>OZ012738.1:470502498-470880693 GCA_963859935.3 Lathyrus sativus
TATCATTTAAGAAACATAATCAAAAATGAGCCAAAGTTTGAAAACAAGGGAATGTGCAAGATGGATCTAGAATGTTCATTTGGGGTCTATATATTCATGAAATGTGCATTGATCAAGGGTTGGCCTCATTTGCACCAAGAATTTCACAAGATTTCTCACACTTTTTCATAAAAGTTTCATTGCAATTCTCACAAATTCTTCACCAAATCTTCATCATAATCAACCTTCTCATACTGATTCATCATCATATAGTATAATTCAATCAAGAACAAGGTGGTTATCATCCATTTTCGAGCACTTTTTTCAAGAGCATCAAGATTGAAGTTGCAAGTGGATAGCATAATTCTGGCCAAATCTCATCCAAAGCTTGCATACAGAATCAAGTTCATCAAGGATTGATCAAGATCCAAGTCTCAAAAGCCTCAAATCATCAATCTCCATAGCTGTTTGCAAGATTTTGCACAAGGTAAGTTTTCATTCAAACTGCTTGATCCAGCTAGTTAGGCATGATTTTGTTAGTGTAGAATTGATCTAGGTGGTTAGGAGATTAAGTTAGATGAATTTGGAGAGATTTGGTGATGGTTAGTGACAGGTGCCATGAACTGTTGGTGCTTATATCTCTTAGATTAGTGTGTTATAATTGTGGCTTGATAGCATGTGTTGATCTCCATTAGGTGTAGTTTAGTTTAGGCTAAGTCTGGGGAAGATTGGTGATGGTCCATATCAGTGCATTTCAATGGAGGCCGAATGTTGATCCAATCGTGTTTGTTGTTGTGGTGAGTTTCAAGACGAATTGATGCCCTAAGCTTGTAGAGGGAGAGATTTGGAGCAGATTTCATGTTTACAGCATGAGGATTCATGGCGTGTAGGATGAGAACAGTTTGGTGTAAGGTAGCTCGTGCATGAGCTCGCATGGCAGAAACCCTAGGTTTCAGGTTGAAGGAGGAAGAAGAGATAATCGTGGCCGTGTATGTGTGGTTGGACTTTTGACTTCCCAGGCGATCCAAGGGCTCTTGTTTAATTTCAGAATTGGAGGGAGATGTGCTGGCCCTAAACGCACCGTTTCATTAATTGAAACGGGCGGGCCTGAGTGTTGTTGCTAATTCCACCCCCAGCAATTAGGCCCAATGCAATTTCAACATGGATCTGTTACTTTTCTCACCCCCCCTGGCGTTTCTATTTCTCTTTAGTTCTGAACTCAAGTTGGGCTTAAGCCAGAAGCGCTAATTGCACCCCTATATGTGGCCCATTCTGGATTTATAACTGAGCGAAGTTCTATTCATACCCCTCTGGCTCATTTAATTCATTTCATTTTTCTTAATTTCATTTTAATATTTTACCATCTTTGAAAATTCATAAATAATTCATAAAAAATGCTTTTTAATCCATTCTTTTTACCATGTTCTCATTAAAATGTCTAGAATATTATAGGAAAATAAATTTTCATTTTTAGTTTTATTTCATATTTTTTACATATTTTCTAAAATAAATGTCACATTAAATAATTCATTTCATGCATTATTTTTATGATTTTTGTTCTCTCACATGCTTTGATATTTTTTGATCACTCTTTTCATATTGGTTAGATGAGATGTTAAGCTTGTAGGAATATTTTAGTTCCCATTTTTAGGAGTTAATTTTAGGTGATTAATAAATGCTTGAATATCATGAACAAAACTAGGATTTTTTAGGTGACAACTTAGGAAGTTCCATTTTCCCTTAGGACTTAGGGTTTGAATAAATTAGTTATGGGACTATATGGGCTATGGGTAGCTATTAGATCCCTTAGAAAAAGTTAGGATTCCCCTACTGATATTATTACTGTCTGTATATCTGTTGTTTGGTGTGGTGTGCCCTCTGGGGTTTATTGATTGTTTGTATGGGTATTGGGTTTGTCTGGGGCCCTGGGGAAGCTGAAGATTTGTGGAGGAGAAGCCATTGAAGATTCAAATGCTGAAGATCAACTGTCAGAGTTGAGGAGGAGCTTCTTGCTAGCAGTTGCTGAGGAAACTAGGGTTTAGGAGCTAGGCAGAGCTCTAGGTTAGAATGATTGTTTCTCAAACATGGATTGCCTTGTCTGCATCCATTCTTCTCTGTGATTCAGAGTCTCTCTAAGACACTCACCCCCTTCCTTTGGAAGGCTTGGTGATAGTGTCTATGAGATAGAACTCTTGAGAGAAAATGTCTCTTTGTGTTAGAAGCAATCTGTTCACCACCTTTGGTAGTCAGCTGATTGCTTAACACCCAATTCACTCTTGTGACTAATCCCTCATCCTGGAGGTTTGAGCTTGAAGAAAAGCCATTGCAGATAGAAGACTGATGATCAAAGCCCTTGTCTGAAGGCCATGAAGATGGATATTGATGCTTGTTGAAGCCTGTAGCTGATTGGAGATTGCTTGAAGCCAGTTGTTGATTCAGAGCTGCTGATGCTGTTCCTCTTGCTGTATTTCATTTGCTGATGTATTGATTGGTTTTCTGAACTGTATTGTTTGCTGTTTACCCTGCTGGGTTGAAAGTGAAGCCTGTTCACTTTTTGTTTTCTAGGTTCAAGGTTGAGTGGGACTCCCTTGCCTCGCTTGTGCTGTTGCATCCATGCATTTTACTGTTTTACTGTATACATCTGATATTGTTTCTGTTTCTGCCTATCCCTTAGGATCTCTGTTTCTCTCTGTGCAAGAGAGGAGCATGATAGACACTAGGTCTTAACCCATGCATGATAACATTAGGTTAGTTTGATTCCCTTCGCAACCGTAGGTTAGAGTTCTGTCTCTTTCTTTCTCAAAACAAACAGAAAAACACATAAAGATTTCAAACACAATAAAAGACACTTCTTCCGTAAAAGAATGTGAACTCATCAAAGCGTCATTTTTGTCCTCTTGGACTGTTAATCAAAAAAACCTTTTTCAGAAGGAATAAAATCAATCAAAACAGACTTGTGTCGTACGTGGCCCGAACTACGTTTGCTCTGATCTTTCATGCTGTATGAAAGTACGTAGGCATAGGATGCGATATCCTAGCGAGCAACCTTCCCCTCCTTTCCCGTAGGTAGGCGAACTACGTTGACTCTGATTTCTCGTTCCAGACGGGAATACGTAGGCATAAAGTGCGATACTTTGCCGAGTCATTTTATTTTCATTTTCTTTTCTTTTTAACCCTTGACCTATAGTTTAGATAGAATAACAATCCATACCCGAAAACAAGCGTGGATCCCGTCGAGTACGACGGACGTGAGGGGTGCTAATACCTTCCCCTTGCGTAACCGACTCCCGAACCCAGGTTTTGGTTGCGATGACCATACCTTTCCCGTGTTGTGCGAGGTTTACTCTGAGCGTTTCCTTTCCCTCTCGTGGGATAAATAACGCACGGTGGCGACTCTTCTGTTCAGCCGGCGCCGATTTTCGCAGTAGCGACAAAAGGATGAAAGGTTTTTTTTGTTAGTAAAATTAATTAAATGATCCTAGATAGAAACAATTTTAAAGGAGCAAATACTTATTGAAATAATTGATTTTAGTTATTATAATAAAAGATATTATTATATGAAAATGGTTTTCTATTATAAAATGTTTTTATATAAAAAAATGGTATTATGGTAAATAAAATAGATTAGATAGATTATTATGAAATGAGCTCTTTGGTTAATAAAATTAAAGTTCTAAGTTAATAAGTTTATATTAAATAAAAATAGTTTTGTTATTGTTACATAAATAAATATAATTATTTAGTCATAAAAAGGGTTTTTTATTTTTTACATAAGAAAATGGCCACATTATATAATAAAATGGTTATTGACTTGGTTTAAATTGATTTGCTGAAATTTAAATTAATTAAATAAAAAAGAAAAAAGTTACAATATGCTGATTATAATTAATTAAAAAGATATTTGTTTGTTTTAATAAAAACCGAATTAAGAGAAAGTTAATTAGAGTTAATTAGTTAATTAAACAAAAAAAGTGATGATTAGGTGGATTAATGCGGATTAACAGATTAATTGGTGGTGTGATTGATCTCGCGTGACGCAGGGGAAGTGGCTTACCGTGGGGCTGCGATCTGGATCGATGATTACGTCAGATGTTGGATCTGGCGAGTGTATGTGTGTGGCGTACCGTAACTACGGTAGTGTGTGCGCATGGGATCAGATTACAATAATAAACAAGAAAAAAAACAATAAACCCTAATCTCAATTCTCTCCTCTGGTTCGCCGATTCTCCTCTCCGTCTTCATCTCTTTCTCGTTTTCATTCTCCCTTTCTTCCATCTATCTTGTTCAAATTCGATCGTTTCTCAACCTGTTACACAACACAAAGGAAACAATTAACAATTTTCAATGATGACTAACAGAGCCTTACCGAAAAGGGATTTCAAGGCGATGAGGGTGGTTTGCGGGTAATGATGACGGCTTGCAGTGAGGGTAGTAATATTTGGCGATGTCGAACAGGTTTGTGATGGATGATTCGCGGCGGCGATGGCTCTAAAAGCTAAGTGTCTCCTTCTTCGATTTAGGGTTTCGGTTTGGGGAATTTCTGTTGAATTTGGGATTTTGGGATTTTGTGAGATTTGCTTGCATGCTGTTGTCCTCTGAATCTCGAATTCTTCTTCTTTTTATAGGCTTTAAAAATAAATTAGGTTTTAAGGTGCTTTCCTAAATTGACGGACATGCTTGGATATACATGGAAACCTTGATTTCCTGTCTGATACGACATTATAGTGATAAAAACTCCTGTCTAGCCTTGACATGTTTCTACTTATTTTGATTAAATGCAGTTGTCTCCTCTTGTAGGTTTAAATTGGAAACGGGATTGGAGCGGTATATACTAGCTTTGTCAGGTGAAGAGTTGGCATATCAACCACGTCCCTTTATCAACTTCTTGAGTATCTCTGAATTTTCAATTGCAGGTGTTAGTGTTGAAGTCGTCTTTGTAGGTTATCTCCTCATCCTCAAAGCGAACATTCAATTTAATTCCTTCTAAAAACCCCTGCATTAATGGTGTTTTTGGTTTTGTTTTAACAGGGTTGGAAGGAAGTTGCAGTGTTTAGTTCCGGATGAGTAGTGGCATGGAGAAGCTCTCGGTTTGCAGCAAGTATTTATTTCCAAATAAGCTGCTGACTTGGGTTTTGGAGTGGAAGAAAACGGTATTGAAGCTTGCAGCTTGTTTGATAATTCATGGTCTTGATGCAATCTTGCTGACATGATTTGTGAATTCTGATAGAGTCCTCTCTATGTTCTTCAAAGCCACAAGATCCCTTCCTATACTAAAGTTCGCCGACAGGAAGCAGGTCCCCATGTGATATCAGCCAGGTAACAATTGGATACGTATTTCCGCTTGTAGTGCATAGCTATTATCAAGATTTCTTCATCGTGTATAGTGGTGAACAATAGAGTTGTTCTGGACAAATCCGCTTCATTTTGGTCCTGTTTTCCGTAACTGATAATTATCATGTTAGAGAATGCACCTATCTATCACTTGCTGTGAAATCCCTGTAATTGTCATATGTTGGTTATTTCGTGACGGTTTTACTCTGTTTCTTTTTGTAGCTCGCGCACAACCTCAATTGGTAACGACTTTGGCTAGGCTTGGGAGCAGAGGGAGTGGTACGTCACCGACCCAGGAAACTAATCTATTAGTTGACGACAAGAATATATCCGGTTATGCCATTGAAATGCCTCCTAGATTCCACATATTCTTCTCCTGCTAATCACTAACAGTTGACCCTGTTATCTTTCTGTTACAGCAATACGGAATTAAAGTCGACATCCCTTGGTCATTTACAAAATCCTCCTTCTGCTTGCGAGGGCTAATGGGATCACCTGAACACCATTGCTCCTACTTAACTCTCCTCCAGCTGAGGTCTCTACTGCGGGTGTCAAAGCGCATGACGGTAATTAGTGCTATGGGATACCTCAGAAGTCCAGTCTTGGGATCACTTTGCCAACACAGGGTTTACAAACTCGTGCAATCCATTGCCCATTTGTGTATCAGGTATATCCTATCAACAACCTTTAGTACTTGTTTATAAACATTGGCAGTTTCAAATGATTTTTCCTGTTTAAGAATTAATGTTAAACTTTAATTTTATGCAGGTTTTAGGTTATGTTGCTCTTGGCTTGCACCTCTCATGGCTTGGTATTGTTGGCAAGTTACAATTCTCCCCATTGTCTCCTGATTGAACTGATACGTGTCAGTAACAGTATGATCTTGTGGCTTTCAACAACTCGCCTTAATTTCCAACTCTCAATTGTTGAAGATCCTTGTTTGTTATGTTGACCATGCACCAATGACGAGCTGCCGGCAGAGGGCAAAATCTGGTGGTTTGTCGCATCCCTGCCGAGTTTGTCGGCTACTCAAATTTGTATATTACTGGGGCTATCAACGAGCCAGCCCAACCCTTGATTTATGCCTTAAACTCCGCCCTCTATGATGAAGATTATCAGGCTTTTAACACTCATGACTCTGGGATCACTCAAGAAGCCGTCTGGACATGTTCAACCTGCTTTGTCTAGAAAGCATCTTAGGAAATATTTTGCACCACTGATGTTGATATTTACCATGTTTGTAAGTTGTAGATGCGTGTTGGGCATTAGTCTTAATTAGTGTTGTAAGGAAGAGTCCAAAAAAATTGTTACGAACCGGCGCCAACCACATGGACCATGGTTACATAACGTATCTTGTTAACTGCCTTGTTTTGAGAATTATTGAACTTAAATGTAGTGTTTGTCTTGCTAACAAAATGTGGCTTGCCTGAGCCATAGATTAAATCTGTCCTTAATAATTTGTAGAGAAAAAAAATAAAAAAGAACTTGAATTGTCGGGCAGGTTTTAAGCTCACATATCTCCTGGATGGTGCCACAGAATAAAATTGAAATGCGAGTCCGAAACCTTAAATCTCCTTGAATAATGACAAAGACTTGAAGTCGATATTTCAAAAGAAATTATGAGCACGGCTTGCATCTTGAAATCGAAAAAAAGGCATAAGTTTACAATCAAATAGCTCTTTTCATGAAAGTAATAATGTGATACAACATCCTTTCAACTTCGACGTTGGTGGTGACTGTACCATGCTCACGCTATTTACCAAAAAAGAATCTTTCCAAAATCGAAACCATGGAAACTCTCAATAATGGCCAAACTTCCTCAAAGAAGGGTATCCCCAGGATAACACTGTATTGCAACCAAGCTTGAAGTTCTAGGGCCCCAATCATAATGTTTTAGAGCCTAACAAACTCGAGTTTGAGGTCCAGTCCCAGATGTCAAATTCCCATACTCAACATCGCGTGGAAAGTGAACCCTGATTCTCTGGGGTATACCCGGAAACTCCTGAGAAATTCTGAAGTAAACAGTCACTGGGAAGTCCAAAGGGCTATCTGAATTAGAATCCCGCGGTCACACGTTGAAGTACTGGACTGTATGGACCTCTTCTTGATAACACCACACCTGAGCAAATTGGTTAGCCGTAATAAACATACATGCAGAAGAAAGAAACAAGCAAGAAAATAAGCACACAAGGGAAGGACCTTATAGTCAAAAATTAGGGTGTGACAAGAGTGTGCTACTTACTACCATTTACTCATGGGTAAGTTTGTATGAAATTGTGTTTTATATTTTATAATTTTGATAACATAGATATTTTATGTGACTTTTGTGTTTTCGCACACACGTACAGAGATAATTGACAATTAATAATCATTTTTCCAAGAGAAAATATTGTGGTCGTATTTTGTTCACTTCATCGAGAACTTAATCAAACCATGAGGAAAATTGTTACAAAGTAAGTTTATCTTTTATGTGACTTTTGTTATAATATATTATATATCCTATATACATAAATTGTTACAAACGTAATTTCATATTTTATGTGGCTTTATATGGATTTTTTTTCCTGAATTAGTGCTTTTGGGGTTTATCAAATGGCAAATGGCAATAGAAAAAAAGATACATGACTTCAATCCAAAGTAAGCATGGTATAAATTATAATTCTATATTTAATTTTATCATAAATATTCACTAATTATGTCATTCATTTGTAGACAAGGCGACAACATAACTCTCTTGATTATGGGTACTATGTTATGAAAAATATGTTGGATATTGTCTCTGTCAATATAACTGAGTCTTAGATGCATGTAATAAAAATAACTTTACTTTGTTATTTACTTTGTGTTTTGCAACTTAATGTGAATTTTCAAAGAATAATTTTATATTATTATTTACGTATTGTAGGTATTTGATGATCCAACAGAATTAACACAAGATGATTTGTATGATTTGCGACTTCGTTGGACAAAATGTTTCTTTGAGCTATATTAAAATTAAGCTTTATCTTGTGAGTTATATAGAATTGTCTATATATCTGATTTGAGTTTCTTGACTTCGGTGTTGTCTACTGAGGTTAATTGGTGTTATTATTTATTGTCAGCAAATGTGATTTTGGTGTTGTCTACTGAAGCTACAAATCATCTTCTTGTGGATTTCATGTTGGTAATTCAAGTGTGGGAAAGAACTTATAAATGGTTGGATATTTTTGTATGTTTTCACTGGTTTTGTTATTGTAGTAGTCCATCGTGTAAACATACTTATAATTTTGTACACTTGTGTGTATCCTAGATTAGTACTTTTGTAAATCAATTATTCATTTTGAAGAATATGTCCATCCTAGCTATTTGGTGCAATGAAATTAACAGGTTGGTTGGAAATATATGAAAAATTAGATACCAAATAGCGACTTAAATATGGTATGCGTGATGTTAGGAAAATATGAAAAATTAGGTACCAAAAAAATTACAGGGATTCCACCTCGATTCCGGTAAAAAATAGCCTAATTTTTAAAGAAAGATACCATGCATATTACATCGGACGCGCCTTGCAACCAATCTAAAACCTACATTTTACATCAGACCAGAAAGGCAATCGATGTAACAGTCAACCGATGTAGTAGGTGTATTTTTTACCATCGGACTATTGCCCGATGTAAAATATCTTTGATTTACTATATCGCTTGGCTTTACATCGGATCCATACCTGGCGTAAAATCTGCTTTTCGCTTGATGTAAAAAGTCTTTCCTGCACTAGTGAGTGCTGCTACAGACGAAACAATGCAACATTTGAAAAATGATGTTGTAGGCGAACAGTGAAACGTTTGAAAAGTGATGTTGTAGGCGAAACAATGCAACATTTAGAAAAAGTGTTGCTAAAATGTGTGTTACATCAAGGGTCACAGTCTTATGAAACAACACCAGTTTGGCCTATAAAGTGAATATTCTAGATTCAGAAAAACATAATAGAAAAAGCTATCTTCTTCACATAATATTCTGGATTTCATCTTCCCTATGTTCGAGTTTTCATCGGTCTTGTACAAACTCGAGTATATGTTGAATTATCCTGGTTATTCCTGCATAGAAACTCTAAGATAATTCGAGAGTGCTTGAAATACTATAAGGAAAGTGATTCGTTCACGATTATTGCCTCGATTCATTCGATTTTAAATTAATTTTCTAACAATAATATAGTATTTACAAATAATGGCAATCGAGGTTTCTGTATGAATCAAGAACGAAAATCATCATGAATCTGGGTAAGTTTTCATTGTTTCTCATAGAAATTAAAGCACCGTAAAAATCATAATATGAAGATCCAAATTAAATTTAACTCATAGTTGGTATTTGAGCATAATTGTCGATATTATGATTTTTTTTGTTATGATTAATATCAAATGTTTAAAATTGAATTAGAAATAATTTCTTATATATATGAAAGTTGATTAACTATGACCTTGAGTTTATATTGCGAACAGTTTCTTCTGCAAGACTAAATTGATACTCTATACTACCTCTATCTTTTTTATTATAAGTCACTTTGGAAAAAATTGTAAAATAATATAAGTCATTTTATAATACCAATGAATCATTAATGTTATTTTTCCTACTATACCCTTAAATATTTATTATTCTCTCTTCTTTCAATTATTTAAATTTGTCTTTTGAATACCATTAATGAAAGACAATTTTGTAAAATCATTTATAATTTCTCTTTTCCATACTACATTTATTACATTTCTTAATATGTGTGAAAAGTAAAAAATGACTTATAATAAAAAACGGAGGGAGTACTATTTAATAAAACTCATTAGTTTGTGAAATATTATTTAACATATATTTATATATATGATAGAACAACGTCCTTGTAAAGATTTTACCTATGCAGTTCTTTTGAAAAATACGAATTGAGCATAACATTTTATTGTCTGACATAATGATTCAAAACTAAGAAAAAATATAAATAGTAAACATTATTAATGAATTATATAATGTATGTATAACATATATAGATATTTATTGATGAATGTTTATCTATGAAGTATATAAAAAATTTAAAGATGAATTTTATAATTGTTGTAGATTATGGGTGATAAGCTAGTGTTGTAGCAAACTCTGTCGAACTTGAAGCGTCGAAGTCGAAGATATGCATGCAATAGTTGAAGGTCGTTATTGCATGCAAATTTATGTTATCTTGATAAACTCACCAGTGTGAATGATTTTGGTTTGTGGTGCTTGAAGATGCAAGCCTTTCTTATTCAACAGAGTTTGTTAGAAGCGTTGAAAGGATCAGAGAAGATGGATGCTACCCTAACAGAGAAGGAAAAGACAATGATGGTAAAAAAAGCCCACAGTGCCATTGTATTGAACCTTGATGATAATGTTCTCCGACAGGCTTTAAAGGAGAAAACTGTAGATGGTGTATGGACAAAACTTGAAGGTTTGTACATGACAAAATCGATGGTTAATCGTCTCTACCTGAAGTAAGTTTTGTATTTATTCAAGATGAGTGAAGACAAAGCCTTGGATGAGCATCTAGATATGTTTAATAAGTTGATAGTGGATCTTGAGAATATTAAGGTCAAGATTGATGATGAAGATTAAGCATTGTTGTTGTTGTTGTGCTCTTTACCTAAGTCTCGTGCTCACTTCAAAGAAACTCTCTTGTATGGAAGAGAGTCGTTAGCCTTTAAAGATGTTCAATCAACCCTGTACTCTAAGGATCTGAATGAACGAAAGGAGCACAAGTTATCTTCTACTGGTGAAGGTTTGTCCGTTTAGGGGAAATTCTTTAAAAATGATGGTAGGTTTGAGAAGAAGAAGAGTAAAGTTCTACGAATTCATATGGTGGTAATGCTCCTACTATTAAGTGTTATCATTGTAATAAGGAGGGTCATATAAGGAAAGTATGCCCTGGTCTACTAAATAATCATGATGGAAAGGATACTGTCAATGCAACCATTGTGCAAGATGGTTATGAATCATCTGATATCCTGGTGGTTTCAAACAACGCCTCTAGCAATGAGTGGATGGATTCATGGTGCATTAGGCACATGACTCCAAACAAAGGCGTGTTTAAGGAATTGTGTGATCAAGATGATGGGTCAGTGCTGCTGGGAAACAACAAAGCTTGCAAAATTGCAGGTATTGGATCTGTGAGATTCAAGCTCAATGATTAGTCAATATGACTATTGACTGATGTAAGGTATGTACCTGATCTTAAGAGGAATTTAATTTCTCTTGGTGAATTCAACAAGAAAGGATATGTTTTTAAAGGAGAGCAAAGCATCCTAAGGGTAATGAAGGGGTCGAAGGAAGACTTGAGAGGCGTGAAGAAACAAGGCTTGTATACCCTTGAGGATGAGGTTGTAAGTGGTTCGCACAATGAGCTGAAGGCGAACATGGCAGTCTGTCATGCTCGCACTGAGAGCTGCAGGCGAGGCGAAGGTGAGCATTCTTCCAGAGCTCATGCAGCAACCACTGAGCCCTTTCACCACTGCCTTTGATTTTCTTGTCTCGCCCAGAGTTCGCACAATGAACTCAAGTTGAAGGGATCTCGCCTGGCCTTTGCACTGCGAACCTGACAGTGTTTTTCATGCTTTATTTTGAAGCTTGCTTAGTTGTTTCACATGCACGTTTATTGTTACTATATCTTATTTACAATGATTATTATGAGTGATATGCATGAGGATTTATATATAGGGGATTAATTAAAATGATGATCTTGGGATTAAAAAGGATTAAGAAAAGTGAGGAAAACCTTATCACAATTCATTGGAATAATCTAGTGATGTAACTAGGAAACGATAAATGACCTATATGACAATGCTTGTGCATTTTATGCCTAGGTGTGCATCCTCGACAAGTAGTTGTCTAGTGGAGAGGTGAGACATTGTATGGAACATGTGTTGGTTTTGTGTTACTTTGAGGATAAGGTGAATGCGTTCGCCTTCTGATTGTCGAATACAATCATATTTGTATAAATGATCACGTAGATGAGAGCAATCCCTTGAGATATGTCGTTCCAAGAGTTGAGGCATATATAGTGAGGTCCTCTAGAATATGCACACTATGTCATTATTATATAGGGTCACAACGCGAAAAACAACCGGCGGAAAACATAGTCGCCACCGAACTTTATTTATCCTGAAGGGGGAAATGAAACGATTGAAGAAACCTTAAAAAGGAGAAGATATGGTCTTGCAACCAAATCCTGGGTTTGAGAGTCGATCACATGAAAGGAAGGTATTAGCACCCCCTCGCTTCCGTTGTACTCAACGGGATCCACTCTTGTTATTCTAATCAAAGGGTGTGTATATCTAAAGCCTATTTGCTAATGGAAACGTAAACGAAAAGGGAGAAAAACCAAATGATAATCAATAGGACTTCGCCGTCCTAGGCCTACGTATTCCCTCATGTAATGGGAAAGTCAGAGTCAACGTAGTTTAAAGGACTACAGGTGAAAGGGGGAGGGTGCTCGCCAAAACTTCACCGTCTTGTGCCTACGCATTCTCATTGGAGGAAAATGAGGAAATCAGAATGTTCATAGTTCGGCCAACCACGGGTTGTTAAGTGTCTTTTATGAGCAATACTGAGTTCGCGTTCCAGCAGTTAGGGACGAGGCCTGTTTACGGTAGAACGGAAGTAACATGCCCTTTATGAGAAAAGTTTGACAGACAATCCCGAAGGATAAAATGATTTGCAGTTTGTTTAAGAGTTTTAACAGAAGTGGATTGAGTTTGTTTGATATGCATATTTCACTAAAGTCTATGATATAGAAGTGAATGCTTTGTAAGATTTCCCCCAAACGGGACGTATGCTAAGCACTCTAGAAGAAGTAAGGAGATACTCATTATTCATCATTTCCCAAGTACTTAAGGCTCGTGGTGCATAACAATCATCATATTTATTACGTGTTTTGACTTTGATTTGAGAGAGAAGAGAGAGACTCAAAGGGCAAAGAGAAAATCGAAGGGAAACTCACCTAGATTTGTCATACAATATGGCCCTATAGTTGAGGATGAGAAAGGAGAAGTCTACCTAATGTTATTATACAAGAGGTCGCCTTAAGGTGAGGTTAAAAGGGAGCTAACATAATGTTGTTATGCAAAGGATTGAGAGCCTAATGTCTATCCTATTTTGAACCTAATCAAAAATTAAGTTCAAACTAGGAGCCTCAAGGGAGAATGTGATCAAACACTAGTAAACATTATACAACTCAATCTCAAATAAAAAATAAGAATCCAAAACTCAAAGGAGAAGAAAAGAGATGAAGAAAAGAAGATGTCAAGTCAATGCAAATAAGAAGAATCAACCAACACTTCTCAAGTGACATACATCAATGCCAAAGTCAGCGCATGCTCATCATATGAATCAAAACATCAAAGATGGATAAAGCACACAATCAACATACATATTCTCAATCATCACAAACCATGATCAAAGTATTCACACATTGTAGTTCAAGAAGATAGGTAAAGACAATCATAGAAGTGCACAAGTAAGCATGTCTTAAAACCATATCAAGCATCACTAAACAAAATGCCAAGACAAAAAGGATCAAGAAAGGTATAAATCAAGTAAGGTCAGAATCTACATCATATCATGATCAACCCATTTCAAAGATGAAAGAAGAAGCACAAGAGCATTCAACATGAATCAAAATAATGGCTAAGCATTTGTAAACGATTAACTTATTAGAAACAAACCACAAAAAGGTCAATAAATGAAATTAGGGCATGAATCCAAGAAGAGTAAGTAGTATGAACATGAGCACTAAATCAAAATCAACTCAAGGATAACAAGAAGAATCATCAAGGATCAATTTCAAAACATACACACACAACTATGTAAGCATCAACCATTATCATCTTCAAAGGAAGGCAAGTATCCAAGCAAGGTGTAAGGAACAAATGATCAAGTTATGAACATAAAAAGATGAAGGTCAGAATCTTAACATGGTACTCAACTCATACAAAGGTCATAAACATCAAAAGATTCACACAATAACATAAGCTCAAGCAAATAGGTCAAGAACATTCAAGAATCATGATTAAAATAACATCACCTTGAAGTAACATTCAAAAATAGTTAGATGATCAAATAAATTCAAATTAAAAGCTCAAACTCATGAAAAAGTACTCAAGAACAAGCAAGGAAAAGATCCCGAAAAGAAAAGCACCAATGCATCCTCAAATCAAATCAACAAGGTAAACATGTTCCACTAATCGAGCAAGAATCGAGGGCCTATTTAATCTACAAAAAATGAATACAAAATGCATCATTCAAACATCAAATAAATACTAAAATATTGCTCATACATGTGTCAAAATAAGGTGAAACACATGGCTCAAGATAGCACACAAAAGGCATCTATAACACAAACCCTAATTCAAGGATAAAATCACTACTACAAAATCCGCAAACAACAATGCAAGGTTTACAACGGATTCATATACACCATTGTAATAACTTAAAAATTTCACGCAGTGAGTAGCTGGATTTACAAACAGTAATTTAATGACGGTTGTATTAAAACACCATAGTAATAAATGATGTGTAGCAAGCTTCGATTCCCAACAACTACATTTTTTCCATTTTTTAGAGTACATTAAGCATGTGTCACTTAATTCCATTATTTAAAAAATAAATTGTAAATGATATTACAACGCTGAAGTCAACCAACCATTGTTAGAGGACTTCTAATTCCACTACATTTGGGTTGTCCAACCGCGATTAAAGGGTTTACTGATAAATTAAAACAAAACTTATTATGTGTCTATTTCATAAGACACCCAAGGGGAACAAGCGAGCCAGAGACGACAACAGTGTGTCGCACCCTAATTTTTGACTTTAAGATTCCACTTTCTTTTTTTCTTGCTTGAGTTATTTTCTTTTTTTTGCACATGTTTATTGTGGCTAACCAACTTGCGCAGATGCAGTAATTTTTGTATGGAAACAATACTCATTATCATCGTCAGACATTTTTGGGGCATAACGCTTTTGATCCAAATACCCTAGGGTGTCTCACCGGGTCGGATCATTTTCTTACCAAGGATCAAAGTCATTTTTATCAAGGTTCCTCAAAAGATATGGTGCATTGACCTCCAACAGAAGTTTGTGGGGCTTTAGTGCATTAAACCATGGTTTCAAGCCCTAATATCCTTAAGTTTTTAAAGTTCAATATTCAAGGAAGTTAAGGAAGTTTATGCAGCTAAGATTCAAGAAATGCAAAAGTTCAATGTGAGATTGAAAGAACTTTGAAATTAAAACTAGTTCAATGGGTGCAAGAAATCACAAGGTTGCAAACTCAAACGTGAAAGCTAAGTTGAAATATCCACCCAATGACAATTTATTCATATTGAGTTCAACTATTTCCTTCATGGCAAGGTTACCAGGTGAAAACTTGAAAGCTCACATTTTTATTAACTCAAGTATTCATGAATTGGTTAGCAAGACAAGCCTATCCCTCTCCTTAAAATTAAATCCTCAATGCAATAAAAAGGTACACAACGAGATAGCTCGGTAATAGATTGGTGACTTAATATTTGTACTCTTATTTCTTATGTACGGTTGATACAAATTCAATTTAGAGATAAATAAAAGACAAGAAGCATCTCATGACATATATGAGAAACCATTGCTACAATAAAACCAGACCAAGACATGCCCAAAGAATAATATGGAATGTTGTGACAGACTTGCGGATACTTGGAAACTTGCAAGGAAGTGCTTCAGAACTTCAAACGTATGGAGAAACATGCTAGTGGTTTTTTGCCATGACGGAAGGACATCGGCGGACTATCCTTGGAACAACCTTTATGATAACAAAACGAACCCATCTTGCCCTATCTTCTGAGATGTAGTTACCCCAACATTTTAGTCATGGCTACCTTTAGTTTTATCGATCCATTTGCAAAATCAACGTGGGAACCTTGTTGTTCTACTACCGTGGAAGCTGAGCCCTCAGTTCTCGCCCAATTAACATCAGATCCGTCGACTTCTCAACCGCTTCAGACAGCATCTGTCCCAGTTCAAGAAAATATACTTCTTTGTCTGGTTGACATTCGGGTTGATAAGGTAGATAATGTTTCCTCCATCTAGAATCAGACAATTGGCTTAGCTCTCTCAATAATCCTGACATTAAGGCTACCTCAAGTTCTTGACAAACTCGATCAAATTTTGAGTGTTTGCACTATTGTAATTCTGGGCAGAAGTGATGACTTGACAGAGGAGGAGTCCAGTGGTGACATGAGCTCCAGTGCATCTCCCGACGAGGGCACTATTCCTAGTAAAGAGTTCAGAAAAAAACAATCAAACTATCAAAACCGGTAGCTCATCGACTTGCCCAAATTTGGAGAAGAAGCTGATACTTTAGTAGCTAGCAACGGACCTTCATTTGCGTTAAGCTCTTGGACTACATCAATCCTGATTATAATAAGAAAAAGAAATGTATGAGAGCAAGAGCAATGGAATCACCCAATATTCGAAGAATGAGGAATGAGATTGTCTCAGATTTACCTGGACCATAAGATAATGCAGAATAAGAGCCATTCATCTACCTGAAACAAGAACCCAGGATGGTTATAAGCGTATAAATCCTCCAACAGAATATACGTAATCAACGAAAACAAGGAAAGTCCATCAGTTCATAAAGCAACCAACTTAACTAGATGGAAACCGAAATTCATCACCAAATTCAGACTTAAATTTCCCAAATAATTGTCAACATATGTCGAACATGATTAGACCAGAATTGATTTCTTCCCAAAATTAGAACTCATTGGTTTTAACTCAAAATCAAGAAGTTAAACAGCATATCAAGTTGATTTGGAAACTACCGGTACCTTTCCCAATCATACTCAGACATGTCTAGCCGAAGATGGAAAGGTGTGAATGGCCATCTTATGAATATTGAATCCAATAATTATATTCAGGGTACAAAGGTTGGCTATAAAAGAAGAGGAAATCAGGATCCAGAGGAGAATTCACATATACAGAGAAATCCACACAAATATCGCAGATAAAAATCCCCAAAATCCCAAATCAAAAACCCCAGAAAGCATAAAATTCGAAAGAAAGAAAAACTTATCTCAAAGATCCACTACGAAGCCCCTCAACAAGCCTAACCGTATCCCCTCCACAATAATATCCATCAAAAAACCTCGTCATCGCAAATCACCCATAGTCAGAACCTGCGAAGCCGTTTTAAACCGTAGGTTGCTTTGTTTAACTAACATCGATGTTTGTTTGTGTTATTGATCATTTTATGTAGGAAGTCAAGATGAAAGGAGAAGAAGCAAGTCAGCCGAAGGAAAAGAGATTGAGAGAAAGGAGAATCGGAGAGGAAGAAGAGCAACCGGCGACGTTTCGGGGAAGGGAATTTGGGAATTAGGGATTTAATTTTTTCATTATGCTGTTGTAATCACCTTATAACATATACACACTAATTGCAATGCACCCTCACGCCACAACCCTCGGATCTCCAACGGATCCCATCACACAGCCAGGATTGCGCTTGACCACCATTATCCATGCACCCGCGTACACACGATCACGCGCCCCCACTTACATTAATCCCAGAATTAACATTAATTCACCCTTTAATTAACCATATTTGATTTAATTAACCTTTTTTTCTTAATTATTTAATTAATAATTTTTCTGAAACATAAAATTTGTTTTAATTCTAAATAGCCTATTCCAACCTTTTAGTAATTCCTTAATTAACTTAATCCTTTTTTAATAAAATTAGTTATAACCTTTTTTATGCACAAATAATAATAGACCCTCTTTTAATTTAAAATCAACTTTTAGCTTTTTATAATAATTAAGAGTTCCCTTTTTAATAAACTTTTATATAATAAAAACCCTTTTCATAATTAATAAATAAACAACTATTTTATTTTTAAAAACTCACTTCATGGCGATCTTTTTTTATCAATAAAAATAATCTTTTATAATAACTTTAATCATAACCTTTATATTTATATAATAAACAAATAAAACTACTTAACTATTTTAATAGAAATCCCTTTTATAAGAAAAACTAATAAAAACCTTTTATAATAACTTAAGTAAAAAGAAGAACAATTTAAAAATCATTTTCATAATCTAAATAACATTTATTCACTTGTTAATAACAATGACTAAACCTTTTATATATATATATATATATATATATATATATATATATATATATATATATATATATATATATATATATATATTAAAAAAACCGTTTTTTAAGTAAATCAACCTTTATATGATGATAATAAAACTTTCACTAAAACGAATTTAATTTTCTTCTAAAATCAATCAATACAACTTTTTTAAAAACCAATTCAACCCTCATTTAAAATCAATCACCCGAATTAATCAATCCCGTTTAAAATCAACCAACATCGTAACTCAATCAATCGTGTACGCTTTCGTTCCCGATCTGTTCACATATGCACAATTCACACACTTTAGCGCTTTCATGCATTCGTGTATGGTTTACTTATTGGCCCTTTATTTCTTCGCAATTTATCATTACCGCATTTACTTTATCGCATTGCATTCCGTCCAAAGTAAGAACTTGCACATAACGTAAAACTTGCGCGTACGCATATCATTTGCATCATATTCTCCACGATCCTTGATCCCATTCAAGTTGATCTTCTAATTTAGATCCTACCCAATAGGAAGGACCTTTATCCTTACAACTTAGAATAAACAAATCAACTCAATACATTATTCAAACACATTAGAGAATAAGATGTTAATCATCTTAAGCGAGATAAAACTCCTACCCCATAACAATTCAATCAATCAATATGTAGGGACTTTGCCTTACAAGAGATAGTGGCATACTTGTCGATTAAATTCCGAGTGCTTGAGCCCTCCTCTTAAGACGATGCAAAGATTATTTTCCTACAAAGTTGTGGTGGTTAAATCAAGTAATCTCCCTTAAAATGACAACTCATCTTTTCTCTTAAAATCAATCAATCAACTACCCTAAACCCGTAGGAACTTTGACCACAGTCAAAGAACTCCTCAAACCCTTTAGAGGAACTGCAGATACTCTGATTCCACTCCCGTCAGGATATGTAGGCATAAGATGCGATATCTTATCGAGTATACTTAGAAATAAACCCCTAGGTCTTTCATCCTTAAGCAGATAATACCTTAGCAATAAAACAAACATAAAACAAGAGGTTCCTGTAGAGTACTATAGAAACTTAGGATGCTAGCACGTTCCCTAAGTTTAACCAACCCCCGAACCTAAAACTCTCTAGCTTGCATTTGCATTGCATTGTGGGTATTTCGATCTTTATCCCTTCCTTTGGACAAATCAAAGTTTGGTTGCAAATGAATAAGATTTAAGATAATCAATAGTTTGGCATCCAAATTTCACCGTGACAGAAATAGCGACTTCACTGGGGAATCTCAGTGGGTTTCCCTAACTTGCTTTTTTATGTTTGTTTATATTTGCTTAATTGTTTACTTGTATACTTGTTTGTTTGTTGCCTTTGGGTTGATACTCTTGAATGGTAAGACAAAGTCCTACACCCGGACTTGAGTGAACTTAAGATAGGATAGTGATATGTTCGACGAGGCTTATAGGGGGTGGAATCCCAACCAAGCTAACTTGAAAGTCACGCTCAATTGAGGCCCTCTCGAAAGCTGTATTGTTGAACGAGTTTTTAATCGTGAAAACATGCACTATATTCGATGTTGGAGCCTATGATATTGAGGACCGTAGTTACCTAACCCCACTTTGATCTTTATTAGGATGTAGTGCGGGACTATGAGGGAGTACCCCCAAAATAGTGCTAAGCGATGCTACACTCAAAAGAGGTTCTCTTGAGAATATTATTAACCACCAAGTACTTGGGAAGTTGATAATATCCGAAAGATGGGCTAATGACTTTGGGAACCTTCTTAGAACCTTGTTCCGCAGGTACAATCAACCTTTAGTCCATGTCCTTTGGGAATGGGTATACCCTTTGGCTCCATGCTCGTTGCAAACCTAGGGTCCCCTTTGTTTGTTTATCCTTATGTCTTTATGTGCTTACTTGTGTTTGTTGCATCCATAAAGCATCATATTGCATCGGTTTCATGGAACTCCAAGTTTATTTGTAAACACTATAGAGCCAATAGGGGTTACAAAAGAAAATATTTTGAAATATTCTTTTAAGAGTCCTAACCTGGATGACCTAAGGAAGTTAAAAGCTCCCATCGAAGATCAATAGAAGTTCAAAGTACTTTCATCAATAAACAAAGGATTTCTCCCTCCTTATTTTCCAGCAAAGAAAAGAAGAGAGGTGAAGGATTTATTTTCCTCTATCAGAATACTCCTTAGAGGTTGATCGTGGACAACTTATATTCAAGAAAGTCCAGATAGAAGAGCAAATCAACAAGCACGATGAAGGACTTCCTAGGACTTTATTACCTGTTATGTTAGGACTCTTTTAAGAATATTCACTTGTAATCCTTTATCAAAAATAATAATAATAATAATAATAAACAAGTTTTCTTTGGGTACTCTGTGACGTTTATAAATACTTGAGTTCTATGAAACCTTTCGTTTTGCATTCTTGCATTTGCATTTCGCATTTTGAATCGGCATATCATCCTTTGTATTCCGGGGGGTCTCACTCTTGCTTCATCTTTACAGACAAGCTGAACCACCAATACAATACTCGTGCCAGTCAACGTCAAAAGATGGATCAACTTGAACAAGATAACAAGGTGCTCCGTGACGAAGTCGCAATCCTGAAGGAAAATTTGGAAAGGTTGAATGGTTTAGTTGAAGCTCTGTCCAACCAGTCTGCACTCAACAATCGAGAAGTTCAGAGGAACGTTATCTCCGAAGTAGTATTAGCACCGATCCCAGTGGTGTCTACTGTTGCCGAGGTGACCTACAGCATGCCGCCGGGTTTCTCGTGGGGAATGCCTCCTCATTTCACTCCTGCTGGCTATCGCCCGCCTGTTCCTGAGGTCCCTGTCGTAACCACTGTTCAAGCCATTCCTGCAACTACTGCTGTCATGACTACTGCACCTCCACATGTGAACACTGTTCCACATATGTTGGATGAGCCAATTCTCCATAGGACACCCAACGAAAATGTGGGTTTTGAAGAAAGGATGGATGGATTTCAGGACCAGTTTTCTGAGATTCAGAAAGAATTGAAAGCCCTTCGTGGAAAGGATTTGTTTGGAAAGAGTGCTTCTGACTTATGTTTGGTTCCGAATGTCAAGGTTCCGCCAAAATTCAAGGTTCCTGATTTTGAGAAGTACAAAGGAAATACCTGTCCTCGGAGTCATCTTATAATGTATGCTAGGAAAATGTATGCCCAAATTGACAATGACCAATTGCTCATTCATTATTTCCAAGATAGTTTAACAGGCACTGCACTCAGGTGGTATATGGGATTAGATAGTGCGAAGATTCGAACTTTCAACGATCTGGGTGGAGCCTTCATCAAGCAGTACAAGTATAATGTGGACATGGCTCCTGACCGTGATCAATTGAGGGCCATGGATCAGAAAGGCAAAGAGAATTTCAAGGAATATGCTCAATGTTGGCGCGAGTTAGCCACTCAAGTCATACCGCCATTAGAAGAAAAGGAAATGACCAAGATTTTTCTGAAGACTCTCGGTCCATTCTTTTATGAGAAAATGGTAGCAAGTGCGCCCAATGACTTCACCGAAATGGTAAACATGGGAATGCGCTTGGAAGAGGGGGTTCGTGAAGGAAGATTAGTCAAGGAAGAAAGTGCTCCTAACAATGCTCAAAAGTATGGGAGTGGTTTTGTGAAAAAGAGAGAACACGAGGAAAGTGTTGTGCAGCAGGGATGATCCAAGAGAGGGTATCCGCCATCACATCAGGTTGCTACAGTTTATCATCCACAACATCAACAAAATCAACAAAATCAGCCATTCAACGATTAGAGTCGTGTACACAAAAGAATAGACTTTGATCCCATCCCGATGACATACCTGACTTGTTCCCAACTTTGATTCAAAAGGGTCACGTCCAGACGAGAGCACCACCTAAGGAACCCAAGAAACTTCCGTATTGGTACAAAGCTGACAAATTTTGCCCATACCATCAAGGTGCTCCAGGCCACGATATTGAGAACTGTTACGGTTTGAAAGCAGACATTCAAAGGTTGGTTAAGTGCAAAATTTTATCCTTTAAGGGTTCCATTTCTAATGTGCAAGATAATCCGTCACCTCAGCATGGTTCGTCCTCCGCGAACATGATCCAAGGTTATTCGGGAAGCTCATATCAATATAGTGCCTAAAAATGAATCTGAAGACGACATATCAGACGATTCTGCAAGCTTCTCCATTCCATACAAAGACTGAATAAAATCCTGAGAAGGGCTCATCAGGGTGTTTTCTTTTCGTTTGCTTATGCGTATTTCCTTTCTTTGATTAAAAGCATGTTTGGCTTGTATGGCTTGTTTATTTTGAATAATTAATGCAATAAAATGTTTGTCTTGAAGAAATCCATTCGTTTCACTCGTAAAATGTTTTTCTTAATTTATAACGCCTACTATACCCAATTCTCTCACTTTGGTGAATAATTGGAGGGAGGATGACGAAGTAAAACGCCAGGATCTCTCGTTGTATGCTTTTGAATAAAAAACCTACTGATGATGTGAGGCATTCCTGTTTCAAACCTCCTAAACACCCGAAATATTTAACCTTTCGAACCTGGATGAAGAATCTGTCTTTCCTAAACCAAAACCTCATTTTAACCTGGGGCAGGGTATCAAAAAATGAGAATCTCTCAAAAAAGTTTTTGGGTGGGCACAAATATACTTTGACCCTTATCCTTTGTTTTACAAATCATAAAATAAACCCCGATACAACCCTCAAAAGTCCTAATTGAAGTAAGGTTTAGTTCGAAAGCGTGCTTGATGAGATATTGTTTCCTGACTCCTATAAGCCATGCTCAATTTTGTTGGCATTATAAAATTAATTTATATCCTGTTCCGGTATGGGCCTCACCTCGGCAGGCCCAATACCGCATGCGGCCCAACAAGCGAACCGGGCACGCCAGGCACGCGCCCCCTTCGAGACGAGCAGGGGCAGGCCGCCGAGCACAAGCTACGTCTCCACACCCTTTTTGTCGTCCACCACGCCGGACGAGCAGAACCACCCGGGCTCCCCTCCGCGGGGAGAATAACGTGCTCGGCGCACGTTCTCCGCGTGCTCCCCTCCGCGGGGACACGTCATCGACCAGCTGCCCACCTCCGAAAGAGCAGGTCAAACCCACTTTCCGGGGATCTAGGGGCAGTTGAACTAGGGCGAAGACCACGTCCTGGTCTTCACTACGCCACGTAAGCCCTAGCAGTCATTAGGGTTGGGCCTGGTCATCCAGCCCACCTCGAATGACCGTTGGCCCAGCGCTGGGGTCTCTCTATAAATACCCTCTTCTTCAAGAGGGTCAGGTAACTCTTCTTGCCCCTTTTTCTGTACTGTTGCTTCCTCTCTGTCCAACTTCTTACTTGGGCGTCGGAGTGTCTTGCAGGTACACCCCCCTCCTCTTTCTCACCCCGGTAAACGGGTAGCAGCCCAACGGAGTGTGGCCAGTCCGTGATCCCCTCCTGATCAGGTCGGATCAGTGGCGCCGTCTGTGGGAAACTGAAACTTCCCCGTTACTCCGAGCAGAAAACCAAAAGTTTCACCAAACCTCCACGGTCATGGCCAGCCCACGCCGCGATGACACTCCGCACGACCTTGCGCTCAACATCGCCACCAACGGGAAGCAGACAGGAACGACACGTCTGACGGAAACCGACGAAAGGGACGGGCAAACTGCTTCACCATCATCCGAGGAACGGCCCCTACAGGCCGACCCCCGCCCCCCGAGTCCGCCAACATTCCACCCCGTTCCCATCCCGGCGGGAGCAGACCCGACGGTGGTTGCTCTCTTTACAGCCATCAACCAGACGAACCAGCTGCTATTCCAACAAAATGCGAGAATTGGGGCATTAGAACGCATCGACCCTCCGAGATACCCCCAGCGGGAAAACCAGAACGGAGGTTCGAGGAGCCCCTCACCTCGACCCAGGAACCGCCGACCACGGCTGGAGAGACACCGCCCGCAGGCGACACGAGAACGCACCAGATCCCCGGCGAGACACGGTCGCGGGAGGAACCAGAACGCCGCGGCGATCCCAACCGAGGAACCCCGAGGCGAGAACTCAGGCAGGAGATCGAGGACCCGAAACCCGGGACACACCATGAACGGCTCATCTCCCCACAGATCCCCGGCGCACAGCGACGAGGATGACTACCGCACCCCGCTATCCCGGGAGATCATGGCAGCCCCCATACCCCAGGGAATGGAGAAACCACCGACGCTGTCGACGTACGACGGCACCTCCGACCCGGACGATCACCTGGAAGATATCGAGGCTATGCTCGACTACCGAAACGTCCGGGGAGCTATCAAATGCAGACTCTTCCCGACGACTCTGAGGAAAGGCGCTATGACCTGGTACAAAAGTCCGAGCCCGAATCAGTTACGTCGTGGAGGGTCTTGAAGGACCTGTTCTCCAAACACTTCACGGCGTCCCGACGTCACCCGAAGACGGAAGCAGTCCTCGGGGCAATCATCCAAGGCCCCGACGAACCTCTCCGGAAATACATCGAAAGGTTTACTCGGGAATCCGTGCAGGTGACAACTTCCGACGAGATGAAACGCTACTTAATGGAACAAGGCCTGCGCCACGACTCCAAATTCTACGAGGCCGTAGGCATACACCGGCCCACGTCCCTCCAAGATTTCCTCGACAGGGCCGCGCATTACATCCGGTTCGAGGAAACACAAGCGGCCAACTCCGCTCGCGACACTCAAGACAGAGAGGCCCCCCGCGGGCACCGAGACGACGGAGCTTCGAGCCATCGACGGGGAGGGGACCGCCGTCGGGAAGACCGCCCCCGCGAGCCCCGCGAACAACGCGAATCACGCGGCCCGGCAGGGAGGTTTACAGAGTACACTGCCTTGGTCGCTTCACGCGAACGCATACTGGCCGAATGCGCTAAAACCGAGTTTGTTCAGGGAGGTGTCCGTTTTCCGCGACCAACGCCCCCCAAACCCAACGTGGACAAGTCAAAATACTGCCGATTCCACAGGACCCACGGGCACGTGACGGAAGACTGCATCCATCTCAAAGATGCGATCGAAATCCTAATCAAAGACGGGCACCTAAAGCGATACACTCGAGGAGGTGAACCACCCAGGTCAGAGGCTCCGGAAACTAAGAAAATCGAGGAACTCCCCTCTCCAGAGGACAGCGGCAGACTCCAGGTCGCGCTGTGCGTCAGCCGCCCCGAGGATTGGTTCGCGAGCAGAGAATTCGGCATCCCCGAAGGACCCAGCCTAGTCGACGAACCAATCCGGCCAACCAGCCGATGGGAATACTTCCCCAGAGCCATGGTCATCTCTGATGGAGCCACGAGGAGTCTGTCCATCGGATCTGTGAAAAGGAAATTCGACGAACTCATCGCGAGCAACTCCGGCAAGATGAGCACGCTCGACAAATTCCGGGGCCGCTCCAACCCGATCACATTTTACCTCAAGGAACTACCCGGGGGATCTCCCAATTCCAACATACCCTTGCTCATACGTGCCCGAATGGCAAACTTCGACGTCAGGCGCCTCCTCGTTGACGGCGGGAGCTCGGTTGACATAATGTACTCACATCTGTTCACAACTCTCCAGCTCGACGAATCCAACCTCTCCCCCTACGTAGGCTCCGACCTCCAGGGGTTCAACGGGACGACGACGAGACCTTGGGGATACGTGGAATTGAAAGTTACCTTCGGAGAAGAGGAAACGGCCAGGGACATCAGCGTCCGCTTCTTAGTCATCGAATGCCCGTCCCTCTATAACTGCATCCTGGGCAGGACGACGATAGCAGAACTCACCGCGGTACCCTCCACCGTCCACCTGAAGATGAAATATTACACGAGAAGGGGAGCCGTGGTCACCCTCAACGGAGACATCGAAGCTGCCCGAAGATGCTTCGAAGCCGTGCTGAAAGGCCTCGACTCCATCGCTCCACCGACCAAAAAGAAAGCGTCAAGCGCTACACCAAAGGACAAACCAACAGAGCTGGTCGGATCCGTTGAGCTCGACAGTCGCTTCACCGACGAGCTTGACAATAAAGCAAAGACCAACAAAGTCAACGGGCAGCCCTCACACCCAGCGCGCCCCATCCCGGATGGAGAATTCGAGCTCATTCCCCTCGGGGAAGACACGAACAGAACCGTGAGGATAGGCGCAGGACTCTCAGACCTCGCGAAACGACAGCTCCAAGCCTGCCTCCGCGAGAATGCCGACCTCTTCGCCAGGAGCGCCGCGGAAATGCCGGGACTCGACCCCGAGGTCGCCTGCCACCAGCTGTCCATCAACCCAACCGCAAAGGCCGTGGTACAACGCCGACGTCGCCAGTCCCCCGAAAAATCGGCAGCAACCGAACAAGCTGTAAAAGACCTCTTAGAGGCAAATTTTATTTCAGAAGCCCGGTATTCCACCTGGCTGTCCAACGTTGTACTCGTTAAAAAGAATAATGGAAAATGGCGCATGTGTGTTGACTACACTGACCTCAACCGGGCATGTCCTAAGGACGCCTACCCCCTCCCCAATATCGACAAGCTCGTCGACAACTCTGCGGGCTTCAAACTTTTATCCTTCATGGATGCATACTCGGGATACAACCAGATCCCGATGGCCGAACACGATAAACAAGCCACGGCCTTCATGACAGCGTCGGGCAATTACTATTACAACGTGATGCCCTTCGGCCTCAAAAACGCCGGGGCCACGTACCAGCGAATGATGAACCATGTCTTCCGCGACGAGATCGGGGACATGCTCGAAGTATATATGGACGACATGATCGTCAAATCCGGCGCGGAGGACGACCACGCGACACACCTCCAGAAGGTCTTCGAGACCGCGAGATCATGTCGCATGCGTTTTAACCCGGAGAAATGCACCTTCGGCGTCTGTGCCGGTAAATTCCTCGGCTACTACTTGACTGAATGGGGGATCGAAGCCAATCCGGACAAATGCCACGCCTTCTCCAATATAACCACGCCGACCACGAAGCGTGCCATCCAGTCCCTCAACGGCGTACTAGCCTCCCTCTCGCGATTCGTCGCGAGATCGGCCCAACACGCCCTCCCGTTCTTCAAACTGCTCAGGAAAGAGACCAAGTTCGAATGGACGGACGAGTGTGAGAAAGCCCTTCGCCACCTCAAACGCGTCCTATCCGAACCGCCAGTGCTGATGCGCCCCGCGACGGGCGAAACCCTGTATTTATATCTGGCCGTCTCCAACGAAGCCGTCAGCGCCGTCCTCGTGAGCGAAGCCGGAGAAGGACAAAAGCCCATTTACTTTACTAGTAAATCTCTCCACGGCCCGGAGGCCCGATACCAGCTGATCGAGAAAGTCGCCCTGGCCCTCGTGACAGCGGCACCCCGACTCCGACATTATTTTCTAGCACACACCATCGTGCTCCACACCGACCAACCCATCCGCCAGCTACTCGGCCGCCCCGACATGGCTGGGCGCATGCTCAAATGGTCGCTAGAACTCTCCGAGTTCGACATCACCTACGAGAGCCGGCACGCCATCAAGGCTCAAGCTTTGGCCGACTTCGTTGCCGAGATGACCACGCCCCCCGACCCTACCGCTGGGAACCACCTCTGGACCATCTTTGTGGATGGCTCCTCCAACTCTACGGGGAGCGGTGCCGGCATCGTCCTCGATAACGACGAGGGTACGGTCATCGAAGTCTCCCTCACACTAGCTTTTCCAACGACTAACAACCAGGCCGAATACGAAGCATTCCTCGCCGGCCTTCGCCTAGCATCCGACCTGGGAGCCAGGGACATCCGAATCTACACGGATTCCCAGCTGGTCGCTTCGCAAGTCCGAGGCGAATACCAAGCAAAAAACGACACCCTCGCCGGATACCTCGCGCTCATCAATGAAAAACTAAGAGGGTTCGACTCAGCAGAAATTCAGCACGTTCCTCGGGAGCAGAACACCCGCGCCGACATCCTCTCCAAACTGACAAGCACCAAAAAGCGAGGCGGCCACAAATCGGTCATTCAAGAAATCTTGTCCCAACCAAGTACCAGCCCGACCACCACACCCCTCGACATCAACGCCATTGGAGACGCGGACTGCTGGATGACCCCCCTCCACACCTATCTCAGCACCGGCCGTCTGCCGGCCAACTCTAGCGAGGCCAACGCAACGAAACGACGGGCCTGCTCGTACGTCCTCCTCGAGGGACGACTATACCGCCGAGGCTTCGCAATCCCACTCCTCAAATGCATAGATAAGTCCCAGAGTACGACCGTTCTAGAAGAAATCCACGAAGGTATCAACGCGCAGCACCTCGGCGGCAGATCCCTAGCGCGCAAGGCCCTACGCGCAGGCTACTACTGGCCATCAATGCAGTCCGACGCGAAAGAACATGTCAAACGATGTGATAAGTGTCAACGACACGGAGACATGCACCTCGCCCCCCCAACCGACCTCACGTCCCTCTCATCTCCATGGTCGTTCGCCTGGTGGGGGCTGGACATCCTCGGGCCCTTCCCCCTCGGTTCATACCAGAACAAGTACCTCATCGTGGGGGTCGACTACTTCACCAAGTTGATCGAGGCTGAAGCTCTGGCCAAAATCACCGCCCACAACATACTCCGATTCTACAAACGCAACATCCTCGCCAGATTCGGGGTACCGCTCGCCATCGTCACCGACAACGGCACGCAATTCACAGACAAAAACTTCCGCGACTTCGTCACCAAACTCGGGACCAAACATCACTTCGCCTCGGTCGAACATCCTCAGACAAACGGCCAGGCGGAGTCGGCGAACAGAGTTATACTCAGAGGACTCAGACGACGACTCGGAGACGCCAAACGAGCATGGGTCGAAGAACTCCACAGCGTCCTCTGGGCATACCGTACTACCCCCCACTCAACCACGGGGGAGACCCCATTTCGCCTCACGTACAGAACCGAGGTTGTGATACCGGTCAAAATCCGCGAACCGTCCAGACGAACGGAAGCTCCCCTGGACACCGACGACAACGACGGCTCCCTCCGAGAAGAGCTCGACCTCGTCGAAGAAATCCGCTCAGGAGCAGCTCTCCGGGAAGCCCGGCTGAAGCAACAAGTCACACTTCGCCATAACAACAAAGTCATAAAACGCGATTTTCAAACAGGCGACTTAGTTCTACGCAGAAACCAGAAAGACTCCCACGAGGGCAAACTGGCTGCGAACTGGGAAGGCCCGTACCGAGTCCGGGACAAAACGGAGCACGGGGCCTATTACCTCGAAAACCTACACGGTGAACAACTAGCTCGACCATGGAACGCCGCGAAGCTTAAGCGGTACTACAGTTAACACATTGCCCGCAACGACCCATCGTCCCAACCACTGAGGGGGCGACATGGTACCACCGCACACCCCCGCGCCCACTAGCGACCAAAGAAAAGTAAGCCCTGCCTCTAGTGTGCGCGAGCAGAAGGCCTTGCTCGGCAGGGAATACCTCGACCGAGGCTCCTCGCCGTCATACCAAAACAGGCAGGACACCCAGCTCGCGATGGGCCGTCCACGCCCCGGGGAAAACTACCCCCGAAACGGCCCGGCAACATCGCCGGCCAAACCGGCCAGTTCCCTGCACTACCGGTAACAAATTGTCGAGCTAAACACACCGAGCGCACACTTAGAAAATTTACAAGAAATGTCATACACATCAGAGGCATTCAAACAAATACGAAAAACGAGCATAAAATGACATGCAAATAACGAGCACACACTTAGAAAATCCACGATAAATATATTTAACAAAAGCGGGCACCAGCCCAGTAGTCAATGGTACAAATACAGAGCACGCAGGCCCAAAGAAAAAGATAACAAACATCGGCACGCAGGCCACAAAAACAACGAGCACGCAGGCCCGACAACCTATGCTTCCTCGTCCGCCCGGTCAGCAGCCACGGGTTCCTCCTCGGGGATGACAAGATAGGGATCGATCACCTTCCCATCAACAATCTCGTGGTACGGCCCTATCCCGTCCACGACCAGCACGACACCAGGGTTGGCGACCTGAATCTGCTCGACGGCGTTCTTGAACCCGACCTCAACGGCCTCCAGACAATCGCTCTCCAACACCCGGATACGGGCGATCAGGTCAGCACGGGTGATTAACCGTCGATCCCCGTCAGTCTCGTCCTCGGCCGGACGAACAACGCTGTCCAAAACCTCCGTGCGAACCTTCAGCGCCTGCACCTCGGCCGTCGCTGTCCCCAGTTTTTCCTCCAGCGAAGTCACCTTCCCCTCAGCACCCTCTGCCCGTTTCCGCTGCTCGGCAACATCCTTCTGGCTCTTCTCCAACTCCTCAGTGAGCTTGGCCAACCACGACTGCGTGAAAGTGAGATCCCCTTGCAGTTTGGACAGCTCAGCAGCGGAGCATCCCTCCTCGTTCAGCACGAGAGCCGTCGTGAACGTACGCATCATTGCGGCCAAGTCCTCAGCCAGGACACGTCGACGGGTCTCTCGATCAGCCTGACGAACATCCTTCACCTCCCCGGCGGAAACAGTGGGAGAATGGGCGCCATGAAAATATCCCGGATGCTGGTGGCAGGGAGGGACGACATAACCTTCCTCGATGGCGCCGACCGTCAGATCCACCACCCGAGGCTCCTCGGACCTTTGCCTCTTCGACACTCCTTGAGACACAGGGGATTGGCTCTCTTGAGGCGACGAGGACGAAGTTTGCCCCCCCTGCGTCGCGACCTCCTGTCCGACCAGCTGACTCACCCTCGTCCTCGGGGCCACGGCATTCCTAGCAGCACGCAACTGCTTCACCCGCTCATCGACGGTAGACATGTTCGCTGCAAAAATAAAGAAATAGGTTAGCAACAATCAAAAACCCCGACCACCGGGGGGGTAACGAACATCCCTACCTAGATAATCCAGAGCGGCCGCCCCGGTCGCACAACCGAGCAAAGTCTTAGTATTTATCAAACGCTTCTTGGTGCGTATGTTCCCCTGAGCGTCGAGGATATACCGACCGTCGGGCGTCACCAGCTTCGACGGAGGGAGAGACCGCACAAAGGCAATTATTTTCAAATAGGCGGCCATGTCCTTCTCCTCGAGGGTCCCCGCCCGGACGATATACCTATCCGTCCCTCGGCTGAAATGCTCCGCAGTCCACAGTAGATGTATCTTAGGAAGCCACGCGCGGAACCGCTGGCCATCTACCGTTCGCTCGCCCTCGTCGAAGAGAGTGTCCGAGCCGTGCTGCGTGATCGGTTTGACGAGGTAGAACCGATTTTTGAAGTCTTTGACAGAATCGCTATACGCTTTGAAAATTTTGGTCGATTGCTTGAAGGAGACCCATCCGTGGCGACCGCGCACCGTCTGCCGCTGCAAATGGAAGATACGGAAAAATAACGGCACCGTCGGCTCCACCGAGAGGTAGAAACACACCACCTCGAAAGCCCGGATGAAAGCCAAAGCATTGGGGTGCAGCTGGGACGGGGCAAGACGCAGCCAGTCAAAAAGCCCCAGATGGAAGGCGGAAAACGGTAACCGGAGCCGAGCTTCTTTAAAATAGAATTCATGCATCGGGAACATCCGCCGCCCATATCGCGAACAGATTCGGTGATGTTCCTTTGGCCGGTACACCTGCCAGTGCTGTGTTTCTCCTACCGGCGTGTCCTCGACCGTGGCGTACACGTCGGACGCGTCGGCCACAAAGCAAGAAGGGGTAGAAAGTGGCTCCTCGGCCGCCCACTCCTCGGACGGGGCGATACGCTCGTCGTCATACTCCGGAACCTCGGGTTCATTGTCTTCAACCATTATCCCCGGCACCAGAGCCGACATCTACACCTGAAAGCAGAGGACGTCGGTGAATTCGATAGCCAGGATCAAATCCACCCTTCCACCGCAAGTCAAGTGAAAGGGCGACAAAGGCCGGGAAGCGACGAGCAAACACTCGCTCCCCGTCTACCCTCCTCGGGGATCAAAGAATGACCCCTCACCCCCCCTCGGGCGGCCATCGGAGAAGGTACTTCTCCCCGGGGCATTCATCGGAGAAAGCCCCCGTCCTCGGGGCATTCATCGGAGAAAACCCCCGTCCTCGGGGCATTCATCAGAAAAAGCTCCCGTCCTCGGGGCATTCATCGGAACCAGCCTACCGTCCCCGGGACACTCATCAGAAAACTCGCCAGACGCGGCGGAACTCGCGTCCCTCCTCGGGGCGTTCATCACACCCCGACCACACGTTCCAGTTAAACGACGGAAATAAAAAGGGAGGGAAAAGAGGAACTCACTTGTAACGGCGGCGGACAGATGAAAAGAGCAAACGGTACGACGGCGATCGGCGACAAGCGGTGGACGAGCAGAGACGATAAAGATTAGCAGGGAGAAAGGTAACAGAATGAGCGGGGACCTCCATATTTATAACCCGGCGCGGGACTCGAAGCGACCCTAGGCTCATTAATGACATAGGGTAGTCGCCCCTACGACCGCTTAACACAAGACACGTGGCAGCAGCCTGACAGTCGCGTCCCTTCACCTGCCTCCTCCCCGTTCTGCCGACGACCGGAGACCTTCGTGCGAGTGCCCGCTCCAGATGCGACGACCTTAAGTCCTCACTCTTCCCCAGAGCTTCGACTTGGGGGGCTCCTGTTCCGGTATGGGCCTCACCTCGGCAGGCCCAATACCGCATGCGGCCCAACAAGCGAACCGGGCACGCCAGGCACGCGCCCCCTTCGAGACGAGCAGGGGCAGGCCGCCGAGCACAAGCTACGTCTCCACACCCTTTTTGTCGTCCACCACGCCGGACGAGCAGAACCACCCGGGCTCCCCTCCGCGGGGAGAATAACGTGCTCGGCGCACGTTCTCCGCGTGCTCCCCTCCGCGGGGACACGTCATCGACCAGCTGCCCACCTCCGAAAGAGCAGGTCAAACCCACTTTCCGGGGATCTAGGGGCAGTTGAACTAGGGCGAAGACCACGTCCTGGTCTTCACTACGCCACGTAAGCCCTAACAGTCATTAGGGTTGGGCCTGGTCATCCAGCCCACCTCGAATGACCGTTGGCCCAGCGCTGGGGTCTCTCTATAAATACCCTCTTCTTCAAGAGGGTCAGGTAACTCTTCTTGCCCCTTTTTCTGTACTGTTGCTTCCTCTCTGTCCAACTTCTTACTTGGGCGTCGGAGTGTCTTGCAGGTACACCCCCTCCTCTTTCTCACCCCGGTAAACAGGTAGCAGCCCAACGGAGTGTGGCCAGTCCGTGATCCCCTCCTGATCAGGTCGGATCATATCCTAACCAGTGATTTCGGTCACTAGTTATTGGGATACCTTTTTTTCAAAAAACAAACCTCAAGACAAACATATGTTGCATTGATAAATTCAGAATTAACATTTCTGACTTGCTAACCTTGTTTGATATCTTAGAAAGATTACACATGAGCATCAATAATAAATTTATTCTATTGGAACTTGAAGACTCTGTTGACCTGGGGCAAGTTTGTTTCCCAGTGGTTTGTTCGAATGCAAATTTGACTTTCTAAAGAACCATTTTCGAAGACTCGGTCATAATACTGTTAATCAGGGGCAGTTACGTCGAGATCCGACGAATCTCTCCAAGAGTTTGAAAACAGTGGGGCATTTGGATGTCATGTTTTCTGTAAAATCCTCTCGAGATGACTTTTTCTCATGAACCGTGTGACTTGGGGCACTTGAGAGTCGAAGAGAGTTGTGACAATTCTGCGACGAACCTCTTCCATGCAAGAAATATCCAGTTGGTGACCTGAGAATTCCCAGCGAGCTGATTAGCTTCACCTCTCCAGCAAAGCGGATGTTTATTTCATCCCCATTTGAAGTGGATATTTATTTTATCCCCTATGAAACTCCAGTTCAGGTACATCCATCTACAACTTCAGCGTGAATCTCTCCAGGGAGGTGGATATTTATTTTATCCATGAAGTTTCTCCAAATAAGAGAGGGATCCGTTTCCAATAGATCTTTATTCTCATCTTTAACACGATAATCAAGATTATTTTGGCAAATTCTTTAGTAAGATCAAGATGTTATATCTTCAGGCAGAATATTTTCTATTCCCCTGAGAAGTTTTAAAGCCTTAAAGCAGGATTGTGATCCCGTATGTGGTTCTCCACCTATCCATTGATGCTTCTTTCTTCGAAGATTGACCCGATATTTGTTCCCCAGAGGGAATTCTAAAAGCAAGTGTACATTCTTCAAGCAATGTTTGATCTGTGAAGATTTGGTTTGAGTGCCTGCCGCCTGGGATGTTTTTCGTCTTTATTTGGTTTTGTTAGCATACGCATAGCATATAGGTAGGTAGCATGGCATGTGCATTTTGCATCTTTGTGTTTGTTTGTTCTGTCACTTTGGTCATGGTTATCCCCCAAGTGATTGGTTTTGTCTTCTCCCTCCAAGTAGAGTTGTCAGCTCTAGGCAGAAAAGAGCACAATATTTCCATTTCCCCATGAAGCTTGATCCTCATGGAAGACGATTGTTTTAGTATGTTCCCATTTGAGTTCATACCTCAATGGTAGAGTCTTGCTTGACAGTTTCTCTTCGGCTATTTCCCGAAGTGAACTTCGGTCCTTGACAATCACATTGGTAGACATCTCCAACTTTTGAATATTGGATTCAATGTGCATTTATTTTGCACCTGGCTCCCCAGGAAGGGTATTTACGAAGATTATCATTTAAGACAGATATTTCTCCAAGAATATTACAAGGATTCCTCAAAAATTTACATCTGGATTGCAAGCAATCTCTTTATTTAAGCAACTCATTTCAATCAGGTTTTCTATCAAGATGACAAATGGCAGTCTCTTCAAGACAATCAATCCATCCCTAGTGATTTTATCAAGATTATCAACCTGACAGGTTGGCATCTCTTTGGAAATCTACCAGAGAAGTTTGTCGAAGACTTTACAGATATTTTCTCTTTATTTGAGAATTCACAGAATATTTTACAGCTACAACAAAGATACTCCTCAGGAATGCATTCCCTAGTGAGTCTATCACACCAGCTTTAACTCCATCAAAGGGCATCTCTTCCGAGAAGTTCGATGAAGTTCATTATAATTAGTCTCTCTTTATTTGAGAAAACATATTTTACATATCAACCAACTTACATCTTTTGAAGATCCCCGTTGAAGCTTTGCAATCTCTAGTACATTTTGATTTTTGGTCAGACACCTTTTCTTAGGCTTCCATACGTTTGGTAGTAGGTGATCTTTCCTTCTTTGGGTTATTACCTTTGCTTAGGCTATCATATGTTTGATAGTAGGTAATATACCATCTTCTTTTGGTCAGACACCTTTTCTTAGGCTGTCATACGTTTGGTAGTAGGTGATCTTTCCTTCTTTGGGTTATTACCTTTGCTTAGGCTATCATATGTTTGATAGTAGGTAATGTGCCGTCTTTTGGTTAGACACCTTTTCTTAGGCTGCCATACATTTGGTAGTAGGTGATCTTTCCTTCTTTGGGTTATTACCTTTTCTTAGGCTATCATATGTTTGATAGTAGGTAATATACCATCCGTTTTGGTCAGATACCTTTGCTTAGGCTTCCAAGATTGGTAGTAGGTCATCTTTCCTTTGTGTTAACCTTTTCTTAGGCTATCATATGTTTGATAGTAGGTATCACACATGTTTCTGGTCAGACACCTTTTCTTAGGCTGCCATATATTTGGTAGTAGGTGATCTCTCCTTTCAAGTTTATTACCTTTTCTTAGGCTATCATATGTTTTGATAGTAGGTAATACATCTTGTTTTGGCTATTGCCTTTTCTCAGGCTATCATACGTTTGATAGTAGGTAATGTACCATCTTATTTTAGTCAGATACCTTTGCTTAGGCTGCCAAGTTTGGTAGTAGGTCATCTTTCCTCTTCATGATATCTTTGCTTAGGCTATCATATGTTTGATAGTAGGTAACATGCATTTCTTGTTTCAACTGGAGATCTCTGCTTAGGCTACCACGCGTTGGTAGTAAGTTATCCTTCACTTTCAAGTTCCTCGCCAGTTGTTCGAGCTACTGTACTCTTGGTGATATTATTATATCTTATCTTTATTTTGGAAATCCTGTGATGCTGGTTTTTCCCCGTGGAGTCCCGCTTTGTGAGTCCGTCTTTGTCGTTGCTTCTGAGTCTCTTGTGTGCTGTGTCTAGTTTTTCCCCTGTGACATTCTTCCTCACAGGACCGTCTGTCTTGCATTTCCATATCATTGCATATCATATGCATTTGGTGGTATCTTAGGGCCAAAAATTCGTGCGATGTTTGTATTTAAGTCCCTCCTATCTCGTCGAGACGAAGATTTCAATCTCCATATCTCTGGATAAAAGAAACTTAAATAGGGGCATCTGTCGCACCCTAATTTTTGACTTTAAGGTTCCACTTTCTTTTTTTCTTGCTTGAGTTATTTTCTTTTTTTTGCACATGTTTATTGTGGCTAACCAACTTGCGCAGATGCAGTAATTTTTGTATGGAAACAATACTCATTATCATCGTCAGGCATTTTTGGGGCATAACGCTTTTGATCCAAATACCCTAGGGTGTCTCACCGGGTCGGATCATTTTCTTACCAAGGATCAAAGTCATTTTTATCAAGGTTCCTCGAAAGATATGGTGCATTGACCTCCAGCTGAAGTTTGTGGGGCTTTAGTGCATTAAACCATGGTTTCAAGCCCTAGTATCATTAAGTTTTTAAAGTTCAATATTCAAGGAAGTTAAGGAAGTTTATGTAGCTAAGATTCAAGAAATGCGAAAGTTCAATGTGAGATTGAAAGAACTTTGAAATTAAAACTAGTTCAATGGGTGCAAGAAATCACAAGGTTGCAAACTCAAACATGAAAGCTAAGTTGCAATATCCACCCAATGACAATTTATTCATATTGAGTTCAACTCTTTCCTTCATGGCAAGGTTACCAGGTGAAAACTTGAAAGCTCACATTTTTATTAACTCAAGTATTCATGAATTGGTTAGTAAGACAAGCCTATCCCTCTCCTTAAAATTAAATCCTCAATGCAATAAAAAGGTACACAACGAGATAGCTCGGTAATAGATTGGTGACTTAATATTTGTACTCTTATTTCTTATGTACGGTTGATACAAATTCAATTTAGAGATAAATAAAAGACAAGAAGCATCTCATGACAAATATGAGAAACCATTGCTACAATAAAACTAGACTAAGACATGCTCAAAGAATAATATGGAATGCTATGACAGACTCGCAGATACTTGGAAACTTGCAAGGAAGTGCTTCAGAACTTCAAACGTATGGAGAAGCATGCTAGTGGTTTTTCGCCATGACGAAAGGACATCGGCGGACTATCCTTGGAACAACCTTTATGATAACAAAACAAACCCATCTTGCCCTATCTTCTGAGATGTAGTTACCCCAACATTTCGGTAATGGCTACCTTTAGTTTTATCGATCCATTTGCAAAATCAACGTGGGAACCTTGTTGTTCTACTACCGTGGAAGTTGAGCCCTCAGTTCTCGCCCAATTAGCATCAGATCGATCGACTTCTCAACTGCTTCAGATAGCATCTGTCCCAATTCAAGAAAATATACTTCTTTGTCAGGTTGACATTCAGGTTGATAAGGTAGATAATGTTTCCTCCATCCAGAAGAAGATAATTGGCTTAGCTCTCTAAATAATCCTGACATTAAGGCTGCCTCAAGTTCTTGTCAAACTCAATCAAATTTTGAGTGTTTGCGCTAGTGTAATTCTAGGCAGAAGTGATGACTTGACAGAGGAGGAGTCCAGTGGTGACATGAGCTCCAGTGCATCTCCTGACGAGGGCACTATTCCTAGTAAAGAGTTCAGGAAAAAAACAATCAAACTATCAAAACCTATAACACATCGACTTGCCCAAATTTTGAGAAGAAGCTGATACTTTAGTAGCTAGTAACGGACCTTCATTTGTGTTAAGCTCTTGGACTACATCAATCCTGATTATAATAAGAAAAAGAAATGTATGAGAGCAAGAGCAATGGAATCACCCAATATTCGAAGAATGAGGAATGAGATTGTCTTAGATTTACCTGAACCATAAGATAATGCAGAATAAGAGCCATCCAGGTACCTGAAACAAGAACCCAGGATGGTTATAAGCGTATAAATCCTCCAACAGAATATACGTAATCAGCGAAAACAAGGAAAGTCCATTAGTTCATAAAGCAGCCAACTTAACTAGATGGAAACCGAAATTCATCACTAAATTCAGACTTAAATTTCTCAAATAATTGTCAACATATATCGAACATGATTAGACCAGAATTGATTTCTTCCCAAAATTAGAACTCATTGGTTTTAACTCAAAATCAAGAAGTTAAACAGCATATCAAGTTGATTTGGAAACTACCGGTCCCTTTCCCAATCATACTCAGACATGTCTAGCCGAAGATGGAAAGGTGTGAATGGCCATCTTATGACTATTGAATCTAAGAATTATATTCAGGGTACAAAGGTTGGCTATAAAAGAAGAGGAAATCAGGATTCAGAGGAGAATTCACATATACAGAGAAATTCACACAAATATCGCAGATAGAAATCCCCAAAGTCCCAAATCAAAAACCCCAGAAAGCATAAAATTCGAAAGAAAGAAAAACTTATCTCAAAGATCCACTACGAAGCCCCTCAACAAGCCTAACCGTATCCCCTCCATAATAATATCTGTCAAAAAACCTCGTCATTGCAAATCACCCATAGTCAGAACCTGCGAAGCCGTTTTAAACTGTAGGTTGCTTTGTTTAACTAACATCGATGTTTGTTTGTGTTGTTGATCATTTTATGTAGGAAATCGAGATGAAAGGAGAAGAAGCAAGTCAACCGACGGAAAAGAGATTGAGAGAAAGGAGAATCGGAGAGGAAGAAGAGCAACCGGCGACGTTTCGGGGAAGGGAATTTGGGAATTAGGGATTTAATTTTTTCATTATGCTGTTGTAATCACCTGATAACATACACACACTAATTGCAATGCACCCTCACGCCACAATCCTCGGATCTCCAACGGATCCCATCACACAACCAATATCGCGCTTGACCACCATTATCTATACACCCGCGTACACACGATCACGCGCCCCCACTTACATTAATCCCATAATTAACATTAATCCACCCTTTAATTAACCATATTTGATTTAATTAACCTTTTTTTCTTAATTATTTAATTAATAATTTTTCTGAAACATAAAATCTGTTTTAATTCTAAATATCTTATTCCAACCTTTTAGTAATTCCTTAATTAACTTAATCCTTTTTAATAAAATTAGTCATAACCTTTTTTATGCACAAATAATAATAGACCCTTTTTTAATTTAAAATCAACTTTTAGCTTTTTATAATAATTAAGAGTTCCCTTTTTAATAAACTTTTATATAATAAAAACCCTTTTCATAATTAATAAATAAACAACTATTTTATTTTTGAAAACTCACTTCATGGCAATCTTTTTTTATCAATAAAAATAATCTTTTATAATAACTTTAATCATAACCTTTATATTTATATAATAAACAAATAAAACTACTTAACTATTTTAATAGAAATCCCTTTTATAAGAAAAAATAATAAAAACCTTTTATAATAACTTAAGTAAAAAGAAGAACAATTTAAAAATTATTTTCATAATCTAAATAACAATTATTCACTTGTTAATAACAATGACTAAACCTTATATATATATATATATATATATATATATATATATATATATATATATATATATATATATATATATATATATATATATATATATATATATATATATATATATATATATATATATATATATATATATATATATATATATATATATATATATATATATATATATATATATATATATATATATATATATATATATATATATATATATATATATATTAGAAAAACCGTTTTTTAAGTAAATCAACCTTTATATGATGATAATAAAACTTTCACTAAAACGAATTTAATTTTCTTCTTAAATCAATCAATACAACTTTTTTAAAAACCAATTCAACCCTCACTTAAAATCAATCACCCGAATTAATCAATCCCGTTTAAAATCAAGCAACATCGTAACTCAATAAATCGTGTACGCTTCCGTTCCCGATCCGTTCACATATGCACTATTCACACACTTTAGCGCTTTCATGCGTTCGTGTATGGTTTACTTATTGGCCCTTTATTTCTTTGCAATTTATCATTACCGCATTTACTTTATCACATTGCATTCCGTCCAAAGGAAGAACTTGCACGTAACATAAAACTTGCGCGTACGCATATCATTTGCATCATATTCCCCACGATCCTTGATCCCATTCAAGTTGATCTTCTAAGTTAGATCCTACCCCATAGGAAGGACCTTTATCCTTACAACTTAGAATAAACAAATCAACTCAATACATTATTCAAACACATTAGAGAATAAGATGTTAATCATCTTAAGCGAGATAAAACTCCTATCCCATAACAATTCAATCAATCAATATGTAGGGACTTTGCCTTACGAGAGATAGTGGCATACTTGTCGATTAAATTCCGAGTGCTTGAGCCCTCCTCTTAAGACGATGCAAAGATTATTTTCCTACAAAGTTGTGGTGGTTAAATCAAGTAATCTCCCTTAAAATGACAACTCATCTTTTCTCTTAAAATCAATCAATCAACTACCCTAAACCCGTAGGAACTTTGACTACAGTCAAAGAACTCCTCAAACCCTTTAGAGGAACTACAGATACTCTGATTCCACTCCCGTCAGGATATGTAGGCATAAGATGCGATATCTTATCGAGTATACTTAGAAATAAACCCCTAGGTCTTTCATCCTTAAGCAAATAATACCTTAGCAATAAAACAAACATAAAACAAGAGGTTCCTGTAGAGTACTACAGAAACTTAGGATGCTAGCACCTTCCCTAAGTTTAACCAACCCCCGAACCTAAAACTCTCTAGCTTGCATTTGCATTGCATTGTGGGTATTTCGATCTTTATCCCTTCCTTTGGAAAAATCAAAGTTCGGTTGCAAATGAATAAGATTCAAGCTAATCAATAGCTTGGCATCCAAATTTCACCGCGACACAGTGGCATAATCTTTTATCCTCTTCGTATCCATTCATTTGGAGCTCAAATCTTCACCCTCTTCTTTCATTTGATTCTTCAGTTTCGAAGTATGGTACTACAATATAACCGGTTTATAAATGAATAAAAAATTGAAAGTTATTTAACCATAGTTTTACAATACAAAAGTTGTAAAATTTGAAAATTTCATCACGGTTTTTCTTTCTAACCGTGATGTAAATTGATATTTTTAGTATATAAGTGAAAGTATTTATCGTTCAGTATATAGCAACTGTTTCTCTCAAAAGAAAACCCTAATATATTTCACTCTTCTCTCTCATAATATAACCCTAACATCCATGTTACTCTTTAAACGTACTTTAACCTTCAGATACATCTTCAGATTCGTCTTCACCAATCGGTAACTTGAGGTTCATTCATTAAACTTATGCTTCAATTTCATTTACGTTTCTTGTTAAAAATGGGTTCTCATTTTTTATGATTTGTCTTCACCAACTTAACAAAACACATACTTTGGCTATGATACATATGATTTATGTAGCTATGAAGAAAAATACAAGAAGTATGAAGCTATTGCGTAAACTTTATTCACCTTGTACTTCTTCATAGCTTCATAAACTAGATGAACTTCATAATTTGTTCGAGATCCATGATTAATTTTAAAAAAAGTGCATTCTTGAAACATTACATAATATCTTGTGTTATTGTATGTTGTTGTTGTTGATTAATGTTCTCATAACTTCATAATTTGTTGTTGTTTTCGTTTATTATATCTTGCGTTCTTGAACCTTTTTTCTTATTTTGTTGTATGTTGTTGCGTTCTAAGTATTTTTACTAACAAGTATAATTATTTAAAATCATAGGTCTTTAGAGTCAAGACACCAAGAGACAAGAAACCAAAACACAAAGTTACAATTATGTGATGTTATGTAATATGTAAATTGTAGGTTGTTTGTTCTGATAAATTGTAGGATGTTTGCTCTGATACAATTATATGATATTATGAATATGATACAATTAATATTATTATGATAACTTTATCACAAATGTGAGTTGTATTTTCTGTTGTGATATGGTGAATAATAATACATGTTAAAAAATGAGATTAATTATAAAATCAATATAATATTTGTTAGTTCTGCAGAAAATGGAACAACGGTTATATATCGTAACCGTTATCATATCTCACGCGCTGTCCAGAAAAAAATAAATATCAAAACAACGCAGTTGGGAATCGAACATAAAACCATTATTTTTATCACAACGGTCTTTTGGAAAACCCGTTGTGATAGGGCACATGTTTTCCAGTTTAGTACAATGATTACTAGGTCATGATTGTAAGTATCATATATACAACCACACTCTACATAACAACGCCTGGGCCCACGTGATTATATATCTTTCCCAACCATTGTTAAATGGGTTTTCCGTAGTAGTGAATGGTAAAAGCACTTTGCAATTTAATTCATTTAAAATAGTAAAAATAAATGAAAAATAAATAAAAAAGTTAAAAATATCTCAAGACATCAATTAATCAGAAAAACGTTTTCAAGAATTTTTAAAATGATTTGAATTATTAAAAATAAAATGAAATTGAAAATGCAAAGAAAATAAAAAAATAGAAAGAAATAGAAAATGAAGGGTGCAGGAGTAAAACACTGATGAACTAAGGCTAGTTGAATGCGCTGGTGGGCTCAAATATAGGGGGTGTCAGTAACAAAAATGACTAAGCCCATTTCACAATGATCCAAAACCAAACAAAAAATATACACGCGTGGATGCCATGTCATACTCATTAATGGAGGTGACATCCAGTCACGTGTGAGGGTGAATCAGTATATAACACACAATGTCATTTGAATTCAAAAAAATGGCACCAAGGCCACGTCAGATTTTTTCAACCTCAGAGACGTCGGAGCCCTAACTCCGGTCGTCTTCTCCGGCCAGCCATCACCAGAGCAACATGCAAACTACCCAGAATAAAAAATAAAGACCATCATCTCCCTTATTTTTTCACGTTGATCATGATTATAGCATTAGATTTCATGTTAGAGCAAGTTATCAAGGAGAAATCAAGCCACAGAAAAACACATCACCTATTGAACTTCATTAAACTAGAACAACAACCACTCAAACATGGTCAACAATGATATAACATCTCAACTACAACAATAACAAGCTCAGAACACACATGAAATGAGAGAACAAAGATTGAGAAGATTTACTAAATGGAGTAGGCCCACTACCTCTTGATCTGAGCTCAAATAGCTTTAGAAACTCTTCCAAAGGCTTCAATGTTCCTTGAGAGGGATGAATGCAAGCAGAAAATGTGGAGATTCCTCTTGAACAATGAGCTTCCAAGATGAGAAGTTTAGGGAGAAAATTTGAATCTCAGATATGAAAATGGAGTGAATGAGGCTCAGGCTTGGAATTTGTTAGTTTTATATGAGGTGCTTTTTTAGGTTTGGATCCAAAGCAAAGGTTCAGAGGTTGTTATTGTGGTTTGGAAAATGAAAAATGAAGAAGGAAGCACATGTGGGGTGTGGCACGGGTTTAGGCTTGGAGAGAGGTTTGGGTGAGTGGTTTTTTGTGAACTTGAGTGTGGAAATGAAGCACAAGAAATGCATGAAGAGAGTCGCACATGAGAAAGAAAAGTGAGGTAGGTCCACTACCTCTTGATCTGAGCTCAAATAGCTTTAGAAACTCTTCCAAAGGCTTCAATGTTCCTTGAGAGGGATGAATGCAAGCAGAAACTGTGGAGATTCCTCTTGAACAATGAGCTTCCAAGATGAGAATTTTAGGGAGAAAATTTGAATCTCAGATATGAAAATGGAGTGAATGAGGCTCAGGCTTGGAATTTGTTAGTTTTATATGAGGTGCTTTTTTAGGTTTGGATCCAAAGCAAAAGTTCAGAGGTTGTTATTATGGTTGGAAAATGAAAAATGAAGAAGGAAGCACATGTGGGGTGTGGCACGGGTTTAGGCTTGGAGAGAGGTTTGGGTGAGGGGTTTTTTGTGAACTTGAGTGTGGAAATGAAGCACAAGAAATGCATGAAGAGAGTCGCACATGAGAAGGAAAAGGGAAGTCATGTTTAAGTGCATTTCCACTTTTCCTCCTTTAGTAAAAAAGTTCATGAAATATGCATGGGATATATGATGATGTTTATGCATTTAAGGCAAAGAATTGAGGTCATGTGCGTGTGGGATGATCATGCTACAAGTATAAACTCAAATTGTGCCAAAAGACAACTATAATATGATGCCTTGAAACATATCCATATAGCCTACTTTCGATGAGAATAACTCCATGAATTTGTCTTTAATTGGTGAGAAATGGATACCAACATAAAGTAGGAAGAGAGATCAACAACTTTCATGTTTAGTTTAGCCCAAGATAAAGCTTGGAAGATGATGAAATTGTGACTTGAAGTTAGTTCCAAAATCTGGCCCATGACACTTAGCAAAATTTCACTAAGTTACTAATTTTGACAACTTGAACCCCTTTCCTTTGGAACATAACAACTTGAGCTAAAATGAACCAAATGATGAGTTCTTGACATCATTGGAAATATTTAAGTAAGCTCTACAACTTTCATGTTGGAGGAAAATTGAAATGAAGCTTGGAACCATGTGGAAACTGGCCTTGAACATGCCTCCAAATCTTGATTAAAAACTTAGAATGTATAGATCCAATGGAGGAGTTATTTACATCAAAAGAAAACTTAGAATGTGTTTAACAACTATCATGTTAAAAATATTTTGAGATGAAGCTTGGATTGTGAAGAAATTTGGCCTTGGACACCATGCACAAAGGAAGGAATTTTATACTTAGAAAAATTCTAAGAAACCCTGATTTGGCAACTTCTCTTAATTTTATGATTCTCCTTGATCAAAACTCATCATAACATGAAAGATGACTTGAAATGCCCTTACTTGGCTAGAAAACTCAAGGGTTGACTTTGGTAGAGCATCAGTTGACTTTCTAACCAGATGAATTCAAATTTTCCTCTATGCACTTAGGGACCTCTTGAAGTGACTTGTGATGAAACATGATACTTGTAGGGAACCCTTGAGATGTATATTGACCCATAAAACCTTACCTTGCTCGAGAAGATAGCCACAGGTTGCCTTGGCTCAAAACCCTAATTCATGCACAAAAGATAAAAGAGTGTGACCAATGATTGAAAACCCTAATTCAAATGGTTGTGAGCTTGTTAAAAATGCCTTGATGAATATGAGACCCTTGTAGCTCAAGAATATCATGATGTTTAGACTATCTCCTTGCTCATTTCTTTGAGAACCATCTCCTCCTCTTGAGGAAAGCCAAGAAACGTTGATCCCATGTCTAGAACCAATGTAATGCATAATGAAGATGCAAATGAAATGAAGCATAAGCCAAAAGGTTAAAAAAAGGGAGAGCAAAATTTTGGGGTGTTACAGATGCCCCTATTTAATCCACTTGAACTTGAAGGTATGAAAGACCACGACGTTCAGACATTCGAGGTAGAAAGGGATTGAATACAAAAGGAACCAAAAAATTTGCACACCGCGGGTGAAGAAAAAGGTAGTGTGATAGGATTCCAGTCGAATATGGACTTAGAAAGAGGATTTGTCGGCCGAAGGCGGACTTAGAAAGGGATATACAAACTGGAAATGAGAATACCGGCCGAAGGAGGTCTTACAATAAAGATGTCAGCCGAAGGTGGTGTTTTAAAAAGAAAAGGTTTGCCAATCGAAGGCGGACTCACCACTAATGGGTGCCAGCCGAAGGTGGACATTAAAGAGAGAATGCTTGCCGAAGGAGGACTTACAAAAGGTTTTCTGCCCGAAGGAAGAGTCACAATCAAGGGGTGCCAGCCAAAGGTGGACTTAAGAGAGAGAATGTCGGCCAAAGGAGGACTTGCAAAAGGTTTGCTGGCTGAAGGCGGACTCACAACCAAGGGGTGCCAGCCGAAGGTAGACTTAAAAGGTTAATAAGAAGTAGAGTAAACGGACTTATGACTTGAAGTAAAGAGAAGATGACTCTGCTGGGGGAGGAGAAACCTTAAATAAATGAATATGCAGCGGAACAAAAGATAATTCCTCTGGAAGGAAACACAAGTAGGATGAACAAATCCATTTCTTGGGGTATAAAGTTAAACGATATCTCCTGAGTTATGCCACTTTCTGCTCGAGAAAGGTTTGGCAAAAGGAAATCAGGCATGGCTTATGCTTCGAATGCATATGTTTGAATTTTTTTATGGCATAATGCTTCATTCAAGGAAACGTAATCTCGTCAAGTACACTTTCAAAATAAACCCTGCTTCAATTAGGTCTTTTGAGGGTTGTATCATGACTTGGTTCACAGCTTAAGAAACAAAGGATATAAGGCTCAAAGTTTATTTGTGCCTACCCATTCTTCGTGATGTTCTTCAGTCCTACATTCAATTAACCTGACATGAGCACTCATATCTCAAGAGGAGTTTTGATAAGGTTGAGAAACCATTGAGGCTTTGGACATGACAATCACTCACCCTTTTGCTTTTGATGTTTGATCACACGACTTTCTTATTTATTGAGGATTTTTTTTGGTGATCCTTTGTTTTTGTTTTTCGTGTTTCATTTTATTATTATTTTGTTTTTATTCCCTAAATTTTGCCTGGACAGAGTCTTTGAATTTTACTTTGACGTCTAGAGGAATGCCTCAATTTTGCCTAAGTCTCCTTCATAGGTTTTAATTTAGCAGGCTTTTTATTTTTTCATTTTTATTTTATTTATGAACAAGTCGTGTGACTCTAAGTTATTTTGACTCTTTTGAAAGGATTGTGACTGCCTCACTCTTTAGATAGTTGAGGGATAACCATTCTGGTTTTTTTGACTTCCAGCATCCTAATATGTGAGGAATAGATAAAATGGATTCTCCAATGTTCACTCCCCCTTTTTGAGAGTCTGGGTGCTCGATCAGTTTAACTGAAAACTATCCTGCCCCAGGTAAAAATTGAGGGTTTTTTGTATGTAAGGAAAAGAAAACTCCTACTTCAAGGCTCAAAGGGGTTAACAAGGGTCTATCTCCCTTATATCTCCAGTGTTTGAGGATTTTAAACAATGCCTTACATCACCAACCGGGTTTTATTCAAAAGCATACGACTAGAGATCTTGCATTTTTGATTTCGTCATCCTCCTCCCAATTCTCTATCAAAGCAAGAGATTTGGTAAAGTTGGCATTATAAAACATGAAAAAGCATTTTATGAGTGAATACAAATGGATTTCTTCAAGACAAACATATTAGTTGCATTAATCATTCAAAACAAACAAGTTCTTACATGAAAATCATGCTTTTATAATTAAATAAATAATAACAAATGCAAGCAAACAAACAAACAGCCTGATGATCTTGGGAATGAGTTCTCCTCCTGATTTCACCGACTTGAAAGGACTCTCTTGAGTCTTCATATCCATCAGCATAAAGGTGTTCCATTCACAACTGGGCTTACTCCTTCGAAGGTCAACACCTCATCGTCGATCATCTCTTGGACTTTTTCTTGGAAAACCTTGCACTCTTTAATCGAATGCCCCATTGCTTTATCATGAAATTCACAACCGCTATCTAGATTGAACCAAAGAGGGCGGGACTTCATGGCTCTGGTCATTTTGGGTGCCATTACCGAATTTCGGGTAAAATAGGACCACAATTGACTATAAGTCATTGGGATTTGGTCAAAACTTCTTTTGAGCATGACTCTGATATGTTCTCTGACGAAACTGTGATCAACAATTTGGAATTACCTGAACGGCATGAGCAACATCAACAAGAACTTTCTTTACCACCTTCCTGCATGGCAGCTTCGTATCCACAAGGCACAGGAGAAGACTTTTTACTATTGCAAGTAATCCCCACTAGCTCTGGCATATTAAAATGCGGAATTATGACATTCACCCTTTCTCTAGCGATATGAAGCAGTTTCTTATCCAACATATCTTGGAGATCCCTCTTCACCAAAGAACATCCACAAGGATTCTTTGAACAAATTTTGCAAGAAGCGTGATTATGCTCATAATGGGTAATCCTACATAAATTGACGTGCATATCTACTGAAGATCCTCTAATTGAATTCACGCCAGAGATACTGTATTCTCCGAGATATCCTTCCTTAGTGTTTCCATACTTGGGTAATAAACATGTTGAGACATTAGGTCCATAATCTTCAAAAGATAAAATACCGCTTTGCACTAGCTTTTTCACTTCATCTTTCAAAGAAAAACAGTGTTCAATGTCATGCCCGGGTGCCCCTTGATGAAATGGAAAAAAAATGATTAGACTTAAAACACCATGGGAGATCCTTTGGGATGGCCGGCGGAGTCCTTGTTTATACCAGATTCTTCTGTACCCAAGCAGGATATAATTCAGAATAGGCCATCGAGATTGGGTCAAACTGATCACATGTTGTTTAATTTTGCTACGAGATCCTCCATGTTTTTCTCGTGAAATAGCATTATCAACTTGTTTCTTATTCTTGGGTAAACCCTCCCAATGCTTCTTAGAGTTCTTAGAAGCGCTAATGGGAGTCACAGGAACAGGAATTGACATGATTTTAGAAATCACGGTCCTTTGAAGCGGAGTCTGAGAAATATGAGGAGAAGTTTGATTTTGAGTAGCAACCAGAGTTTCAACCAATGTAGAGAGTATTCCCACACCAGCCCTCAAAGTAGTCACCTCTTTATGAAGTTCATGGTTTTCTTGCTTAATGTTCTTCATTTTCTTTCTTTGACTGACCCGAGTATCCTACTAATCAATTAGCCTGTCTAAACGAGAACGAAGAAGCAAGAGTGAGAACCTGGGATGCAAAGAATGCAATGCTAATGGCAAATGCAAATGCGCCAATGTAGATGAGTTTCAAGGAACTCAAAGGTTATGTTTGCAAACGCCACAAAGTGGACAATACTTTTGATAACTGAAAATCTCATTTTATTGAAAATAGAGTATAATTTCAAAATCCATAGTAAAACCTATGATGTTTGTAAAAAAAAAGCTTTGAATTCCATGAAACTTTTATGAACATGATGTATGCTCAAACACAGGTATATACAGATCCACATATACACATATACACTCAAATAGGCAAAGACTTAGGTTTGAAAATCAACGAGCCTGGAGTAATGGTCTACCCATCCTAAATGGTGTGGTCTAAGGATTTATCGTACATGCAAAACAAAGGTTCTAAAAGTTCCCAAAGTCATCATCCTGTTTTTCGGATATTATAAATTTCCCAAATACCCGGTAGTTAATAATATTCTCAAGAGAACCTTTTTTGAGTGTAGTATCGCGTATAAACTATTTCGGGACTACTCCCTTATAGCCATCCCACTACGTCCTAAGAAAGCCAAGTTGAGTTAAGGGTAACTAAAGGTTCTCAATGTCACGGGCTCCTAGGTCGAAAATAGTAAGTGTTTTCACGAATACTCGTTCAACAGTATCATTCTCAAGAGGGCCTCAACTGAGCGGTGATTCTCAAGTCAGCTTGATCGAGAATCAACTCCCTATAAGCCTTCTCAAATATATCAACTTCCTATCATAAGTACACTCAAGTTCGGGTTTAGGACTTATCTCACCATATAAAGGTAACAACCCAAAGCAGAAACATATATACAAATAACCAGATATATAGATATACCACAATAAATACAAATAAATAAGTTAAGGGGAACCCTCAGAAGAATGTCCCTAGTGAAGTCACCATTTCTGTCGCGGTGAGAATTGGATACCAAGCTATTGATTAACTTGAATCACAAATCATGATTCACCACCGATCTTTAATTTATCCAAAGGAAGGGAAAAAAGAGCGAATAACCCAAAATATGCAATGAAATGCAAAGCAAAAGGAATCTAAGGTTCGGGGGTTGGTTATACTAAGGGAATGTGCTAGCATCCTAAGTATCTGTAGTACTCTACAAGAACCTCTTGTTTTATTCGTGTTATTGTTGTTTGTTAAGGGTGAACGTAGGGGTTTATTTCTAAGTATGCTCGCCAAGACATCGCATCTTGTGCCTACGTATCCTGAAAGGAATGGAATCAGAGCATTCGTAGTTCCCCTCAAGGGGTAAACAAAGTAAAAGGAAATAGTTGGTTTTTAAGAGAAGAGACAAGTTGCCATCTTAAGGAGAATACTCGACTTTAACCACTACGAGCGCATGGAAGGTGGTATTTACTTCACTTTGAGAGAAGGGCTCCAACTCGAATTTAATCGACGAGTATGCCACGTACCTCCCTCAAGCAAAAAAGATTCTACATCTTTCTCGATCTATATCATGGGGTAGGAGAATTATATCTCGACTAAAGATGACTTATATCTAATTCTCTCATGGGAGAAAAGGGAATCTAATTGTAGGTTGCCTAAGTTAAAATCTTAAGGGAAATATATCCAGAGGATAAGGGTATGACTTATGCTGATCAACCTGAAAATAATCAGGGATCAAGCAGGGGAAATGATGCAGATGAAACTGCAATGTGTATGACTATGAAGTCACACACAAGTTCATCCCTTGGACATGAACGTGTGTAAATATATTATTTAAAGAAAATCAGGTGGAGACAAATGTATTACAGTTAAAATCATGACTTGAATAATCAACCTACAAGATATCTGACATAACAATAACCAGCTTAATGAAGCAAAGATATACTTCAGTAATATCGGGTGTCAAGAATGATCGTCAAACACAGGTATTGTGATGGAAGTCAATAGTAAGTAAGTATTTAGAAAATGATCGTATAAACTTGAACCAAAGGTTAATCCCAAATCTCATGCATTTGAAAAACACTCAAATAGCCATAAATCTAAATCAAATGTGAACCACGAACTCAGATAAGAAATCAAGTGTGAATTATGATTCTAAAGAATTGACTAATAATTACGCAAAGCTAGTCACAAACTCGGATAAAAGTTAGTCAAAATAAACCCCAAATTAATCAAAGCCCAAAAATTAAAACGATAATTGAACAATAAATCTCAAAGAAGAGATGATAACATTAATTAAATCATTGGCTTAAACCAAAGTTTAATCTGTCATTCAAAGAAAATACTCATCAAAATCAAACAAAAGTTAAAAAAAAATTGGCAAAGAATAAAAAAAATAATTCAAAATGGGCTGCACAAAAACAAAGGGGAAGATGAGTAAAAATAACAGAATCTGGGTCGGGCGCACCCTGACCCAACCCAAACCTCAACGACAAAACACATGGAAAGAGGGATTCAATAGCAGAATCTAACCCTAAATCCCTTCGCTCCACCTTTTCCTCCCTCGTTCGCTTCCTCTTTCAACTCTCTCAATATCACCCCCGTTGAACCCATTACCGACGACCCTCTTTCAATCTCATCATTTTCTATCGAATCCAAACGCTTTCTCCTTCATCAATCGTCTTGCTCGTATGGAACCTTCTCCTCATGTCTGAAGCTCATGTGCCTCCACACGAAGCGTCACCGGTAACAATCGTGCCTTCGTAGCTTCTTCATTCTCTTTCACTCACTCTAGGGGTGTGCAAGAAAACCGGTTTACAAGAACAAAATTTAAAAATATGGTGCACCGATTTCAAAAGTCCATATTATTTGGTTTAAAAACTAGTCCAAATTCATTTTACTAAAACCATTAAAAACCGGTGTCCACTTTTCAAACCATGGTTAATCCATTTTTCAAACTCTCTGTCTTTTTTTTGTATCATGGTCATAAATGACAATTAAGGGTGTGCAAAATAACCAATAACCATAAACCAAATTCCTATCTAAATTAATTCAAAATTTAAAATCCAGTCCAAATTTATATTTTAAATTTGGTGGCCCATTTATCAAATTAAAAAAAAACTGATAACCATTTGTTTCAAACCGGATTGAGATTCGGTAACTATTTTTCAATAAGCTTCAAAAATAAAAGTAGAATAGTTTGGGAAAATCAAGATCAACACCCATAGTTTGCAATAAAACTGATTTGGTTTAAAGTAGAACAAATTTAAGGTAGATAGTTTGCAATAAGTTTAAAGTAGAATAAGTTTCACGATTAATTGATTTATATCAATTCAGTAGTTTAAAGTTTAAGATATATGGAGTGTTGATTTAATTCAATGTAAAACTGGAATAAAATTGATTAATTGATTTATATCAATTATTTGATAGTATACAATAAGTTTAAAGTAGAATAAGTTTTAGGTGGTTTATCAATTATTTGCTAGTTTGCAATAAAATTGATTTTTTTTAAAAATTGATTTATTTAAAGAAAATAAAAAACTGGTTTTGAGAGAAACCAGTTTAAAACAAATTTTTAAAAAAACTGTTTTTTTTTTAAAAACCGATTTGAAACCGAATCAATTCAATTGTAAACCGGTTTTAAAAAAATAAACTTGTTTTATATAAATGATTAAATCAAATCAAAGATGTGGTTTGTTTTGGTTTAGTTTATAATCCATGCACACCCTAACTCATAACTGCTCGTGTTCACACATAAGTCAAACGGCTGGAAATCTTGAAGATGCTCCGTCGTTTCCCTTATCTCGACTCACCACTTCACAGCAATAGGAGAAAGCGCCGCGCCATGACTTTGAGCTAGCGGCAACGGAGGGAATCAAGGATCACAGACTTCTATCTATAGGCTTTCAATCCTTCCATTCAAGATTTCGACAGGACGAAAATTCGAAAATTTTACGAAATTGAAAAGAAAAACTTGTCGTAATAAAGATTCAATCCGATACGAGGTTGTGACCGATGTTGTTGCTGTTGTATTGTGTTGTTGTTCTCTGTTACCTCGTGTATGACACTACTATGCTCTCCTTCAATTTTCGTCTGTGAGTATGTGGTACTTGTGTTCCCTCTACACGTGATAATGTTGTAGTAATTGTTGTTTTTCCCTCTGCAAACCATGTTTCTGCTGCTGCGAGTATTATTGTGATGTGCATGATTTTTGAACCGTGTGCTGCTATGTGTGTAGGATGAGATAAATTTGTATGGAAATCAATCTGAATTTTGTCTGGATTTCAACTGGTGTGCACTGCTGCCTGTTTGTGAATTTCTGGTATGCCGTGTGGTGACTTACTGCTATTGTTTACAATCGTGGCTATCTGTGTGAATTTTTTTTATCTCCCTTGTGACTGAGGTTGGCTCACCTTTTAGAAGCTTGAGAGAATCAACCTCCTGATTTGTGTATTGAATGCTTTAGGATTTGAAATTACTCTGCAAATTTTAGTTTGAATGCGAAAATATGTTCACAATCTTCTTGCTCTGATTTCGTAATGTTTACTTTATGGCTATTGAGTCCTTGATTTGTTTCACTTCTCTCATGATTATGATATCGAATTTTAGTTCTTCACGTCGACAAGCCACCATTTCACTAGCTTCATCTTCCACAGCATTAACTTCATTCATCTCATTGGTCGTTAAAGTATCCAATTCAAGCACAAAACAAGCTTTTGGAATCTCCTGTAGCTGAAAATTTCTCTGATACTGAAATGTTAGTACCATTCGCAGAAGAGGTAATTGAGCCTGATGCTGGAGCCTTGTTGGTGTTGTAAGATTTTCTCTTGTACAGGGTGTTTTCTTGTTTCAAACATTCGACTTGCTGCTATGAATGAACATCTTCTAATACTTTATATTTTCAGGTTTCCAAGTTTGTTATGGTTGGCCAAATAACTTGTTTAAGACTCCCTGTCAGTAGTCTATCTTCAACCAAGTGTATCAGCAAGATAGTCTCCAACGTCCCATGAAACATGATGTCTCAATTGGGCACATGAAGAGTTTTTTTCTTCTTAATTTATGCATATGAATTATCATGTATAGTTGTGCTGATGTAAACTCTGCTATGTAATCACATAATACAATTCATTTCTCTTCAAATTTTGTTCAAACACAAGTGCATAGAGACTGGCAATGAAATTCAATAATGAAGACTTGGTTGGAATTCAAAAATGGAATTTGGCTTGGCTTTTTTTCAATTTTGATGAACTCTTGAATATTGTAATGGCATCATGAACTTGAGATGAACCTTTATAATGAGAATAATTTGTGCTTAACATATGAACTCCTTGAGTTTTGTGGAGAGAAATGTCGGAATTTTATGCTTAAAATTTGAATTTAGAACATCTTTAATCTCCCTTGAATTTGGAACACATGAAAGATTGCTTGAACATGAAAAAATGAAAAGATGTTGCCACTTGAATGAATAGCTTGAATTTGAACTTTGAATTTTGTAAAGAACATGAGTTATGAACTCTATTTTGAGAATTTCTAGCTTAAACTTGATTCACAAAGCAAATTTTATCACTTTAAAGCATGTTGCTCTTAAGAAATAATAAAAATCAAACTCCTTCCCTTAAAATCCAAAAGAATCAAATGATGATCCAATCCTTCATGGATGAGAACAGAATCAAATGATGATCCAATCCTTCATGGATGAGAACAAAACCTTTCTTGAATTAATCTGGAATTCATGAATGATGTACTCGAAGCTTGGGATTTTAAATAATGATCTTGAGCAATAAGAAACCAAAGTTCAATCTTGATTTTAATGAGACATGGTCACAAAAGCATCCATGATATCTTCAAAACATTTATCTAAGAAACGACCCAAGGATGAGAAAGATTTCTAACAGCGGTGTTCAACTCAAATACAAACAGTAGGAACACCCTGAATTAAGCGCCACTGGTCAGGCCTTGAATAGCTTGACTGAGAGAATCATTATCAATGTACTTGTACACACTTGTTAGTCATAATAAATGCGCATATAGATATGCAAGATAATTCACAAAGAGGTGGGATCTTGGGGTTAAAAATTAGGGTGTGACACAATAGACGATTACCTCAATAGGTTTCGAGTGCTTAAGGAAAGGTGCTTTACTCAAGTGCCTGAACATGAGTTGGTCAAAATGGCTACTGGTGGCCTCGACTACTCAATTAGGAAAAAGTTGGATACCAGTACTTGAGAGATATGACCCAGTTGGTTAATAGAGTTTGACAAGTCGAACAACTTAAGGCTGAAAAAGCCATGGCAAACAAGAATAGAAAGGAGAGGGCAGCCTACGTCGAATTCGACGAAGATGAACAAGAAACTAGTGTCGATCCTTTTTTCAATGAAACTGAAATTTACCTTGCTGAATTAAAGCAAGGTCCACCTTACGTCTGTAAAGTTTTAACACAGTTGAATGGAAAGAATCAAATCGATTCATAGAAGAATGATAGGTTCCCTAAAAAGACCTATACCTTCGACGTCACCAAGTGTGAAGAAATCTTTGATTTATTAGTCAAAGATGGCCAGATGGTAGTGCCTCCTAAAGCTAAAATTCCTCCTTTAGAACAGAGAAAAAAGAGAGGTTTTTGTAAGTATCATAATTTTCTTGGCCATAAAACATCCCAATATTTTCTTTTCAGGGATCTCGTTCAAAATGCCATCAACGAGGGAAGACTCAAATTTGCTGATAAGTCAAAGAACCAGATGAAGGTGGATTCTGACCCTCTACCTATTGCTGATGTTCACTATTCAAAAGCATCTATGGTAAACAAGGTCGAAGTTGTTGATAACTTTGCCAGTGATGCTGTAATATTTGAGGCTACTGATGGCTTCACTAGAAGAGTTGTTGAAGACTCTAATCAAGAAACCACTAAGGGTTTCATCCAGGTTGCTGGAAATTTTAACCACGAAGTCACTGAAGACTTTGACGAAGAAGCTACTGAGGGCTTCACTATGAAAGTCACTGATGAATTTAAGATTGAAACCACTGAGGGTTTCATGAAGGAAGCTGCTGACGGCTTCGACGATGGAACTACTGAGGGTTCCAACCAAGTAATGGCAATGTATGAGACTACTGATGATTTCATACAAATCAACAAAGAAATTAAGGCTACTGAAGGCCTTAGCAAGAAACTTCAAGAATTGATATCTCTGCAGGGACCAACCTTGGGGTTAACATGGTCGAGACAACCTAAGAGTCCGCGATGGAAGTAGACGAATGTAATCTCAAACAAGAAGAATATGCCAAAGTGGCATATCCAAAATAAGAAGAGAATCTGGTCGATTTTCTTCATAGATGCCAGCGAAAGAATTCCCAAGTGATGTTGTGTCTCGGATGTAGTGTTGTCTTTGATCAAAAAGCTGCAGAGAACATCCAAAGGGTTCGACGGGCAAGAGATAGGAACAATTGGAGGAACTCAAACAACCATGACGTTTTCGACAAAAATGGAGCATCATGGAGGAATGATCAACATGGACCAGGGATACGTGGCAATAGGCCATCAACATTCAAGCCCACTTTTGATACCCCTAAGGGCAAGTGGGTAAGGCCAGTTGAGAAAAGAGAGAATGGCCAGAAAAAGTGGCAAAATTTCGAAGTCGAAAGAGGATCTTTGATAGCATACCGGAGGGAGTTCCAAGCTTCCAAGTAACCAGCTTAGCATTTAGAAAACTACAAAGGGAAGAATCCAATGACGAGATATCAGTGGAATAGTCAACAAAGGAGGCGCAAGGCTGAGAGGTAAGTTGCGGAAAAAGAGAATATCGAGTCTAGTAGCAACATACAAACCAAAAAGGGCAACAACAAAGACAAAAAACCTGTCGAGAAGAAAGTTATCGAAAGAAGGTTGTTCGCAGGCCAACAAGAAGATGTAAAGTAGAAGTCTGAGCAGATGTCAACAAATGATTATATAATGACAGAAGATTTCGATTCGGGATCAGAACCATCACTAGAAATTATCTGTAATATTGTATCGGTGCTACGCAGGGAGTATGATAGGGTGACAGAATTGGAAGATCCAGAGGATGGGGTCGAACAAGAAATGGCCAATCAAAGGTCAGTATGTTACTACATTTAAAATAATGGTTGTGTCAAGGAGAATAATGTGTTCTTTGAAAGGCCAGATGATGCAATGAAAAACCACCTGAAGCCTCTATTCATTAGAGGAAAGGTAGAAAATGTTAGTATCAATAAGATACTAGTGGATGGAGGAGCGACAGTGAACCTAATGTCGCACTATATGTTAAAAAAGATTGGCAAGAGTAACTTCGACACGAAGCCTCTTAATATGGTCCTTTCAAATTACAAAGTGAAGGTGGGAACAACCATGGGAGTTACTCAGGTAGACTTGACCGTTGGCACAATTACTAGGCCAACGATGTTTATGGTGATTGCATCTAAGGAGAATTACAATCTACTCCTGGGAAGGGAGTGAATACATGGAATAGGTAAAGTACCTTCGTCACTTCACCAAAGGATATCCATCTGGAGAAGTGATGGAATTGTCAAAAATATCGAGGCAGACCAAAGCTATTATATGGTTGAGATTAACCAAATAAGTGGCCGACACTTTGATAAGAACTTAGCCCACATAGCGCCATGTAACCTAACAGGTTTCTATTTTACACCTGCGGATAACACCTTATGTTTGTTGTACCTGTATCCGACCCACAGATTTCAATGGGACAAGGAGGTGATAGGTGAAGAAGACTTCGCCTTTGGAACAAATGGAGTCCAACCTATGGGTTGAGGTAGTGAATTCAGTGACTGTGACTGAATCACAAGCACTGAGAAAGCTTTCGGCTTATATAGCTGAAAATAGATTGAAAGAGGCCTTAGAAGATGATATGAAATACACGGTTATCGAAGCCAAAGTTGAAAAAAACACTTCGAAGTTCCAGGGAAGGATTTTGACCCGGAGCCACCCGACAAAGATCATGTAGAAGTGAAAAGCCAAAGGCTAGATTCCATATACATGATGAGCCTTTGGGTTTTGAGAAGGATCCGCTAGCAAGTAATATCAAAGTATTGACATAAGATCCTTTGGAAGAAGTCGACCTGGGAGAAGGGACAACAAAAAGGCCAACTTACATCAGCATCAACATTAACCCAAAGGTTAGAGTTGAAGTAATTCAACTGCTGAAGGATTTTAAAGACTGCTTCACATGGGATTATGATGAAATGCTTGGTTTGAATAGAGAGCTGGTCGAACTGAGGTTGCCGATAATGCCTGGGAAGAACTGTTCTTTGTCTATACTTTTCTTGTACAAAATTAAAGCATTATTTAAACCTTATTGAAGTTTATGTTTCTTCTCGTTTTGACGTTATTAATTATATGTTTTCTAAACCTATTTTGCACAGTCGAATTGGTAAATGGGCATTAGCCTTAACAGAATACTCTTTAACTTATATGCCTTTAAAGGCTGTTAAAGGGCAAGTGGTAGCCGACTTTATAGTCGACCACTCTAAGTCGAAAACTCCCTAAACTTTGTGGAGCTTGAACCATGGAAGTTATACTTCGACGGTTCTAGTCATAAGGATGAAACGGGAGTAGGAGTACTGATTATTTCTCCTAACAAAATTCCAAAAAAAATCAAGTATAAGGTCGAAAGCCTTTGTTCGAACAACAAAGCCGAATATGAAGATTTAATTACTGGACTTGAAATATTGTTGGAATTGGGGAAAACTCGAGTCGAAATAATGGGAGACTCAGAGTTGGTAATAAAGAAAATTACGAAGGAATATAAATGTGTCAAGAAAAATCTTATCATGTACTTTATGATAGCCAATAGGTTATTACGAAGATTTGAAATGGTAAGCATTCGACACATACCACAATTTGAAAATCAAGAGGCCAATGATTTGGCCTAGATTGCTTCAGGGTACAAAACTTCGAAGGAAAATTACAAGATGCAATCGAAGTTAGAGGAAGAGTTGTATCAACTAAAATATCCCTAACATACTTGTAAACAATGAAGTTAGGATAGGCTGACGAAGAAAGCTTCGAAATATTGGCTATAGATAGTTTGACAGACGAAGATTGGAGGAAGCCAATAATAGATTACTTAGAGCATCTTTAGTGGGAGTAAACTAAATGGGTAAACTAAGATACTTTTTGTGGGTCCAAAGTGATTTGTAGGATTTAAAAAATTTAAAGTTGATTTGAGTAGTTTTTACTTTAATGGTGGTTGTCTATAAGAAACCAAAACTTGACCCCACATGGTATTAAATGGTTAATAAAAATCTATTATTTATGTTAAATAATTAATAAAAATCTATTATTTATGTTAAATAATGAGTTAGAGTACGTTGCTTGTGTAGAGCACGTAAACTAGTTTTAGAGCATCCCATATGCCATGTCAGCATTACTATAATGCAAATTCCTTATTACTAACGTAAGCTATAAAGAATTTTGGTTTAACAACCCTGCACTAAAGTTGCTCTTACAGAATCTAACAACTTTTGTCGAACAAAAAGTCAAATATCGTGCCTTAAGCTATGTTCTGACGGGGAATGAATTATTCAAAAAGACGCTTGAAGGTGTCTTACTCAAATGCCTTAGAGAATCCAAGACATATTTAGCTCTTTCGAATTTCCATAGTGGGGCATGTGGAGCACATCAAGTAGGCCATAAGGAGCACTGGTTATTATTTCGAAAAGGAATGTATTGGCTTACAATACTTAAAGATTTTATTGAATTCACCAAAAGATGTCAAGAATGTCAAATAGATCCAGGAATTCAACATGTTTCTGCAAGCGAACTACATTCCATAGTAAAGCCTTGGCTCTTCAGAGGTTGGACTTTGGATTTAGTTGGTGAAATTCAACCAGCATCATCCAAGATTCAGAAATACATTTTAGTGGAAATATATTATTTTACTAAATGGGTTGAGCCTATACCACCTATAAATGTGGATCAGGATGCAGTGATCAAATTTGTCTAAAAGTACATTATTTATAGGTTTGGAATCCCAAAAACTATTACAACAAATCAGGGATCAGTTTTTACTGGTCAAAAAATGAAAGAGTTCGCTAAAGAGATGAGGTTCAAACTTTTAACATTCACACCTTATTATGCTCAGGCTAATGGTCAAGTCGAAGCAACAAATAAAGTGGTGATTGGGTTAATTAAGAAGCATGTGGGGAAGAAGCCAATGAATTGGCATAAGACATTGAACCAAGTTTTGTGGGTTTGTCAAACCTCCCCTGAAGATGCTACAAATACTACACCTTGTTGCACCTCAAAATTTGACCAACCGGTTCCCGTATCTGGTTTATGTTTCAACGCATTTTACATTCGCATTCGCATACTGCATGCATTGCAATTTTCTCAGTCAGATGGATTTTATCGGGATTGCAGCCCCTGGCGTTTCAGGCAGTTCAGGCCGGTTTGAATAAGCGTATTTTGAGAATTTGTGCTCGTTCCCTGTGTTTTTAGGCCATCTCGGTGCCCGGGTTTCGCTATGGTTGCGCAATCATGCTCTAATCGATTTAATCGGCTTCCTGGTATTTTTAGAATTTTCTCTTTTATTTTCTAGATTTTTAATGCATTTTAATAGAATTTAATAGATTTTTTTTTAGATTTTTAAATAGATATTCTTTTTTTTAATAGATTTAATAAATTTTTAGCATTTTAGATATTAGTTTTTTATCATTTAAATAGAATAGTTTAATATAGATTTTAAGTAATCCTTTTAGTTTTTAATAGTTTTGATATAGTTTTAAAAGAGAAAGAGGGTAATAATGTGAGATCTTAGTTTTTAATAACTAGTGATAATAGATTTTTTGATATAGAATTTAATAGGTTATTATTTCTTTTTAGATTTTAATAGATTTTTTTATTGGTTAGAATTTAATATAGATTTAGCAATTAATAGTTTGAAAATAGATTTTTAGATTTTAGGGTATAGTTTTATTAACAAACAGGTTGTATTAATTAGTCATTAATCATCTTCATTAGATAATCAACTTTTTTTAATTCATTTTCATTTTTTAATTAGCAACTTTTAATTAGCATTTTAGTTTTGTTAATTGTCAGTTAATTAGGTTGCATGTTCCATTAATTACGTTTTAATCCATTAAGTTTAGCTTTAATCATGTTTTAATGCATTAATCAGAATCATAGTCTAGTGGGCCACATGTCAGTTTTTCGTGGGCCCAAGTCCAATTTGCGCCAGGTGTCTATAAGAGGTCGCTGCCACGCGTGTGTTTCTGCTCCCTCCACCTCATTTTTGCATTCACCCAGAGTGTGCCACTTCACAATCCACTCACTCTCTCCCAAGCCACGTGGCCGCCATGCAGCCACTCCACCACCACATGGCTCCCTCTCCCTCTCCCTCTCGCCACCTGTCCCCCCATCACCTCTCACCGGAAACACTCACCGGCCGGCATGCATTTGCCGGCGACCACCACCGGAGCCACCATAACTAATCGCCGGAGTTTACAACCACTTGCCGGTAACTGAAACCGTTGCCGGAAACGACCAAATCCACCGCCGATCTTCATCATCTCCTCCACCTTGTTCATCTTTTTTTTCCAGAACAAACCTCCATCTCACCAAACTACTCGCCGGAAACTTCAAAGCTCCGTCCAGATTTGCCAGATTCATCAACAACTTCATCATTTGTTCATCATTTTCCAGATCTTTCAAGATCCATAGATCTTCAAACTTCATCAATTTTTCGTCAGATCTGGATTCGTGTTCATCGTCTTCATCAGTGTTCTTTGAATTTCCAGAATATTCATCATTATACTTTCCAGATCCTTCATTTTTTTCTTCAAGAATGGTCATCCGTTCTCCAAATGATTCCAGATTCTTCATCGCTCTAGCCGATCTTCATCAGGATCTTCATACATCATCAAAGAAGTCCATCGTTGTTCGTCTTCAAATCAACGCTCATCGAACCTTCAAGAACCGCATGCAATCATCATCGTTCCTGAATCGTCCAGCAACTTCAAGAACTTAGATCATCGGGATCTTCAAGGAACTCATTGTGTTCTTCAGATCTTCATCACATTGTTGATCTTCATCGCTTCATCAAGATCTTCGCATCCATTACCAACTTCAGAGAAACGCCTTCAAGATCCGTTCACGAACATGCATAAATCATCAAAACGCCTCCAAAAATCCAACAACACTTTCTTTCAACTACTTCACAGATCTTCAAAAGCATCAAAGCCACAGTTAGTTTTATTTTAGGAGATGTGTGATTTAATTTTGTTGTTCATTTGTGTTAGTGATTCAAAGAAGATTGAGAATGTGGCGATCGAAAGAAGTTGCGAGGGAGACAGAAAGTTTGAACGAAGGAAGTTTGCGAGAGAGAGAGGATTTGGGAGCTCGCGGCGCTAGGGTGAACAGTGATGGTGGATGGAGAATCACTTAGGTTTTTTTTTCTGAAGAGTGTGATACGTGGCTGGGACTGGGCTCCAAGGCCCATTGGTTTTTTTGGTGTAACGTACACCTCCGTTTTTGTGTACTTCCCCCCCTCCCCGGGTGTGTGTGTTTGGTTAATGGGCTGGGCCCAAAGTTTTGTTACTCTTTACACTCCCCCTGTATCCTTTACCCCCCTGCATGATTTTGTTAACTTTTTTTTACAATTTAATGGTAATTTCTTTTTTAGGGTAGCTTAACAATTCTTAGAATATATTAGAGAATATATTTAGTTAGAATATTTTAGCATATTATAGTTAGGATTTAATTTTCTTTAGAGAATTGTTTTAGTTTAATATGCTTAGACTATAATTTTTAGTATATTTTCTTTTAATAGAATTTAGATAATATAATTCTTAGAATAGGTTGTAATTAGCATATTATACTCTTTAGGGAATTTTCGATAATATTTCTCTTAGAGTTCTCTTTTATAGAATAGGAATTTAGCATTCATTCCTTTGTAAAGAATTTAGGAATTAGATATTTTTAGGAGAGTTATGGTTCAATTCTTTTAGGAGATATAGGATATACTTTCTAGTAGAATTTTTGCCGTATTTTAGGAGCGACATTTTATTTCCATTTTATGTTGGATTTCTCTCCTATTTTCGTTATTATCTAACTTTATTCTCGATTTTATTTCTGGTTGGCCGTGTGACACGATTCAATTGGAGAATGATTTTCGATATCATTTCTCTATCTTGTCTTTGACACGGAGATCAATACGCTACCTCTGAGAGTTCGATTTCTCGTATAAATCGAACCATGACGGTCTAAGTGGTACATTGGTTCTGATTCGAGCGTCATCATCAAGGATCCAGAGAGGAGAAGATTGGAATGGAGCTTGAGCGCATGTCAGGAGCCAACGGAGCTGCTTCGTTCATCATCATCGTCGTATTCAAGTCTTCAGGCAACCGTCGAGTGTCGTGGGCTGCATCGTCAGATACAAAGGAAATGGCAGTTGAGGAGGTTCTTCTTAGGTTCTTGCGTGTGTGTCCCGAGTTCCTTCCCGTTTAGGCGTAGGCCTGCTTCCTCTTTGTTCTCGCCCCGTGCGAGCGAAACCCCTTTTCTCTCGCGTTCAGGCGATCGAGACCCCTTCTCTTGCCCCCGTGCAATCGAGACTCGTTTTCCCGTCGAACTACGTTAGCTCTGATCTCTCGTGTCAGACGAGAGTACGTAGGCATAGGATGCCGTATCCTAGCAAGCTCCCTTTTCCCTTTTTCCCGGTTTAGCTGTAGTAGGCTGAACTACAGCTGCTCTGATTTCTCATATCTAATGAGAATATGTAGGCATAGGATGCGATATCCTAGCGAGCACACTAACAACTAACCTTTCTGTTCTCTCGCTGCTGTGCGATCGAGACTTTCCCGCTGACGACTGATTGTTATCCTTTTCTCTTGCCCTTGCGCATTTGAGACGAGACCGTAGTTCTAAGTTCCCGTAGGTTCCCATACCTCTAAAACCAACTTGATCTCTCACTCCTGTGTGATCGAGAACACCCTGTTTAGCCATAGTTATCCTGAACTACGTAAGCTCTGATCTTCCATGCCGTGTGGAAGTACGTAGGCACAAGACGCGAAGTCTTGGCGAGCCGATTCCCTGTAGTTTCCCGAACTACGATGACTCTGACTTTCTCTCTAGAGAATACGTAGGCATGGAGTGTGATGCTCTATCGAGTCAGTCTCCCTCCATTTAGATTTAGCAGCCGTAGATAGATTGTTTTGCATCCTTTAGACGAACCAGCAAGCGTAGATCCCGTCGAGTACGACGGACGTGAGGGGTGCTAATACCTTCCCCTTGCGTAACCGACTCCCGAATCCAGGATTTAGTTGTGATGACCATTCCTTTCCCGTCTTTGCGGTAGGTTTACTTCGAGCGTTTCCTTTACCTCCGTTGGGATAAATAACGCACGGTGGCGACTCTTCTATTTAGCCGGCGCCGATTTTCGCAGTAGCGACAGCTGGCGAATCTGCTGGGGACTGCGATGGTTCCTTATGCATTTGGAATCCAACGTCCCTTAAGAGAGTCAATCCTAGCGCTTGTTTGCTTGTCTTTGGGTGTTTCCCTTTGGGTGTTGTATTTTACTGTATTTATGATTTCTTCACCTTTGCTATTATCTGTTGTTGTTGTGCTGTTGGGTGGGGGATGTTCCTTTGAGTGAGAAGCCAGACCCAGGCTTGAGTGCACCTTAGAATTAGTTGTGGAAATTAGTGGGCGCGTGCATGCGTTGCATGTACTAGTGTCTCATGAAATCCACGTTCAGACGAGGTTCTCCCGGTTGACTTCTTTTTCAACCCTTTGGGTTGAGGGGGTTGTTGGTTTGGAGGATTGTCGACTCTGGGGACCGATCATTTGGAAGTTGGCTAAGTGAGGCCTCTTCAGGATATGATGATGGCACACCTCCTGGGTATCGTATCATCAGTCTTGAAAGTCGGTGACGCCGACGACCGCATAGGATGCCGAACTTGTGTCAGTTTAGGTCCATACCCATGAGTGGGAGGGTTTTTGCAGGAAACTTAACCTCAAGACAACCCGATATTTTGGTCTTCTCTTCACAACGAACGTACTCAGTCAGCAGCGTAGCAGTATTCTGAGATTGTGGGGGCTGTGATCCCGTGTTTGCCGCATCTTGCATTACATTTGCATAAACATGTTTGCATCATATTGCATATCATTCTCCAGCTAGCCAGAGCTCTTATCCAGCCGTTGTTTTGATTCTGAAGGTGATTCTCCGGTGATTGGTCTGAGCAAGTGTTGATTGGTAGAAGACAACCAGGGGGTTGAAATAGATTGAGGAAGAATTGAGCAGTGAAGTCAGTTGAAGGTTGTTGGTAGCTACGTCAGAGAGCAACTTCCGGTTTGTTGATACCTTGTCAGGGTTCACTGTGACGTCCAATCCTTTGTATGGTTCTCTGCATGACGAAGACTTCCCGCAAGTGAACAACCTTACTGCTCCGAATGGTGGAAGGAAAAGTTAAATCCTTGATGCTGCAAACATGTGTTTGGTTCCTGGCCTAGTGCTACCTCTGAAGTTCAGGGCACCGAGGTTTGAAAAGTACAGAGGAGATTGTTGTCCGAAGCAACATTTAGTAATGTTCTGCCGAAGAATGACTTCGTTTGTGCAAGACGACAAGTTGATGATTCACTGCTTTCAGGATAGTCTGACTGGGGCTTCTCTGAGTTGGTATATGCAGTTAGAGAGTAATCAGATCCGATCATGGGTGGATTTAGCCAGAGCTTTTCTGAAGTAGTATGATTATAACCTGGACATGGCTCCTTGATCGCGACTTTCTATGTCTAATACAACTAACTGCAAGTGCACAGTCTATCGCGTAGTAATAATAGATATCGATCCCACAGGGACTCGTAATCAAACTAGTGTTCTCGGGAGTTACTATGTTTAGCTAGGTAGAATATGTTTAAGGGAATAAGATTGTCACTAAAAAGGGAACTAAGATTACTATTTAGATTATAATTAATTGAATCGATACGTAGTAATTGTGTTCTTCAGGGATTTGATAAATTACTGGTGTATGAAATAGTTTTCAAAGTTTATTTAAGCAGAAAATAGAGATTTGAAAACTCTCGCCTCACGATGGTTATTGACGCTAATCATAATCCTAAGGGCCAAACGTACACTTTCGTATCCCGTTCGGGGTTAAAATTATTTTTTGGAAATCTCTAAGTTCTAATTCATTTTAAAGTGCTTTCGCTGTTATTAAAACAAATGTCTAGTGTTTACTATCTGACCTTACCGCAGCTTTCGCTTGTTGGTTCGTATCTTAATTAATTTCCCACTTTCGTGGCAAAACTACTTTTAAATAAGTTCTCGCTTTCGCGACGAAGTTTATTCAGTGAATCAATTTTAAACACTCAGACCATAAATTACTTTTTTGAAAAGAAAGTTTTTCAGCCAGTTGTTATCAAATCCCATTCGAATTATTACTACATATCGATTACCTAAGTTTAGCTAGACATGGATTTGGGAAAAACAAAATATAAATAAGAATAATAAATAATAATTTGCATTATAATGAAACTGAAGTCGATCAAAATGAAAACCTGTAAATATGCCAATTGGCCTTTGGGCAGATCCTCCACAGATGTTGGCAGGATTCTGGTCTTTAGTGCCAATTTGATTGTACAGTACAATAGAAATTACAGAAGAGCGGAAATGGGAATAAGGAAAGGTAAAGAGAAACGAATACAAATAAAACTGGAAAATAATGCTCTGGAAAGTAAATTCGGCAGCACTTCGTGGTATGAATGCAGCTCCCTTTCTGAGGTCCTCTGCTTCCCCTTTTATAGAAGTGGAATCCCAACGGTTATCTCTGAAGATGATGGACCTTGAGGCAGATAATTTAGGGAGTAGTGGTCCACTCTGTGGGAATTGGAACTGCTCTTTTGACGTGTAATCTGAGTGGGGCGTTTTTGCCTGCATGACGGTCGTCACAAGGTGTGACGGTCGTCACCCGTGTGACGGTCGTCATAAAGCTGTGACGGTCGTCACATCAGCAAAAACAGCTTGCTGCGCTTTTCATTGTATTTTCACTCCTTTTTCGTCCATATTTCATCTGAGATTGCTTCTTTTCTTCATGTTGCCTTGTTTAGACGTGATCGTTGAATACCTGTAAAACATCAGACAAATATACGGAAATAACCCGAAATCGGATCGAAAACGGTTAGATTTTAGTTGAATTATGCATGAAAATATCTATATGATTTCGTGTTATCACTCCTCATCGCATGCAGTCGCAAGAGTTGTCTCAAAGGAACAATGAACCTTTTAGGAAGTATGTTCAGAGATGGAGAGAATTTGCTGCCAGAGTGAAGCCGCCGCTCCTAGACCGAGAGTTAGTGGGCATGTTTGTAGACTCTCTACAGGGTCCGTACTTCAAAAGAATGCTTGGAAATGCACCAAATTTCTCTGAATTGGTAAGGGCAGGAGAACGCATTGAGCGTAGCGTGAAAATTGGAAGAATTCAGAATGTTTCAAGCAGTCAGGCTAGTGAAACTGAATCCCTCTGTAGCTTCCCAACTGAAGAAGGAATTGTGATCAATGCCACCATGCCAGATGTTGAGTATCCTCGAGATGAATCAGTGAAATCTGTTGGTTCTTCATCTTCTGGGTCTTGTTATGCGGGACAGACAACTGTGCCTGGGGCACCCTATCAGGAACCTTATGTCGCTTCCCTTGCAAATCAGCGAACCCGTGGCCGAGGTTATCAGAATCAGCGCCAGAATCCGAACGGACCTCGTAACAACTTGGAACGAAGGAATGCTCCTTCCTACCCAATGCCCATGCCGTATAGCCAAATTCTGCCATCTGTGATCTAGAATTCTTTGGTGGAACCTAAAGCTCTTAAGCCTGTTCCAAAGCCTTACCCTCCTGGGTACAATCCCCACATTCAATCTAGTTACCATGGCGGATCCCTGGGGCATTCAACTGAAGATTGTAAAGCTTTTCAGGCAAAAGTACAACAGTTGGTCGACCAAGATTGCATTTCCTTTCCAGAAGGAGTTTTGTTTGTTCATACCAACCTCTCAGCTGTCTAAGCTCGTAGATTCGGAGGGTCCTTTTCAAGAAGCCGGTGATCCAGACAGGCAGACGTCCTCAGCATTGACAGTCCCCGGACTTTGTTATCATTTGCATTTGTAGTTTCTTTTCTGTAGTTACTACTTGCTGTTAAACATTGTTTGTTTCGAATGGTAATGTTGATAAAGTGACTATGCATTTTTCTGAATTAATCATGTCGCTGTCGCTCATCTACTGCATTGCACTGACACTTGCATTTTATTTACTCCCCTTTATCACTATGATTAGCAAAGATTGGAGGGAGGATGACTAAACTGAATACTCATAACCGATGATCGTATGCTTTCAGATAAAACCTTGCCGATGACGTACAAGGCATTGTTTCAAATCCCCTAAACACTGGAGATATAAGGAGTTAGTCCCTTGTTAACCACTTCGAGCCAGGAAGTAGAAGTTTTTCGGACTTTTAAACCCTCACATCTTAACCTGGGGCAGGGTAGGTGTCAGTTAGCTTGATCGAGCGTTCAAGTCTTATAGAGGAGTGTTGCCTTTCGAGGACCAATCACATCTTGTTTTTCCCAGAGGTCGTACCTCGTCAACCACAATGGTTAAACCTCACCAATCAGGAGTGAGACAGTTATAATCCTTTCGGAGCAATCAAGACAACCAGTGTCACACGACTTTGTTCCAAAGAAAAAGAAAGAATAAGAGAGCCCACTAAGTAAAAAGAAAAAGAAAAAGCTGGAAAGCTAATACTTAGGCAAAAATCAGGGCATCCTGCTGGACTTCAAGAGAAAAATCGAAAAGAACTCAAAAGGAGTCAGTCCAGGCAAAAATTAGGGAATCAAAAGAATGAAAAAGAAAGGATATAAAAAGAAAAATCCTCGAACAAGGACAAAGTCGTGTAGACATAGACACCGAAACCGAAAACGGAGTGACTGTCACTCTAAAAAAGAAAAACCTGGTGAGTTCCTTAACTATGGTTCTTACCATTCAACATACCTCTCGAAGAGGCGAGCCCTCGAGCCAAGTTAACTGAACTTTAGGATCGGAGATCATCACGTAGAAGGGGTGGGTACAAATCATAATTTGAGCTAAATATCCTTTGTTTCACGAACCGTGAACCCGACCACGATACAACCCTTAAAAGACCTAATTGAGGCAGGGTGTATTCTGAAAGCGCATTACGATAAGGTTGAGTAACCTGACTCCCTCTTGATTTGCTAGTCATATCCTGGTTGCATTTTTTTCACTGATCACATAAGCACTACGTTTGAACTTTGGTTCATTCGTCACTCACAATCATGACACGTAAATGAGTGACAGCACAATTTTTTTCAAAATTTGCATGAACACTGCATTAAAATTACCATTCGGGAATGTACAATTTTATTTGCAGGTCGGTAGTTGACAGGAAAGAAATTCCAACAGGGAATAATCAAACAGGACTGAATATTTCAGTAGTTTGGACCAGAACGGTATGTTGTGAAATCCCGCGAATATGGGGCATTGACTTCCAGTGAGTTCAGAATCAGTTGGTCTGAGGACAAGTCCCGAAACATCGGTTGATTATGGGGCAGTTTACTGGAGAAGCAGTTGATCAGAAGCAAATCTTCTCGAGAGCCAATCAGGGGCAATTATCCAGAATGCTGTAATTTGAGGATAGATCCTTCCAGTGTTTGATCAGGGCAGGTTAAGTCGCTCAACGCTCGTTCAAGGGCAAGTCACTTCAGAGATAGTGAAACCGACTATGTTGATAGTTGTTTAATTGAGGTTGAATCCTTTTGTCGTACAAACACCGGGGCAAGCCATCGCAAGGTCGTATTGTAGCAAGTTGCTTTCGGTTCGGAGTGGGTTTTTTCCAAGAGTCAGATTAGGGCAAGGTCGTTGCAGACAGGGGAAGGCCATCCTAAGAGCGCAAAAGTTATTCTTTATTCGAGAGGCATTTGATTTGAAGTATCTCGCTGAAGTTCAGAATGTTGGGGCAGTTCATATCAAACCATCAGGGTACAGATTTTCAGATTTACTTTTAAAGACTATCCCACAGAGGTTCCCACAGGCCGGGGCATAACAGAGGCGAAAGAATTGTTCTTCTCCGTGTCATCAGAGTTACTCAGAGCTACTCGAGCAGATTCAGCCAATTTTCAAGTTTGAGACGAAATTCGGGAAATCGTGACCCTTCAGCTAGAAACCGTGAATTCAGACAGGATATGGTCCAGCGTCAGGCGTATATGACCCATCACGGATGGTCTAAAGCCCAATCCTTATTGGCAATTTTCGGGAAGCCCAATCCCTATTGGCGCACCATTCTTAAAGCTCAATCCATATTGGCTATTGCTGTGAGGCCCAATCCGGGTTGGCGCATCATTTCAAAATCCAACCCTCATCGGTACGCAGGAAGACTCCGTCTGTTTTCCCCAGCAAACGTCCAATTTTCATTGGCACAGGTAAGCAATCCCCGGCAGAAGTCCAATCATACTTGGCACGTTCGGTTATCCCCCAGTAAAGTCATACATCAGAGAATCAGTTAATTTGGGGCAATTAGGTCGAGATTTGGCAAATCTCTCGTGGCTATGGGCATTGCCCCACAAATCAGTCGATCAGGGGCAAAAGATTATTGCAAGACCAGGACAGATCACCCTAAGAACAAAAGATTTTGTTGGGATATCCTTTTGGGTTTGACGTGCAGAAACATTTCAGATCTAACCGTCAGGGTACAGAGATCGAAGAGTCCTTATCAGAAGGTTGGTGCTGATTCAGGGGCAAGGTATTGTGAAGTAGCACCATGGCTAGCTTTTCCTTTCAAGACGAAGTGTTCAGACTGGGGCATGTTGGTATTTTTGGGGCAAATTTCCGAGGAGGTGGATGGAACTCATGTTTCCCTAGCCAGAGGTTCGTGGTGAAAGACTTGATTTGGTATGACACTAATCCCCATGCAGGTTGCGCCTCACCCCAGGAGTTGAAATGTTGTTATCCCTCACCGAAGAGGGATCACTCTCCCCAGCTAGTCGCAGCTTACCCTCCACAGGGTATCCCCAGCAAGACAGAATCAATGTCTCATGCAGCGTTTATACTCCCCAGAGAGTCGAAGATTTGCGTGTTCAATCCCCAGCTGGGAGGATTTCCGAGGCACGTAACCAAGACAGTAAGTTCAGAAAGGAGTACCCCTACCGAGGATGGTTTTCTTCCTCCCCGCAGGTTGTCATGCCTTCGTCCGGATGATTATCCCCAGCGGAGTGGTAGTTCCGAGTTCGTAAACTGTACCCAGACAGTTGTCTCCCAGAAGGGTTGCTTCTCCTCCAGTTGAGTTATTCTTCCCAGTAGGTGTTACTCTTTCCTCCAGTGGAAATTGATGTGTAATCTCTCCCCGGCAGAGTGGGTTGTGTCTCCGGCATTTATTTTTCCAGAGTATTTCGTGATATCTGTTCATCCCCAACAGGGTGGTATTTGTTCTCAACAGCCGTGTTGAAGCAAGCTTATCAGAGCTCCCCAGCAGCCTGAACCTGCATTTGCATTTGCATACATTATCATGATTGCATCTACCCAAAACGCGTAGCATTTCCATGCTGTATGGAGCATTACGCCATTGCCAAACATACGCATTTTGAAACATAAATCAGGTTGGTTAACCTTGTGGTTTTTCAGGCGTGTTTCTCAACAGGAGTACGGGGTTCTATCTCAGATCCATTACCAGACAATCGAAGTCTCGCCGTGAGACATGTGACGATACAGTTCTTGCCATTATTCCCCACAGAGTTACTGGCTGAAGTTTCTCTTATCCGATCAGCGGAGTGTTTTCTTCAGGTTTGCTGTTGCGGCAGCATTTCAGGGTTTCATAAATCAAGATTTCAGAAGTGGTCACTTGTTGTCGAAACGGGTGTCAGACAGTTATTTTCAGAATATCCCTAGTGGAGTTGGCTACTACCGCGAACAGGCTAGGAAGCTATATCCAAGGTTATATTTTCCCGTATGAAGCAGGCGAAAGAACTTTCCTGTATGTATCAGGCAGATGTGTTACCTTTTCCCGTAAGAATCAGGCGGAAGAACTTTCCTGTATGAATCAGGCAGATGTGGTATCTTTTCCCGTATGAAGCAGGCGGAAGAACTTTCCTGTATGTATCAGGCAGATGTGGTATCTTTTCCCGTATGAAGCAGGCGGATGAACTTTCCTGTAAGTATCAGGCAGATGTGTTGTATTTTCCCGTATGAAGCAGGCGGAAGAACTTTCCTGTAAGTATCAGGCAGATGTGGTATGATTTTCCCGTAAGAATCAGGCGGACGAACCTTCCTGTATGTATCAGGCAGATGTGTTATCTTTTCCTGTAAGAATCAGGCGGAAGAACTTTCCTGTATGTATCAGGCAGATGTGTTATCCTTTCCTGTATGTATCAGGCAGATGTGTTATCTTTTCCTGTATGTATCAGGCAGATGAGTTATATTTTCCCGTGAGAATCAGGCGGACGAACTTTCTTGTATGTATCAGGCAGATGGGTTATCTTTTCCTGTATGTATCAAGCAGATGTGTTGTATGTTCCTGTATGTATCAGGCAGATGTGTTATGTTTTCCCATATGAAACAGGCGGACGAACTTTCCTGTAAGTATCAGGCAGATGTGTTATGTTTTCCCGTATGAAACAGGCGGACGAACTTTCCTATAAGTATCAGGCAGATGAGTTATATTTTCCCGTGAGAATCAGGCAGACGAACTTTCCTGTATGTATCAGGCAGATGTGTTGTGTTTTCCCGTAAGGATCAGGCGAATGAACTTTCCTGTATGTATCAGGCGGATGTGTTGTGTTTTCCCGTAAGAACAGGCGGATGGATTTTCCTGCATGAATCAGGCAGATGACTTTTCCCGTATGAAGCAGGCGGATGAATGTTCCGGTATCCAGATAGACAATTCTCCCAGGATAGCCAGAGTATGTGAGTTGTGTTCCGGTATTTGACAAAAGCATTTTCCCCAAGGAAGTCGCCGTGATTTCCTCGTGTTATTATCCCCAGTAGAGTCCTCCTCAAAGTCGTTTGTGGGATAGGACCAACGGATTTGGCTACGGCAGAGGTAGGCAGAGAAACGGTATTTAGATAATTTTCCCGTATGAAGCAGGCAGATGGGTTTTCCTATAATCAGGCAGATGACTTTTCCCGTACGAAGCAGGCGGATGAATCTCTCGTATTCAGGCATATGGTTTTCTCATGATAAGACAGAGTATGTGTCTCAGGACAAGACAGAATGTGTTCAGATATTTGACAGATCTGTTTCCTCAGCGAGGTCGTCAGGATTTCTCTGTGTTGACAGAATGTGGACAAAGTTTTATCCCTGCGATGATAGGATCTTTTTCAGGTCGATGAAAATAATCCCCAGCACGGTCGCTAATTGATCAGTTTGTTACCGTAACAACCAGATCCAGTCAGCGGGTGGTGTTGTCCGAGCAGTTGGTGCAGTTTATTTTTGCGGTTGGCAAATTTCAGGGTTTCTTTGGTATTCAACCGTCTCGTACCTCGAATGTTTGAAGGCCGTTCGCTCTTCACCCAGTCGGGTCCAAGCCGCTTGAATATGGGCAGGTGTTGCACCCCAAAATTTGACCAACCGGTTCCCGTATCTAGTTTATGTTTCGACGCATTTTGCATTCGCATTCGCATACTGCATGCATTGCAATTTTCTCAGTCAGATGGATTTTATCGGGATTGCAGCCCCTGACGTTTCAGGCCGGTTTGAATAAGCGTATTTTGAGAATTGGTGCTCGTTCCCTGTGTTTTTAGGCCATCTCGGTGCCCGGGTTTCGCTATGGTTGCGCAATCGTGCTCTAATCGATTTAATCGGCTTCCTGGTATTTTTAGAATTTTCTCTTTTATTTTCTAGATTTTTAGTGCATTTTAATAGAATTTAATAGATTTTTTTTTAGATTTTTAAATAGATATTCTTTTTTAAATAGATTTAATAAATTTTTAGCATTTTAGATATTAGTTTTTTATCATTTAAATAGAATAGTTTAATATAGATTTTAAGTAATCCTTTTAGTTTTTAATAGTTTTGATATAGTTTTAAAAGAGAAAGAGGGTAATAATGTGAGATCTTAGTTTTTAATAACTAGTGATAATAGGTTTTTTGATATAGAATTTAATAGGTTATTATTTCTTCTTAGATTTTAATAGATTTTTTTATTGGTTAGAATTTAATATAGATTTAGCAATTAATAGTTTGAAAATAGATTTTTAGATTTTAGGGTATAGTTTTATTAACAAACAGGTTGTATTAATTAGTCATTAATCATCTTCATTAGATAATCAGATTTTTTTAATTTATTTTCGTTTTTTAATTAGCAACTTTTAATTAGCATTTTAATTTTGTTAATTGTCAGTTAATTAGGTTGCATGCTCCATTAATTACGTTTTAATCCATTAAGTTTAGCTTTAATCATGTTTTAATGCATTAATCAGAATCATAGTCTAGTGGGCCACATGTCAGTTTTTCGTGGGCCCAGGTCCAATTTGCGCCAGGTGTCTATAAGAGGTCGCTGCCACGCGTGTGTTTCTGCTCCCTCCACCTCATTTTTGCATTCACCCAGAGTGTGCCACTTCACAATCCACTCACTCTCTCCCAAGCCACGTGGCCGCCATGCAGCCACTCCACCACCACGTGGCTCCCTCTCCCTCTCCCTCTCGCCACCTGTCCCCCCATCACCTCTCACCGGAAACACTCATCGGCCGGCATGCATTTGCCGGCGACCACCACCGGAGCCACCATAACTAATCGCCGGAGTTTACAACCACTTGCCGGTAACTGCAACCGTTGCCGGAAACGGCCAAATCCACCGCCGATCTTCATCATCTCCTCCACCTTGTTCATCTTTTTTTCCAGAACAAACCTCCATCTCACCAAACTACTCGCCGGAAACTTCAAAGCTCCGTCCAGATTTGCCAGATTCATCAACAACTTCATCATTTGTTCATCATTTTCCAGATCTTTCAAGATCCATAGATCTTCAAACTTCATCAATTTTTCGTCAGATCTGGATTTGTGTTCATCGTCTTCATCAGTGTTCTTCGAATTTCCAGAATATTCATCATTATACTCTCCAGATCCTTCATTTTTTTAATTCAAGAATGGTCATCCGTTCTCCAAATGATTCCAGATTCTTCATCGCTCTAGCCGATCTTCATCAGGATCTTCATACATCATCAAAGAAGTCCATCGTTGTTCGTCTTCAAATCAACGCTCATCGAACCTTCAAGAACCGCATGCAATCATCATCGTTCCTGAATCGTCCAGCAACTTCAAGAACTTAGATCATCGGGATCTTCAAGGAACTCGTTGTGTTCTTCAGATCTTCATCACATTGTTGATCTTCATCGCTTCATCAAGATCTTCGCATCCATTACCAACTTCAGAGAAACGCCTTCAAGATCCGTTCACGAACATGCATAAATCATCAAAACGCCTCCAAAAGTCCAACAACACTTTCTTTCAACTACTTCACAGATCTTCAAAAGCATCAAAGCCACAGTTAGTTTTGTTTTCGGAGATGTGTGATTTAATTTTGTTGTTCATTTGTGTTAGTGATTCAAAAAAGATTGAGAATGTGGTGATGGAAAGAAGTTGCGAGGGAGACAGAAAGTTTGAACGAAGGAAGTTTGCGCGAGAGAGGATTTGGGAGCTCGCGGCGCTAGGGTGAACAGTGAAGATGGATGGAGAATCACTTAGGGTTTTTTTTTTCTGAAGAGTGTGATACGTGGCTGGGACTGGGCTCCAAGGCCCATTGGTTTTTTTGGTGTAACGTACACCTCCGTTTTTGTGTACTTCCCCCCCTCCCCGGGTGTGTGTGTTTGGTTAATGGGCTGGGCCCAAAGTTTTGTTACTCTTTACACTCCCCCTGTATCCTTTATCCCCCTGCATGATTTTGTTAACTTTTTTTACAATTTAATGGTAATTTCTTTTTTAGGGTAGCTTAACAATTCTTAGAATATATTAGAGAATATATTTAGTTAGAATATTTTAGCATATTATAGTTAGGATTTAATTTTCTTTAGAGAATTGTTTTAGTTTAATATGCTTAGACTATAATTTTTAGTATATTTTCTTTTAATAGAATTTAGATAATATAATTCTTAGAATAGGTTGTAATTAGCATATTATACTCTTTAGGGAATTTTCGATAATATTTCTCTTAGAGTTCTCTTTTATAGAATAGGAATTTAGCATTCATTCCTTTGTAAAGAATTTAGGAATTAGATATTTTTAGGAGAGTTATGGTTCAATTCTTTTAGGAGATATAGGATATACTTTCTAGTAGAATTTTTGCCGTATTTTAGGAGCGACATTTTATTTCCATTTTATGTTGGATTTCTCTCCTATTTTCGTTTCTATCTGACTTTATTCTCGATTTTATTTCTGGCTGGCCGTGTGACACGATTCAATTGGAGAATGATTTTCGATATCATTTCTCTATCTTGTCTTTGACACGGAGATCAATACGCTACCTCTGAGAGTTTGATTTCTCGTATAAATCGAACCATGACGGTCTAAGCGGTACATTGGTTCTGATTCGAGCGTCATCATCAAGGATCCAGAGAGGAGAAAGTTGGAATGGAGCTTGAGCGCATGTCAGGAGCCAACGGAGCTGCTTCGTTCATCATCATCGTCGTATTCAAGTCTTCAGGCAACCGTCGAGTGTTGTGGGCTGCATCGTCAGATACAAAGGAAATGGCAGTTGAGGAGGTTCTTCTTAGGTTCTTGCGTGTGTGTCCCGAGTTCCTTCCCGTTTAGGCGTAGGCCTGCTTTCTCTTTGTTCTCGCCCCGTGCGAGCGAAACCCCTTTTCTCTCGCGTTCAGGCGATCGAGACCCCTTCTCTTGCCCCCGTGCAATCGAGACTCGTTTTCCCGTCGAACTACGTTAGCTCTGATCTCTCGTGTCAGACGAGAGTACGTAGGCATAGGATGCCGTATCCTAGCGAGCTCCCTTTTCCCTTTTTCCCGGTTTAGCTGTAGTAGGCTGAACTACAGCTGCTCTGATTTCTCATATCTAATGAGAATATGTAGGCATAGGATGCGATATCCTAGCGAGCACACTAACAACTAACCTTTCTGTTCTCTCGCTGCTGTGCGATCGAGACTTTCCCGCTGACGACTGATTGTTATCCTTTTCTCTTGCCCTTGCGCATTTGAGACGAGACCGTAGTTCTAAGTTCCCGTAGGTTCCTATACCTCTAAAACCAACTTGATCTCTCACTCCTGTGTGATCGAGAACACCCTGTTTAGCCGTAGTTAGCCTGAACTACGTAAGCTCTGATCTTCCATGCCGTGTGGAAGTACGTAGGCACAAGACGCGAAGTCTTGGCGAGCCGATTCCCTGTAGTTTCCCGAACTACGATGACTCTGACTTTCTCTCTGGAGAATACGTAGGCATGGAGTGCGATGCTCTATCGAGTAAGTCTCCCTCCGTTTAGATTTAGCAGCCGTAGATAGATTGTTTTGCATCCTTTAGACGAACCAGCAAGCGTGGATCCCGTCGAGTACGACGGACGTGAGGGGTGCTAATACCTTCCCCTTGCGTAACCGACTCCCGAATCCAGGATTTGGTTGCGATGACCATTCCTTTCCCGTCTTTGCGGTAGGTTTACTTCGAGCGTTTCCTTTCCCTCCGTTGGGATAAATAACGCACGGTGGCGACTCTTCTGTTTAGCCGGCGCCAATTTTCGCAGTAGCGACACACCTTTTCAACTAACATATGGTCTGATGCTGTGTTACCGGTCGAAATTTATTTACAGTCAACAAGAATCCAAAGACAACATGAAATACCATCTGATTCATATTGGAATATGATGTTGGATGAACTAGTTGACTAGGATGAAGAGAGACTGGGTGCCTTAAAATTATTAAAAAGGAAAAAGAAGAGAGTGGAAAAGTCATATAATAAAAATGTGAAAGTTAAGAAATTTTCGACCGGAGATATAGTTTGAAAAGTGATTTTGCCCATGGATCAGGGAAATAGAACTTTGGGCAAGTGGTCCTCTAAATGGGAAGGTTCTTTTCAAGTTATTAATGTCTTTTCAAATGGCGCATATGAAGTTGAAGAGTTAAATGAAGATAGAAGAGTCTTGAAGGTAAATGGTAAGTATTTAAAGAAATATAAGCATATATTTCAAGAAATAAAGATAAATAAGGAATGATTCACACAAAAAGTGGTCGAAGCCAAAATGAGAATAAATAAAATTGCCAAAATGGCTCGGTCATTACATAAAACGCCACACATGGGCTCAATATTAATATAGCAAAGGAACAAGTTTATTGGTTACAAATAAATTAAAAATGAAGCGAGTCTTTCACCTTTTGATACTTTGACCTTTGAAGCGCCAAACGTTGTTTGCAAACAGTCTTGCTGTTCGAAAGTTCTTCAATCTCCTTCCCAAGCTTCTAAGAGCATAATTATCAGTTCAAATGTATGATTCCTACACTATTACCAAAGTGATTGTGTCAGAAAAGGATGGATAATTGCATAATAACTTTGTTCTTCAATTTGCAAACGTTGTCACATTAAACAACGTTCCTACAAGTGTCACATGTGCATTTAATTAATTATTTAATTGGAAATGATTGTAAAAAGATTTATTATAAAATATATTGTGGTATTTAGTGGGTCCCATTTTACAAATTTTATGAGTTGTATGGATATTTAGAAAATGTAATTGAGTTGTTTAAATAATTAAAAAGTGTAATATAATGTAAAAAAATAAGTGGGACCTATTTAAAGAACACAAATTGGTACGATGGATGTAAATGCTCTACGCTCTCTCGACATGGTGCACACCAACTTCAAGTTCTTTGGCCACTTTGTCATGATCAAACTTAAGAAGTTCGACTTTGCGTCTCTTGACTTGAGAAATTTTGGTTAGCAGCTCTTTGATCTGTTGTTCCCACTCTTCGATATTTTTGTCACAGGTTTCGATCTCCTTCTTATTCTGTTCAGAACCCTTTTGCAATTTTGTAGCTTTGGCAGTAGACTCAGTGGCTGCAAATTTGTTACATTCAACATCAGAGGGATGTGGGAGCATGGTGAAACACAACAAAGTAAGGCAAACCTTGACGAAAGGTATCGCAGATTTGTGCTTTATTCAAGAAATGAAATGTATGAATATGTTGGAAGATATTGTGAAAGCCATTTGGGGAAATGATGAATGCCAATGGTCTGCGATTGATTCAATTGTTCAATCTGGAGGAATACTTACAATTTGTAGTTGGATCCCATCTTCAGTTTCAAGAGGAAAGGGTTTCTGGCGCTGAACGCAGTATGGAAAGGAAAGATTTGCTTCTTTATAAATATATACTTAACATGCCTTCTAGCTGAAAAATGGACTATGTGGGCATAGATTTTGGACTTTAAAGCAAAGTTAGGAGCTGGGGAATGGGTGTTAGAAGGTGATTTTAATTCCACTAAAAGTAAATAGGAAAAGATAGGTAAGGGGAAAGTATGTAGACTCGAAATGGAGGAGTTTGGGGTGTTTATTGAGTTATTGGGCTGTGTTGATCTTCCTACGAGTGGGAATAGGTTCACTTGATTAATGAGTGGAACACGGTTGTTCAGAAGGTCGAGGATACAGATGTGTCTTGATCATAGGCATGTCTGGATCATTGCTAGGAATGTCAATTGGGGCTCAAAGCCTTTCAAAGTTTTGAATTGTTGGTGCAATCATCCAGGTTTTTCTTCTTTTGTCAAAGATGTGTGGGAATCCTAATAAGTGGCTGGAAATGCGACCTTTATGTTGTCAAAGAAATTCCAACATTTAAAGGGTCACTTACGGTGGTGGAATAAATATATTTTTCGCTGGATTGATCTCAAAATTGACGAGAAGATTGGGACAATCAATGAGGTTGAAGCTGGAAAGACAGAAGTAGATGGATTCCCAAGCACCCAGGATATGATGAGAAGAAATATTGCTCGGGAATAGTTGTGGAAAAACCTTCGAATCAAAGAAATCATATTAAAATAGAAGTCTAGGGCCAGGTGGATCTCTGAGGGAGATCAAAATTTAAGGTATTTCCATGCCTTGCTTAAACATCGCACCAGAAGGAATAATATTTCATTTGTCCATCTTGAATCTGGGACAATTGAGGAGGTACATCTAGTAAAGAAGGCAATCAAGGCTCATTTTGAAACTAAGTTCCAAGCTACTTAGTGAGCTAGACCAAGACTTAGGTGCAGTGGTTTTAAACAGTTGACCTTGGAAGAAAGTCATTTGTTAGAGAAGCCTTTTGAAGCTGAGGAGATTAAGGAGGTGTTATCCAGTTCTGAAGGTGATAGAAGTCGTGGTCTGGATGGCTATAATCTGGAATTTCTTAAGAAACTTTGGGGTGTGGTTGGTTCAGACTTTGTAAAGTGCATATAAGAGTTCTATGATGGTGGTTGTCTTCCAAAGGTGATGTCTTCCTCTTTCCTTGCTCTAATTCCCAAATTGTGTAACCCTCGATATTTACATGATTATAGGTCAATATATCTTATAGGTTGTGTTTATAAGGTGATTGCTAAATTTCTATCTTGTAGATTTAGGAGAGACATTGGCAAGTTGATTTCTAAAACTCAAACTGCATTCATTCATGGGAGAAAATTGATAGATGGAGTATTGGTCTTGAATGAGTTGATAGATTATGTCAAGAGGAGCAAAAAGAGTTGTGTGAATCTTAAAGTGTATTTTGCAAAAGCATATGATTGTGTCGGTTGGTCTTTTCTTAGAAGAACAATGCTGGACATGGGCTTTGGAGAAAAATGGATGATATGGATGGAAAGAAGTGTTATGCAAAATTACATGTCTGTTTTAGTTAATGGTAGTCCTACAAGGGATTTTAAGGTAACTAGGGGCCTTAGATAAGGTGACCCCCTTTCTTCATTTCTATTCTCAATAATTGCAGAAGGTTTGGCCATCCTTGTCAATAGAGTTGTAAAGGGTGGTATGCTGAAGGGCTTCAAAGTTGATGATGGTGTCACATATATTCTATTACATTATGCAGATAATATTGTACTAATATGTGACCTTCCAGAGAAGGTTCTTTAGAAGCTGGTAACTTTAATTAACTATGTTCTATCTAATTTGCCGGTGTACTACTTTTCCTTTTTTAAGGATCCTAGGAAGGTTCTTTAGAAGCTGGTGGCCTTCCAGAGACATTTTCTATGGCCAGGGTTGAAGGAAAAGAGAAGCATATCTTGGGTGAGGTGGAACTCTGTTTGCAAATCAAAGGAAGATAGAGGTTTGGGGATTAGGGACTTTGGGCTATTTAATATTGCCTTACTGTCCATGTGGATTTGGAGTCTGTTAACTGAAAAAGAGGTCATTTGGGAAGGGATCCTTGTATGAAGATATGGTAACTACACAAATTCTTCGATGTGTGGTGAAACTCCTAAATATCAATGTGCATCTTCACATTGGTGGAAGGATATATTTAAGGTTAACAACCTATTTGGTGATGGATCTTTTGTTGACCTGCTCTCCTTTAAACTTAGGAATGGTGGTTCCACACTTTTTTGGTTGACAAGGTGGATGTGTAACTGGTCTTTTGCATCATTCTTCCCTGGCCTATGGAATAGGTCTAGTAATAAACATGGGTTGGTGAATGATATAGGAACTTGGGATGGTGAGGTATGGTCATGGCAGCTCGGACTAAACTTGGTGGATAATGATATTGTTTTACATCAGGATTATCAAGAGCTTTCTTTGCTGTTATTGGATGTTATCCCTAGAAGAGGGAGTGAATATGAGATTATTTGGCCCTTCTGTAAATCAAAATGCTTCTATGTGAAATCATGTTATGACAGGCTTGTGTATTAGGTTGTTGAAGAGGTTTTGGAAGCTGATTGCAAGCTCACTCTTAAGTTCCTTTGGAAAGTTGTTGCACCTTTGAAATCGAAGATATTTACATAGAGACTTTTTTTGAACAGGCTATCAACTAGAGACAATCTCATTAGGAGAGGTTTTCCACTTAACCCTCGTGAATTAGTTTGTGCCTTGTGTTTTAATTCTCCAGAAGATGTTTTGCACCCATTCTTCAATTGTGTGAAAAGTAGAAGAGTTTGGCCTCAAGTGTGCGCTTGGCTGAAGATTGGATCTGTGCAGGGTATTATTGGTTATTATGGACATTTGTTGGCATGGATGGAAAACCTTAGAGGAAACGTTTCTGCAGTGGAAAATGTTGTTGGAATTTAAACAATTGTGTGTTGGGGTATTTGGTATTCTAGAAACCAAATAATGTTCAATGATGAAGTTTGGGATCAAGAATTGGTGTTGCAGAGAATTATTTTCTTATCTTGATGGTGGCTTGGAAAGAAAGATAAACAATTATCTATGTGTAATTACTATGATTGGTGTAAGCATGCTGGTGTATTTATCTAGTGTATTTTGGTAGACACTAGACTCATAGTTAAGTATGTATTACTTTGTAATTGGGTTGGAGTACTCATAATATTATGAGTGAAGTATAATTTTTTTCGTTTATTAAATTTTTTTTTTTCGTTTATTAAATTTTTTTTTCTTCCAAATAACACCCTTAAAACTCTCAAACTAATCGACTCATCTTACTAATTTGCTTAAAAGTGATTGAATAATGTCACATCAAAATATAATTTTTTCAATTCAAACTCAATAAACCATACAGAGACGTGTTGTCAGTTACCATTACAAAAAGTTGGTTTTTAATTTCACATAATTGAGTAACCGTTTCTAAAATTTACACACACATATAACTCTAGAACGATCACATGTTTCATGAAGTATGAGATACTAATGTTGTTCGATTAAAAAACTATTGACAAAAGGTAATCTAATCTTTCTTATTTATATCATCTCCCACTATTATTTCTTTCTATCTTTTTACTCTCTTTTTTTTTTTTCTTCTTTTATCTATACACTACATTGATGATTTTGAACATCAAAAAAATCACCATACTTAGGAGTGTTTAGATAGATCTACTTTCTCTTACTTTCTCTTTATCACGGTTAAGTAGTATTTAGATAGATCTACTATTTCTTACCTTCTCTTTATCACATTTAAGGTGCGTTTAGATGCAGTTAAGGAGTGTTTATATTTTCTAACACAAAAATTATCCTGTTTTTGTATATAGTTAAAGAAAAATATTATCTCAACATGCAATATCTGAAAGTCATATCAAACTGGTTTATTACCGTTGTTATCCAAATTTCACATTGATCCTAATTAATCCAGTTCTATTGCTTCCATTTAGGTTAATCATTTTCTTGTAGGCCACCCTGATATTAGTGACACCTTATGTGTCTCTCCTCAAAACCAGTTTTAGTGTTGGATTATTGATTAAGAAGTACACAAATTGTACTTTTCCGTCCAATCCAATACCGATTTCATTATTCTTTTCAGTTATAACTTGTTGAAAACAAAAAACTCCTTGATTCCTACAAAGACAAAACTAAAACAAAATTGACATTACGTCAAAAATGATTTTTGACAGCACAACAAAGACAATGCTTTCTATAAAAATGCTGATAAAGATTTAAAAAAAAAAAGAAAAAAGCGCTGGCTTTAGAAAGCGCTGCTAAAGATTGTTATTTTGCAATACAATAGAAAGTGCTTTTAAAAAAGCGCTGCTAAATGGGGGGGGATACGAAAGCGTTTTCTTAATGCGCTGCTATAGGTCCTGCCTTAGGCAGATTTTAGAGAGCGCTTTCTTAAAACGCTGCTAAAGGTGGGGGCTACGAAAAAACTTTTAAGGAGAAAGCGCTGCTATAGGTCTTTAGTTTTTTAAAAATAAAACAAACTTTTCATTTCAGACACAATATTCTTTCTTTTCTCTCTCGTCGTGTATTCTTTCCCTCTCTCAAGACAAAACCCTACTCCCTCCGTCCGTCTCTCTGACCGCCATACTGCCTCCGTCGTACTCCCTCCGTCCGTCTGTCCGACCGCGTCTCCCTTCGTCGTACTCCCTCCGTCTGCCTCCGTCGTACTCCTTCCGTCCGTCTGTCCGACCGCGTCTCCCTCCGTCTGACCGCCGTATCCCTCCGTCTGACCGACGGCAGGCCACTTCCACCATTTTCAAGGTAATATGTTAATGTGTTTTCTTTTGTGTGTAGAAACCCGAGTTGTAGTTTATGATGCAATTGTTACTGTTGTTTTTTGTATGAGAGTGAAATTTGATCTTGGACCATATGAGACTAGAGTGAGTTTGTTGTGAGAAATTTAGTTTGAGATGAGTTTTCAAGCTTGTTGTTCTGTTAGGCTGTGGAGGAAAATTATCAAAGAAAAACTTAATAGAAACTCTAGAGGTTATTATATAATTTTGCAAAAAAGAGCAAACCATGGTAATTGAATTTAAAATATATATTAGAAAAATGTGAATGTCTCAAATTTCAAAAACGTATCCACATATATCAAAGCAAGGAGTAGTGATAAGTCTTTATGAATTTATAGTATGAAAAATAATATAACTAGTTGTTGAGATGAGAGTTTGTTAAGATCTTATGAATGTTTGTTTTACTTTAAATTTGAGATAAATCTTGTTATGCTTTATTTTTATTCAATAGTCATGACAATACTAATAAGGATACAATTTCAATTTCAATTTTATGTTACACTCTATAGCTATCTTTTAATTATTGAAAAATGATGGAAACTTGAATTAAGTAACGAGAATGTTGTTGTTGATGTTTTTAATGTTGATGTTATTGATGAAAACATGAATTAATTTTGTATGTTAATTTGTTATAGGGGTTACTTGTGAAGAGTAAGATTGTGATCGTTTCCAAGAATCTTACTGTGTAGATCTAGAAGTTGCTGACTTCTCTACAATTGCTACAGGTAATCACTGTTGTTGTTTAACTTACTTAGTTTAGTTTATCCTACTTAGTTAGTATGGATAAAAAATGGATGTATTCTAATCTATTGTCAAAAGAGTACGAGAATGGGGTATCAAAATTCGTTAAGTTTGCTGTTGAACATGCCAAAGACCCAAGTAGGATCACATGTCCTTGGTTAGGTTGCTGTTATGGGCATCAGATTGACACAGTTCAGTTTGAATCGTATTTAAAGAGGCATGGAATTGATCGAAGTTATACATGTTGGACATTACATGTTGAACCAGAGGATAATACGACCTATGCTTCAAACGACAATGGCACATATACATACGATTATGATCGAGTCGAAGAGATTGCAGAAGCACTTGAAGAAGATCTTCAGGATTGTCCCAAATTGTTTGGGAGGTTGGAAAGCGATGCAGAGAAACCGTTGTATAAAGGTCGCACTACGTACTTTCACAAGATTGTCTGCGGTATTAAAGTTGTACAACTTAAAGGCGGAAAATTGATGGTTGAATAAAAGTTTCACAGAGTTATTAGCCCTCATGAAAGAGATGCTTCCGGAGGATAATGTTCTTCCCAATCAAACATATGAAGCCAAAAAAATGTTGTGATCTATTGATATGAGCTATGATAAGATACATGCTTGTCCAAATGATTGCATTTTGTTTCGAAATGAATATGCATCATTAAACGAGTGTCCTAAATGCGGTGTATCTTGGTATAAGAAAAAGTTGTCCCCAGCAAAAGTGTTATGGTATTTTCCTATAATTCTGAGATTTAGACGCATGTTTCAGAGTGAAACAGATGCAAAACACTTGACTTGGCATGCAGATGATAGAAATATAGATGGAAAGTATCGACATCCGGAAGATTCACCATAGTGGATGAAAATTGATAATGAGTATCCTGATTTTAGAGAAGAAGCGAGAAACCTTCGCTTGGCATTACCTACTGATGGAATGAACCCGCATGGTCTGCAAAGTATCTCACATTCCACATGTGTCATACAATAACCTTAAATAAAAACATAATCAACATTAGAATATTCATTTAAATGAGCAAATAAATTGTTCAACTATTTAATTAAAATTGATCGGAGTATTACCTGATGTAGGAATGCATAACACCGATACTCAATTCAGAATATTGGAAAATATGGTCCAAGTCCTCCTTAGAAATTGTTTCAGCATATTCAAAACCGAAAATACCTTCCTGCATAGGTATTTGACGGATGCCACCCTCAACCACATATGTTGTTCCTGAACGACTCCATCTCTTTCCACACGGGAAGCCTTCCACAAAACATGGTCTGGAAGAGATGTTGCATCACTTTTCTCCTCTTCTAACTACACATTAAGACAGATAAAAAGCATTCATATCCCATTATATATACTTACTATTTTTTGTAACTATATCATATTAAAGCATTTATATATACTTACTATTTTTTGTTGTAAACGTGCATATCACAAACGCCCTTTTTTGTATGGATATGTGGGTTTTCATGCCCGTTTCCGATTTACGTCACTCACAACCTGAAAAAACAAGTTTAAGTCATATCAGAACTCTTGCGGAAGAAGTATATATATTATACATTGTTCATGATAAGTTGTACTTACGCAAAATTCTTTGGTTCTTCGCTTGGCAACAAATGTCTCCCATTCTTCATCTGAAATCAGATCAACGTACTTCTTTAGACGCTCTGATTCAACAATGTTTCCATCAGAATCTTTAAGAAACTTGTTCGTTAAAAACACTCTAAATCCTCTCAGTCGTTTTCCGGCCAATTGAAGACAATATTTTCTCCTGCAATCATCAATATTAAAAGATCTCTGCAAACAAATAAACATACATATAACATGTTAGTATAATTAATTTAAAGATGTAACTGTCGACATAATTAAAAAATATCAAATATCATACCTGTATCTCGCTCCAAATTTTGTCTTTAGCCGGTTGTAACGAAGGAACTCTCCAATTATCGCAAGTAATTGGGATTTGTGAACGAACAAGTGCTCCAATGCAACTTGTCAGCATCGCACCGTTAGGCTCAATTAATTGATCTCTTTCATTCCAATTCACATCATACTTTACACCTTTATCTCTCGCACGAATGATTTTTTCATAATCGTTATTCCTCTTTTAATTTTGCCTTCCACGTCTTTTGTTGTTTCGTTTCCGTCATGTGATATTTCCTCGTTGTTGGCCATAATATCTTTAATTCAGAAAAACCAAATTATCAAATGAATGGGTTTTTCCATCATGTGATTTCATAAATGGTGAATTGTACTCTAGCATCTAGACCAAGTTAACAAGCAACTTAACAAAGCACAAGCAAAATTCATTAAACAAACTGCCAAAGATCATGAACTCCACTCACATCTTGCAATGATTGGAAATGGACACTATACGATATAAGAGGTTAATGTGTTGACAGAATTACAACACATCATTGGATTCACAACTAATACTTCACTAACCTCTAATTCAATTTAATTGCATCATAACAACTAACTTTAATAGAATTTCTAACTTTGTTAACTCTTTAACAAATTTCTACATGGCATGGAATTGGAGAATATCAAAGTTGTATCAAAATAGTGGAAACAATATCAAACCTAAACAAAATGTTAATCTTGTATCAAAACCGAAACAAACTACTCAACACTCGTATTAGTCAAAACCAAACCACCTTGTCATGCCACCAAGAACAAACAACAACATAATGCAACACTTATATATATTTTACTCATCATTGCTGAAAATTTTAAAAACAAACTCAGTAAGAAAACAAATCCATTACATATACCATTGCAGCAAAATACATTATGAAACAAATAACAACATTGCGAGATTGGTTCGAAGCAAACCTGTAGATTTCATACAGAATGGGTGGAGGACGGAGATGGAAGAGTGCCAAAAGCAGACGACGAAATGGAAGAATTCCAAAAACAAACAGTCGGAGGCAGAAATGGAAGACGACGACGGACGAAATGGAAGAATGCCAAAAACAAACGGAAACGGACGGCGACAGAGGCGGAAATGGAAGAGTGTTTATGTTTTTGAGTTTTTCTGGGTTGCGAGCGTAAGAATACCAAAAACCACGACTGTTTCTGTTTATGAGTTTTTCTGTTTTTTTTTTAAATTTATGCCACTTAAACCTACAATAGCGCTTTTGCAAGGCCTTTAGCAGCGCTTTATAAAAGCGCTCTCTAAGGTCTGATAAGGCAAGACCTATAGCAGCGCTTTTATAAAAGCGCTGTCTTTTGTACCATCTATAGCAGCGCTTTTATAAAAGCGCTTTCTTAGAATGGCCCCTTTAGCAGCGCTTTCTGAAAGTGCTCTCGTAGGTGACCTCTATAGTAGCGCTTTCTAAAAGCGCTTTCGTAGGGCCTACTTTTAGCAGCGCTTTTTATATAACGCTTTTCTAAGTGAAGTTAAAGCTTCAGAAGGATACTCTTTAGATGTTAGAAGACTTGTGTCTATGAAAGACCTCAAGTTAAAGAGTTTAAAGACACATAATTGCCATGGTATAATGGAACACTTTCTACCAATAAGTATACGTTCTATTTTGCCAGAAAAAGTAAGAAGTGAAATAACTAAATTGTGTTTTTTCTTCAGGTCAATTTTAGTAAGGTGATCGATCTTGCGATCTTACCAACATTAAAAAAAGAAATAGTTATTACTTTGTGTGAGCTTGAAATGTATTTTTCTCCATCATTTTTTGACATAATGGTACATCTATTGTTCATCTTGTGAAAGAGACACAATTGTGTGGACCAGCTTATATGAGATGGATGTACCCTGTTGAGCGTTATATAAAAATATTAAAAAGGTATGTGAAAAACCGAAGTCGATTAGAGGGATGTATTGTTGAATGATACATTGTTGAAGAAACGATTGAGTTTTGTACTGAATATTTGTCCAATGTTCAATCCATTGGCCTCCTAAAATATCATGTTGTTGAAAAAAAAGTAGGAAAAAAGTTAATTGGAAATAAAGTTGTGACAGTTTCAAGGGCTGAACGGGAGCAAGTGCATTTGTATGTTCTGCACAATGACATTGAGGTTGAGCCGTATGTTGAAATGCACAAGGAAGTTCTCCAAGGTTTAAATCTGAATAGAAATGAAAATTGGATAGTACGAGAGCACAATTGAAGTTTTATACCATGGTTCAAGGATCATATATTTTCAAAGTTTTATTCTGATCCTGCTTCAATAACAGAAAGGTTGAGATGTTTTGCATATGGTCCAAGTTCGCATGTGTTTTCTTATAGTGCATATGCAATTAATGGATACACATTTTATACCAAAGAACAAGATGATAAAAGTACAATGCAAAATAGTGGTGTTATCGTGCTAGGTGAAACAATGCACATTTCAAGTGTGAAGGACTTAAACCCCAAATATGCAAATTTGTCATATTTTGGGGTTATCGGGCGCATTTGGGTGTTTGATTATGAGAAGTTTCAGATTCCTATCTTTGGATGCAAGTGGGTTGAAAATAATAGTGGCATACGAAGGGATAAGTCAGGATTTTTGCAAGTGGATCTTAATATGGCGGGGGTATAAAGATGAGCCTTTTATTCTAGCCATGCAAGCTAAACAAGTGTTCCATGTCACTGATCCGACAAGTACGAAATGATCTATAGTTCTTTTTTCCAACAAAGTAATCAATGATAACATTGGAGATCAAGGTGCTATTGATGTTGAGAAGGAATCTTATATTATAGATGATCAAAATGAGAATATTAGAATGGATGAATCATATATTAGAAATGATCATAACAAGGGAATTTGGATCAATCCATTCGTCCGTATTATTAAGAGACAAGTAAACCACGTTCCAACGAAGAAAAAAAAGAGATGTTAGTGACAGAGGTACTTGTAAAATTATATATTATGTCATTCAATAAAATTATATATGTTTCTCTTATTTATGTTTTTCTTTTCATATATATTTGTCATTCATTTCATAAGTTTGTTTTTCTGAATTACATGTATTATGGCTAGCAACGAGGAAAAATCATATGATACTTCTAAACATGATGGAAACGAACCAACACAAGATGTAGAAGGAGATATTACAAGAGGAATAACTATTATGAAAGGAATCATTCGTGCAAGAGATAAAGGTATAAAATATGACGTGTATTGGAATGAAACAGACCAATTAATTGAGCCTAACGGTGCAATGTTGACAAGTTACATTGGGGCACTTGTTCATTTGCAAATTCCAATCACTTGTGATAATTGGATAATTTCTTCATTGAAACCCGCTAAAGAAAAAATATGGAGTGAGATACAGGTATCATATCTGATATTTTTTAATTATGTTGACAGTTATGTCTTTAAATTACTTATACTAACATACTATATGTATGTTAATTTGTTTCCAGAGGTCTTTTAATATTGGTGACGGTCGGAAAAAATTTTGTCTTCAATTGGCCGAAAAAAGACTCAAAGGATTTCGAGCGTTTTTAACAAACAAGTTTCTTAAGGATTCTAATGGAAATTTGTTGAATTAGAGCGTCCAAAGAAGTATGCTGATTATTGTACCCCAAAATTTGACCAACCCTTTTTATTACTTGGCTTGTGTTCTCATTTCATTTTTGCATTTTTGCATAACATAGCATTTGCTCTTGAGACAGGGGATCAAAGGTTTTTCTGTGGCTCAGGTCTCTTTTTAGTGCAAGAGAGTGAACAGCGAGCATCAGGAGCTCTGGCATTTATTTTACCCGGCGATCGAGCGACCGATTTTATTTTTTATTTTGTAGAATAATTTGTAGCTCAGGAGGCAACATTCAAGCTACCTCAGGCATTCTCACAATTTTGATATTCGAAAGCAAGTTTCAAAGGCTTAACAGAGCTCAGAACAGAAGAAAATTGACCAATGCGCAGATTTCCCTCCAAAAGGCGCCAAAATTCAAAATTTCAAGGTGTTAACCGATTAACCAATATGGTTAACCGGTTAACCATAGCAGAATCATACCACATTTGAATTTTCAAGGGTGTTAATCGATTAACCAAAATGGTTAACCGATTAACCAAGGCAAATTTTGCCTCTGCACGTGAGTTTTTCAAGTGTGCCACTTTGGGGTTCATTTTGATCACTTGTGAAGTTGATTTTACACCAGAAGAAGGATCTAGAACCACTTTGAATTTTGATTAGTTTTCAAATTAATTCAAATTCCCTCCAATTTCCCACTCCTAATCCCATTCTAATTTTCATAACCACACTCCAAACCATCATTCTACTCCTAACCTAGAGCATATTTAAATGTTTTGCTCTAAACCTCACAAATCAATCCTCATAATTCCATTGCATTTTTAGAATTCAATCTCACTTTTTGAATTTTGCTCTCAACTTTTCCATCTCCAAAACCTCCATTAGAGCTCTCACTTGAGTTCTTTGATTCTTCATTGGAATCATTGAATTCTAGAGCTAAACGTCCATCCTCCATCTCCATTATTTTCAATTCTCCATTCAATTTTCGTTTGGATTTGGATCGAAATTTGGAAGCTATTTTGGAAGAGCTTATTTGGATTATTTTTGCTTGATTTTGGTGGATCTTCATTCCTACAACAAGAAAACACTTGGATCTTGAAGAATCTCTGGGTTTCTTGCTTGGATCTACTCATTTCAAGTGAATCAACACTCACCAAAGCAAATTTCTGCTTTGTAGGTTGGAAATTCTAGATCCGATTCTGTTTTGAGCTTATTTGCATAATCATCATGTTGATCTTCATTTTTGATTAATTTTGTTGATTTTGATCTATGTGAATTGTGATCTTCATGTTTGAATGTGTTTACTTGTTGGATCACTGATTTGGTGTTAAATTCGTGTATAATTAATTACAAGATCATTTGGATTATTGCATAAGTGATTAATTGCTGAAAGTGCTTTTGCATTGCTGTTTTTTCTGCTTCTGGTACATCGTTAACAGATTAATCAATAGCGTTAACAGATTAACCAATAGTGTTAATCGGTTAACTAGTGGTTAACAGATTAACCAATAGCATTAACAGGTTAACCAGTGTAATTTCTAAAAAATTTAAGTGGTTAACCGGTTAACCAAAAGCGTTAACCGATTAACACTGAACCAGAATGCCACTTTTGGTTATTTTCAAGCATGTTTTGATGTCCTGTCACTTTGAATCATCATGGATTGATATGATGCATTTGTGTGGGCTGTTTTGGACATGTTTCGCTGTTCTTGATTGTTTAATCTTGATTCTTCGACATGCGTCGTTCGATTTCCACTTGAATGCATATCTTGTGGATGTTGTCCAAGTGATTATTTTTTTATTTATATTGCTTTACTTGAGTTCCAAGAATTGCATGGTTGAGATGTGCTTGTGGTGGCTGCTGTCCCACGCTTTTTTCCTCCCACTTTTCTTTGATGATTGATGGTTGATGGTTGTAGGAGCTCACTTCTCCCATTTCATCTCATCCGTCTTGCATTGGTTTTGCATTTCATGTTTGCATCCCTTATTGCATGGACTTGCTTAAGTCATTTTCATTTCTCTTTTCTTTTGTGATTGAATCATTGAGTGTTTTCTTGGTCTTTTGCCATGATCCCTTAGGATTCCTAGTCCCTCCGTTTAGGACGGGAGTAGGCGAGACATTAGGTGTTCAATCCAAGCATGCTAACATTAGGATAGTTTCTTCCCTCTTAATCTCAATCTTAGGAGCATATTGCATGATAACATTAGGGTTATTTAGTTTCCCCCTAGAGTTTGTGTCTTCTTATCTCATCTCATAATCTCTTAAGACACCTAATAAAGGATAATAAGTGTTGTACGCTACGAGCCTTAAGTACTTGGGAAATGATGTTTGGGGGGCCTCTTCTCAAACGTATAAAGTATTTAGTCTATGCCCTTTGGGCGATATGCGACGCATTCGCTCTCGAGTCATAGTCTTTAGTGCAACATGATTTACAAACTTAACTCAATTCACTTCTTCATAAAAAATCAAACCAAAACATCAAACCTTTTTATCCTTCGGGATTAATGGAAAATCATTTTCAGAAAGAGTGTGTTATGTCTTGGTTCTATCGCAAACAGGTAACGCTTAAGTCTCCAATGGTCGAGCAACAATATACCTAACTGCTAGAACGAAGGTTTAACCCTACTTAGTTAAAACACTTGAACCAATCTGTGGTCGTGTCAGCCCGAACTACGTTTGCTCTGATTTCTCGTACCAGACGAGGATATGTAGGCACCAGACGACGATGTCTTGGCAAGAAACCTTCCCCACCTTCACTCGTAGTTTTCCGAACTATGTTAACTCTGACTTTCTCATTGCACGAGGGAGTATGTAGGCATAGAGCGGCGATGCTCTATCGAGTCTCTTTTCTTTTCTTTTGTCCCTGTTGTTGCACCCCAAAATTTGCCCAACCTATTTTCTTTACCTAGCTTATGTTTTGCATTTCATTTCATATTGCATCAGCATTTTGCATAGCATTGACTCTCGAGGCAGAAGATCAAGGTTCCCGTGGCTCAGGTTTCATTCCCGTGCAAGCAACTGAACAGTGAGCATCAAGAGCTTCGGCATTTATTTTGCCCCACAATCAAGCGATCGATTTTATTCTGTTTTGCAGGTTAGTTTCATATCAGAAAAGCAGCACTCAGTCTATATCCAGCATTATCACAGTCACAGTATTCAAGAGCAAGTGTCGAAAGCTTAGTAGAGCTCAAAACGGCGAGAAACAGGCAGACATGCAGGTTTCCCTCCAAAAGGCGCCAAATTCAAAATTTTGAAGGTGTTAATCGGTTAACACATATGGTTAACCGATTAACCATTGGTAAATCAGCCCAGATTTCAAATTTTAACAGTGTTAACCGGTTAACGCATATGATTAACCGGTTAACCATAGTAGATTTTTCCCTGTACGTGATTTTGCAAGCCATTTGCACTTGGGGTCCGAATTTAATCACCTTGAAACTCATTTTTACCAAAAAGAAGGATCTAAAATGTTCTTGAAATTTGATTATTTCAATTTTCCCTCCAAATTCCCATGCCTAGCTCCAAACCAACTTTCCAATCCAAAGTCCAAACCCCACCTTTGGGATCCAAACCTAGATGGTATTTAAATGATCTACTCCAAACCAAGAGAAAAAAAATCTCATTTCCCACATTCATTTTTTCAGAATTAATTAAGAATTCTCTCAAATTCTCTCAACTTCTCCATTTCCAAAACCCACACTCAAAGCTCTTCTCATTAGGATTCATTGATTTTTCATTGAAATCAATGGATTCTTGAGCATAAACCTTCATCCATCCTTATCTTTGGATCAATTTTCATTCTCCATTTTCGTTCAAATTGAGATCTGATTTTGGAGCTTGAGTTGGAAGCGATTATTCGAAGCGTTTCGACTCAAATTTGGTGGATCTTCGTTCGTACAACTACAATTGGCTTGGATCTCGAAGTTTTCTGCGTTTCTATTGTTTGAACTACTCAATTATAGAAAGATCAACACTAACCGGAGAAAATCTCCGCTTCGAAGGTTGGAGATACTAGATCCTTAACATTTTGAGCTTATTTGCATTTCCATGATGATTTTCATATTCAATTGAATTTTGTGATTACGATCCGTGTGAATTGCGATTGTGCTGTGTAGACAAGTTTTCATGTCTATTGGTTTTCTGTTTGCAGGTCTAATTTCATGCTTATTTGATAAGTTGATCTGTTGGATCACTTGATTAAGTGATTTTGTGCATTAAGTGCTTTTTCTGTTGCTGTTTTTCACTTCTGGTGCAGTGTTAATCGGTTAACCTATATGGTTAACCGATTCAAACTTTCAAAATTTTCTAAATGTTAACAGTGTTAACCGGTTAACGCATAGGGTTAACCGATTAACCTATTCAAAACTTCATATTTTTCAAACATTTCAAGGTGTTAACCGATTAACCCCAGGGGTTAACCGATTAACACTACACCAGAATGCCATGTTTGCTGTTTTGTTTGCATGTTCGCATACCGGTTCAATCCGAATCATCATAGATCAGTGTGATGCATTAGAATTGAATTGTTTTGGCTGTTTGCCACTGTTTGTGATTGATTACTCATGATGTTGTTGATATGTATGATCATTTTCCATTATTTGCATGCTTGAGTATGTGGTTCGAATCGATCATCCGTTTGCATGTTTAATTGCGTTTCATCCCTCGCTTTCTCCATAGGTTTGCATCATTCTTGCATCGCTGTTGAGGTCGAGACGCGCTTGTGGCGGCTGCTGCCCCACACATTTTTCCTCCTTCCCACCATTCTAATTGCGCATTTTCGTGTTTGCATTTCTCTACTTGTGATTGATTCTTCCTAGGTTCTTGTTGTGCTTACTTGCCATGATCCCCATAGGATTCCTAGTCCCTCCATTTAGGATGGGAGTAGGAGAGACATTAGGCGTTCAATCCAAGTATGCTAACATTAGGGTAGATGTTTCCCCTTCAATCCAAACTTTAGGATCATTTTGCATGACAACGTTAGGGCCGAGTTTCCCTTAGACCTTTCGTGTATCTTCTCTTATCGTCTTCATACAACCTTAACACACTTAATAAAGATAATGAATATTGTGCCATGAGCCTTATACTTGGGAAATGGTGATTGAGGGACTTCTCCTCAATTACCTAGAGTGTTTAGTATACGTCCTTAGGACGATATGCGACACATTCGATCCTAGGTTCTAGACTTTAGTACAACATTCATTATAAACACTCAAATCCAAAACACTTCTTCTCTAAAAAACACAAAACAAATTCAAACCTTTTTTCCTTCGGGATTAATCAAACTTCTTTTTTCAGAAAAGAGTGTTGTTAAACTTCGGTTATACCGCAAACAGGCTTTGTCCCTAACTACTGGAACAAATGTTTAACCCTACTCGGATAAAACACTTAATCAACCCGTGGTTTCGTGTCCGTCCAAACTACATTCGCTCTGATCTTTCATACCAGATGGAAGTACGTAGGCACAAGACGCGATGTCTTGGCGAGTAACCTTCCCCCTTTAGTGTAGATAGATAAACAACCCTTTTAGACAGCAAACAAGTATGGATCCCGTCGAGTACGATGAACGTGAGGGGTGCTAATATCTTCCCCTTGTGTAACCGACTCCCGAACTCAGGACTTGGTTGCGACAACTGGCCACTCTGCTAGGGACCCTGGTTCCCTATGCGAGTCAATCCTAGCGCTTGTTTGGTTTATCTTTTGGGGTTTTGTACATTCGTGTTGTGCTTTATTTATTTCCGCACTTTACTTTCCCGCATTTTATTTTCAGCATTATTATTATTGTGCTGTTGTGTGGGAGGGAAGTTCTGATAAGTGAAAAGCTAGACCCAGGCTTGAGAGCAAACATACATTAGAGTGGAGATTAGTAGAGGAACTGTTTGCTTAGCAAACACCCGTTCCCATGAAATTCACACTCAGACGAGATCTTCTTTGATGATTTCTTTTCTGGTCCTTAGGATTGGAATTGATTTTGGATCTGAGGATTGTCGACTCTGGGGACCGATCATCTGTGACTCAGCTAAGTGAGGCCTCTTCAAGGGGTGATGATGCCAAACCAGAAATGGTGAATGTATCATCATTTCTTGAAAGTATGTGATGCTGAGAAACGCATAGGATGCCGTACCTTTGTCAGTGGATTAGGTCAATACCTGTGAGTGGGACTGGGGTTATGCAGGAAACCTTTACCTTCAGACTACCCAATTTTCTCTATAATTTGAATCCAATGTATTGGTATCAGTTGGTTCCTATCAGAGCAGTGATATGTTCTTGTTGAAGCCGAATCTTGGCCCTTCTCACTCAACAGCACATCAATCTTGATCTCCTGCCTGCATCCTTAGCATTTGCATCCTTGCATTTTCATTTTGCATTTCATTAACATGTGTCTGTGTTGCAGGTGTGTATCTCTCCCCGATTCTAGTGGTCTTGTTCTGTGTTTCTGATATGGAGACTTTGAAGAGGGCAATAGCATACAGATTTCCCACTCCAGATATTGGTCCCATACTGAAGTTGATTGCCCTGGATGATGGTTCAGTAATAGAAGACTTTCGGAAATCATATGGGAGGTTGTTGAAATTTGTTTGCAAGCCTACCGCACACGAGATCAATGGCTTGTATACTCTGCTATAGTTTTATGATGCTCCGTTGAGATGCTTTGTGTTTCCAGATTATGTTCTAGCACCCACTCTAGAAGAATACTCAGACTTGCTAGGCATTCCCATCAAGGATCAAATTCCTTACCATCATGTTGACACTAAGCCTAATCTGGCCAATCTTGCCGCTGCTTTACACTTGGATGAGTCTGAGTTGAAAGGAGAATTGACTCAAAGGAATGGGATGTATGGTTTTCCTCTATCTTTCCTGGTGGAGAAGGCTCAGAAGTTTGCCAAGGAGGGCTGTTGGATCGTGTTCAACGCCATTTTAGCTCTTTGTATATATGGTACCATACTATTTCCTAACTTGCCAGACTTCATGGATGTAGACGCTTTCCATATTCTCGCCTCGGGGAATCCAGTACCCACTCTTCTTGGAGATGTGTACCACTCTATCCATTATAAGAACGAAAACCGGAGAGGGAAGATGGTGTCTTGTTGTGTTCCCTTGCTATACAAATGGTTTGCCAACCACATGCCTAAGGCAGGTCCCTTTGTCCCTTCCGTGGGCACCTTAGATTGGTCCGAGCGTCTAATAGGTTTAACTGCAGAGAATATCTCTTAGTTTGATAGGGATATGTTGGGTACAGAACTCGTCTACAGTTGTAGTGGTTTTCCCATTGTTCCTCTGATTGGGAGAAAAGGGTGTGTCAATTCCAACCCGTCGTTGTTGATCAGGCAGGTCGGTTATGCGTTGAAGGAGGCTCCCAAAGAAGACGAGATACATGAATCTTTGTATCTCACCGGGCTGTTGGATGGTGATGCATTGGTTAAGCTTGAGCATGCTTGGAAAAATCTTCACAGGAAAGGTAAAGCAATGTTGGGGAAGAGCAACAACAAAGCCTTTGAGCCATACCTAGTTTGGATTCGTGAACGAGCCACAAAATTTCTAATGCCTTATCCTGCTGCTGTGATTGAGAAGCCCGTTACGGTTGACATCCAGAAATACAACCAGGTGCTGCAAGAAAATGAAGAGTTAAGGAAAGCCAATGAAGATCTAGAGAAAGAAATTGCTCAACTTCGAAGCGAGAAGAGCGAAGTTGTGTACTCCTGCAAGAGGCAAACCGAGTTAATAAACCATCTGGGTACCAGCTTAACGAAAGAGACTGATGCTCGAGAGCGTCTGGGGTTAGACTTCAAGGCTGTTAACAGTGTCCTCGCCACCAAGAAGCAAGACTTGGACAGGGCATATCTGAAGATCTCCAAATTTGAGGCATTGTGGAACACTACTCTGACCAATCACAAAGAGAGAGAAGAGAAGCTAAAGCAACATATCACCAAACTGACGATTCAGCTCGAGGCCAAGAACGAGAAGATTGAAGCTGAAGCATCACTCAAGCGTAACGCTGAGTGCAAGTTGAAAGAAGCTATGGCAAGCCTGAAGGAGTGCAAACTGAGGGATGATTCCAAGAGACGCAAATTGGAAGATTGCTTCGGAGAGGGAGCTTGGGAAGACTTTGTTGAAGATATCCAAAGCACCGTCGGATAGAGAGAGCTGCTTATTCGAGGATTGCTCACCAGGCCTGATCACCCTGGGACAAAAAAACTATTGGAGGATTTCCGTGCCCGCTGCCGCACTTGATTTCTCTTTGTATTTCTTTGTAGCTTTCATTCACTGCTATATTATTGACCATCACCAGGCTTGTTGGCTAGGGTCAATCTGTTACCGTTGATTCAATTGTACTCAGTCACTTCTGTATGCTTCCTATGTGGGCTCTTTATATATCAGATGTTGATTCGTCTCCGTAATGGGCTTCTTATTTGTCTCGCTGTTATTCTGGAACTAGAATCGGGGGAGGGGGGAGGGGGGAATCTCTCCTAAAGCACAGGAACATGTTTGCATTTGCATATCATCTCGCATATCAGGTACCTTGGACATGTTTATCTGACCCCTGCGTTTTCTTTTGAAGGTGTGTTTCAGGATTGACTGCAGACTAATTCACCGCTACTCCACCCGAGCTAATCAACTCAGAGCTATGGAGCAAGTTCAGGCTGAAATGCAAGAGTTTAGGGAGAGGATGTCCCAGTTCTTGGACATCATGCAGGTGGTTGCTAGTGGGCAAGAGTAACTCAAAACTCTCGTGCAGCCCTTGATTGCACGCGTTGACACCAATGGGGTTTTGCATGGAGGTGAAACTACCAACCCTCCTCTTGATGAGACTCCCCGGGCTGACAACTCTGGACCGACTGTGATCATTCCCAACGCTGGAGGCAATGGGAACGCTGGATTAGGTACTGGAAATGCTGAGGCTGGTAATGGCAACATCGGAGCTGCTATTAGTAATATCGACACAAGTGGTAACAACGCTGGAGTTAATGCTGGTAACACTGGAAATGGAAACTTCCATGGACCCGAAGCTGTGGGAATATTCCATGGAAATGTTCATCAACCCTGGGCCAAGGATCGTCAAGCTGACGTATTCTCAATGAGAGGTGATGAGGCTGAGCTACCTTCTGAGGGCAGCTGGAGATTCAAAATGCTTGAGGATAAGATGAAAAGCCTTGAGAATCTGAATTCTATGGGGCTCGACATGGCCAACTTGTGGCTAATCCCTGACCTCAAGATACCACCGAAATTCAATGTGCCAAAATTTGATAAATACAAGGGCACCACCTGTCCTCATGTCTACTTGAGATCTTATTACCGGAAGATGTCGGCGTACTCCGACGACGAGAAGCTGCTGATGCACTTCTTTCGAGATAGTTTGTCAGGACCTTCACTGGAATGGTACATGGGCTTGGAGCCTATGAGTGTACGTAGCTGGAAGGATCTTGCAGAAGCATTTGTTAGGCATTACCAGTACAATAGTGACCTGGCTCCCAACCGGGTCCAGCTGCAAAATCTGTCACAAAAGAATGGGGAGTGCTTTAAAGAATACGCGCAGCGCTGACGTGAATTGGCAGCCAGGGTACAATCGCCGATGGTTGAACGTGAGCTGGTAGATATGTTTGTGGCAACGCAACTAGGAGTTTATTATGAAAATCTAATCAGCAACATGTCAGGGAGCTTCTTTGGCATAATCATCACTGGTGAGCGAGCTGAGAACAGGATTAAGCTGGGAAAAATCCAAGCCGGTGAAGGTTCCTCAGCTGGAGGAAAGAAAGTGTTTGGAGGAAAGAAGAGAGAGGGTGAAGCCAACTCTGTATCTGGTTCCCGAAGAAACAGAAAGCCAACACAGAACCATCAACAACAAAGGGTCGCTAGTATTACTATCCCTACAGCTCTGCAACAGCAGCCGCAACCGCAGAACCAAAATCAGCAGGGGTATATGAAGTATCCAGTCCGACCAGCGAATAGACGACTTGAGACGCCGCCAATGCCATACTCTCAGCTACTTCAAGCGCTACTGCAATTGCAACTCGTTCAGAAGAGGACACTGGCTCCACTGACCGGACTACCTCCGCCCGTTTACGATACGAACGCTCACTGCGAGTTCCATTCTGGGGCACCCGGTCACACCATTGAAGATTGTAAAGCTTTCAAGCACAAGGTCCAGGACCTGTTGGACAACAAAGTGATCAATTTCTCCGACAACATGCCGAATGTCATTCAGAACCCAATGCCTAACCACAGACAGGCTAGGGTTAATGCAATTATCAAAGACGAAGACTTGAATTTAGTGAAGAAGGTTGACAATCTGAAGACACCACTGAGTTTTGTAAAAGCTAAACTGCTGAAGAAGGGGGTATTCCCTGGATGCGGGGAGTTCTGTATTGAATGTGCGAAGCATCTGGATGGTTGTGATCAGTTGAAGGACGGTATTCAGAGTCTGATTAACGAAGGGGTCCTACAATTTGATCGGAAGGTTGAGAACAAGTCCAGAGAATTGCTGACCAAGCAGAACGATGAAATTGCCACAATCACCATCCCATATAAGACCGTCACCATTTTTGCTCCCAGGCCACGCACGATTATTATAACGAAAGTTGGCCCCATACCGTTCGAAAATACCAATGCTGTCCCATGGAATTATGGAGCGGTGGTCTACTGCAACGGACAGAAGATGGCCTTGAAATACCCACCGGTGGGGTCCGTGGATAACTTAGTTGGATCAGGGGGAATCACCCGCAGTGGGGGGTGTTCTCACCGCCTGAAGTCGGTGCCGACCGGGTGAACAAGGGTAAAGACAAAGCAGTCGTTGAAGAAACCTCTCAGGAGGTAGAAAAAGACTTGCTGGTAAAAGATACTGAAGAGTTCATGAGGTTAATCAAGAAGAGCGACTATAAGGTAGTTGACCACTTACAGCAAATGCCTTCAAAGATCTCTATACTGAATTTTTTGCTTTGCTCCGAAGCACACCGCAACGCCTTGTTGAAGATCTTGAATGCAGCATATGTACCTCAAGAAATTTTTGTCAACCAACTCAAAGGAGTGGTTGCACAGGTCAATACCGGTAATGGTTTGGGCTTCACTGATCGTGACTTGACGCCTAAGGGCAGGAACCATAACAATGCGCTGCACATATCGCTGGAATGTCGGGGAACTGTTATGTCGCACGTGCTGGTGGATACTGGGCCTTTCTTGAATGTATTGCCAAAGAAAGCACTTATGAAGTTGGACAATCGTGGGTTGTTGTGTACACCCAGTGATCTAGTGGTGAGGTCTTTTGATGGGACCAAGCGGTCTGTGTTTAGAGAAGTAACATTGCCCATTCAGGTGGGGCCAGAAACCTTCAATGCAGTATTTTATATCATGGATATCCAGCTCGTCTACAGCTGCTTGCTAGGCCGACCTTGGATCCATTCAACGGGAGCTGTGACCTCTACGCTACATCAAAAGCTGAAGTATGCTGTGGGTGGCAGCATCGTCACAGTCTGTGGGGAAGAAGACATTATGGTGAGCCATCTGTCGTCTTTTAAGTATGTGGAAGTGGACGGAGAGATCCACGAAACGCTGTGTCAAGCATTCGAGACAGTCAAAGTTAAGGATTCGGTTCGAACCTCAAGCAAAGTACCTGAAGTGGCTCTCTCTTCTTTCAAAGAGGCTCAGGTTGTGGTACAGACTGGTTCAGCTCAAGGATGGGGGCAGGTGCGGAACATCCCTAACAAGCAAGATAAGTTTGGCTTAGGGTATCATCCTTCTGCTGCTTCATCTTCTCAGAATGCGCCGCGTTACAAGGGGCCGATTCAGCTCACTAAGGGTGGAGTCATATTCGAACAGGTCAATGTTGTGTCCGACGAGGAAGGAGACAGTGATTATGATATGGATGCATGGATCCAGCCATGCAAGCCAGGGCAGAGCCTCAGCAATTGGTCCATCCAGGATTTCATCCAAGTGACCAGTAAAGAGTAATGATTTGCTTTTTTCCAATTATTGTACAACCTTATGTCCTACCTGATGGAAAATTGCGATCTAAACGCAGCGGAAAACAAAACAATTTCCTTTAGTGATCATTACAAATGAGCATGGTCAGTGATAGAATCGTTACCTCTTTGTGGCAATTCAGATCTTTGATGCAGCGATCACAAGCGTTGATGAAGTGCAACGCCTCTACTCAGTCTACACGAACAGCTTCCGGTCACAGTGCTAGCTACTTACGAACGGAATTATTTGAGTGAGAAAAGAGAATCAAAAACGAAATTGCATCAAGTGAAAGCTTCATCACAAGGGTTCCTTTTATAGACTCTCTTGTGGGCTGCGGGCTAAAAACCCAATTCACATGATCCATAATAATATTATATATTATTATAATAACTATTATTATAATAAATATATTTATTTTATTATTATTTTATAACCATTATAAAATAACAATAATTTATATTATCCGAATTTCTATTTTTCACTTAAGTGCACCGTACCTTACGGTGTTCCTTTGATTTCTCTATCTCTCATCAAACTATCCTTATGTGTGTGACCCTGTAGGATTTCGTAACGTTGGTAATTATATTAAATTATATATTTAACATAATAAACAGTAAGCGGTATCTAGCAACACATCACTGCTACCCAAGTCACGAAAATGTCATGTGATCTGACAAAACCTTTTTCGTGATAATATATGTTTGTACAATTACCCTTTTTGCCCCTATGTCTATATTGAACACAAGGCATACACTGTGTCATCCTTGTCCAGTTCAATATTGGGCCCTTAGACATTTCTCCTGTTATGCAGGATTGGCAAATTCCATCTAGGACACTCATGTCCCTCAGCATGCTTCGTGGAGTGCCCATCAACTGTCTTTATGATCATCCAGTTACGGATAATGTTTGATCAGCAATAAAGCACCCGACTCTACATCTAGGGTCCATAGTGGTTTCAGGTCGAAGGGTGGTAATACACCATTATCACCATGAGAATAACTTATGACACTTTGCATAACATACTATGTAGTATTCTCATAGCGGGTCAATCCGGTATAAATATTACTCCTAATATTTATACATATGTCAAGACTTGATAACTCTTTATCCATGATCCATGAGATGTGATCATCAGTCTATCTTCATAATAGTCTCAATGCTTTTAATGTTATCCCACTTTGCAATAAAGCTTGACTACGGATATTTTAAGAATAATGTCTTTATGTTTAATGGGATCTCATGATTAAGTCACACTTAACATTTCATTAAACAGACTAACTATTCTAGGGACTTTATTATTCTGAAAGACAAACATAATAAAGAAATGTCTTTTATTATTAAACGAATAATCCGATACAAGTACCAAAAAGTATTGGCCTCTAGGGCTTACACCAACACTACCCGGGGCATAAAGGTTTTATTGTCAGGGCCTTGTTTGCTTATGTATGTACATTTTATCACTAATCAAAGGGCATTTTCGTTGCATTCAAATGTTGTGATCTCTGTTATTCTCGTTTTGTTTTAAGAAAACAATAAAATGGCGAAGTGGTTTGTGCTGCCTTGCACCTTGTTTTTATGATTAACCATTTTCCTTGCAGGATTTGCACTACAGATGACATCGATCCAGAACCTTCCATGACTCACTTCGACTTTGATTGTCTGATATATCAAATTGAAGAAGAGATTGACGAGGATGAATTCCGGAAGAGTTGGCTCGGCTTTTGAAACAAGAAGACAAGATCATTCTGCCTCATGAGGAAGTTGTCGAGATTGTTAATCTGGGGTCTGAAGAAGTAGTCAGAAATGTCATAGTAGGGGATGCGTTACAGAGCAACATCAAGCAAAGACTGATTGAGATGCTTCGAGAGTATAGTGACATATTTTCTTGGTCCTATGAAGATATGCCCGGACTTGACACTGACATAGTGGTTCATCACTTGCCATTGCGCGAAGATTGTCCTCCAGTTAAGTAGAAGCTTAGAAGGACACGGCCAGACATGGCCGTTAAGATCAAAGAAGAGGTCCAAAAGCAGTTGGATGCAGGATTCTTGGCCGTGACTACTTACCCACCGTGGGTCGCCAACATAGTACCTGTATCGAAGAAAGACGGTAAGGTACGGATGTGTGTGGATTATCGGGATTTGAACAGGGAGAGCCCTAAAGACGATTTCCCGCTCCCTCATATTGACGTATTGGTCGACAATACTGCTCAATTTTCTGTATTTTCATTCATGGATGGTTTCTCCGGCTATAACCAGATTAAGATGGCGCTAGAAGACATGGAGAAAACTACATTCATTACACCATGGGGGATGTTCTGCTATAAAGTAATGCCTTTTGGGTTGAAAAACGCAGGGGCAACTTACCAGCGGGCAATGGTCACTTTGTTTCATGATATGATTCATCATGAGATCGAAGTATATGTTGATGACATGATAACAAAGTCCCAAACAGAGGAGGGACATCTGGTCAACTTGCTGAAGCTATTTGAGAGGCTCGGGAAATTCAGGTTGAGGTTGAATCCTAACAAATGCACTTTCGGGGTGTGGTCCGGAAAACTTCTAGGTTTTATTGTAAGCGAAAAAGGCATTGAGGTTGATCCTGCAAAGATAAAAGCAATACAAGATATGCCAGAGCCAAATACTGAAAAAGAAGTTCGTGGTTTCCTGGGGAGATTAAACTACATTGCTCGGTTCATATCTCAACTCACAACCACATGCGAACCAATGTTCAAGCTATTGAAAAAAGATCAGGCGGTTGTCTGGAATGAAGATTGCCAGAGGGCATTCAACAAAATAAAACAGTATTGGCAGGAGCCTCCAATTTTGATACCCCCAGTCGCTGGAAGGCCTCTAATTATGTATTTGACGGTTCTTGATAATAGCATGGGTTGCATTCTCGATCAACATGACGAGACTAGCAGAAAGGAGCATGCCATTTATTATCTGAGTAAAACATTCACAGATTATGGGTCCCGTTACTCAATGCTGGAGAAAACGTGTTGCGCACTCGCGTGGGCTGCCAAGCGTTTAAGAGAATATATGCTCAATCACACAACCAAGCTAATTTCGAAGATGGATCTGATCAAGTATGTCTTCAAAAGGCAAGCCCTTTCAGGGTGGATTTCCAGGTGGCAAATGGTGCTGACAGAGTACGATATCCAATATGTATCCCAAAAAGCTATCAAGGGAAGTGTTCTGTCAGAGTATCTTGCCGAATAGCCTATCGAAGACTATCAGCCGATGAAATTCGAGTTTCCCGATGACGATATTATGTTCCTCAAGATGAAGGACTGTGATGAACCACTGCTCGTTGAAGGGCCAGAGCTTGGCTCCCAGTGGAAGGTAATATTCGACGGTGCAGTTAATTCCTATGGAAGTGGAATTGGGGCAATCATTACGACTCCCCAGGGATCCCACATTCCATTCACTTCCAGATTAACTTTTTCGGTCACCAACAACGAAGCAGAATATGAGGCATGCATCATGGGATTAGAAGAAGCCATTGATTTGAGAATCAAAAACCTGGATGTATACGGTGACTCAGCACTCGTCGTTAACCAAATCAAAGGGGAGTGGGAGACCAGGAAATCGAACTTGGTCCTTTACATGAATTACGCGAGAAGGCTACTGCCATTCTTCGATCATGTGGAATTCCACCATGTGCCAAGGGCAGAAAATCAAATGGCTGACGCCTTAGCAACCTTGTCCTCGATGTACAAGGTCAATTTCTGGAATGAAGCTCCAAGAATTGTCATCTCCCGTCTCGATAGACCTGCATTTGTATCTGCAATTGAAGAGGCCACCGATGGCAAGCCATGGTTCTATGATATCCAGAACTTCCTCAAGACCAAAGAGTATCCGGTGGGGGCGTCGACCCAGGATAAGAAGACTCTTAGGAGGTTGTCTGGCAATTTCTACCTCAACCCGGATGGGGTTCTCTATAAGAGGAATCATGATCTAGTGCTACTCAGATGTGTGGACAAAAAAGAAGCAAGCTTGCTTATGGAAGAGTTCCATGAAGGCACATTTGGTACGCACGCTGGCGGACATGCCATGACTCGGAAGATATTACAAGCAGGGTACTACTGGCTGACGATGGAGTCAGATTGTTTCAAATTCTCAAAGAAATGTTACAAATGCCAAATTTACACAGACAAAATCCATGTGCCGCCGTGCCCGTTGAATGTCATGTCGTCCCCGTGGCTGTTCTCCATGTGGGGCATTGATATGATGGGCAAGATCGAGCCCACTGCATCCAACAGACACCGCTTCATTTTGGTAGCCATCGAATACTTCACCAAGTGGGTGGAAGCAGCCTCGTACGCTAATGTGACCAAGCAAGTGGTAGCCCGGTTCATAAAGAAGGACATCATCTGCAGATATGGAATTCCCGAACAGATCATTACTGACAATGCTTCAAACTTGAACAATAAGATGATGAAGGAGTTATGCCAGAACTTCAAGATTGAACATCACAATTCATCGCCCTATCGACCGAAGATGAATGGCGCTGTCGAAGCGGCCAACAAAAACATCAAAAAGATAGTGCAAAAGATGGTTGTCACTTACAAAGATTGTCATGAGATGTTGCCCTTTGCCTTGAACGGTTATCATACGACGGTACACACATCAACCGTGGCAACTCCTTTATCACTAGTGTATGGTATGGAAGTTGTCTTACTGCTAGAAGTCGAGATTCCTTCTTTAAGAGTTCTGGTCGATGTGAAGCTTGATGAGGCAGAATGGATAAAGAATAGATTGAATCAACTCAGCCTAATGGATGAGAAGAGGTTAGCATCCATTGCATACGGTCGATTGTACCAAAGTCGAATGAAGAAAGCTTACGATAAGAAGGTGCGCCCTCGAAGCTTTCAGACGGGCGATCTTGTGCTGAAAAAGATTCTCCCGCCATATTCAGATCACAGGGGAAAATGGACACCTAACTACGAAGGCCCGCATGTCGTCAGAAAGGTCTTCTCAGGAGGAACCTTAATATTATCCATGATGGATGGTGAAGATTTCACGTCCCCTGTGAACGCGGACGCAGTCAAAAAATACTTTGCTTAAAAATGACCCGCTGGAAAGAAAAAGAATATCCAGGAAAAAATGGGGCATCCCGGCGAACCAGAAAAAGGAAAAGGTTCGAGCAAAAGTTAGGGATATAAATGAAAAGATGTACACCCGCAAAGCCGAAAACCTGAAAAGGCGGCTTTGGCAAAAATGGGTATCCCGGTGAATCGAAAACCCGAAAGGGCGGTTCAGGCAAAAGTTAGGGACTGAAAAAGCAAATGACTGCGGTCCACGTGTGAACCTTCATTGCTTAGTGGTTTGGGAGATCTGAGGGCTGTTTATCCAAATCAATCTCTTCTGAAGACGAAGCGTCGGGAAGGAATCGAAGTCGAGTGAGTCATGGAGGGATCAACTCATGGTGCTCGTCTGCACCACATCGCCGACATTTGTATATGTTGCTGTATATTTTTGTACATGTCTGCGCAATTTCCTCATTCCAGGAACTTGCATCTGTTGTAAAACATTTTGCCTATTTATAGGCCCATTTTTATCAACGAACATACTATTCAGTGTTTTGTTCACCTCGTGTTTGTTTTAGCTTTTACCCGTTTTGTTTGCGAAAAAATGCCCGATGTTATTATTAAAATGCGCATACGTAAAATTGTTGGCCTAGGCCAATGATTGTTAAAACTTTGAATTGCCTGAACGTTGTCACAGATGATAACCTCGATAGGTCCTTTGTGAAGGGTATCTTGTCTGTTTGTTCATTTTGTTGCAGGATTGTGATCCTCGGGGCACGTTGTCAGAGATATATCCTCGTCATTTCCCCAAGCGAAATCAGGATTGGATTTCTTCCCGAGCAGAAGTGGAAGCTCCTCAGCAGATTTAGTTGTGTTCCCCCACAGAGTCTGAGTGTTGGACTGTGAGCACTGACTTTTCTCCCCAACCAGAGTCCATTCCCCAGCAGTTGGAATGGGTGTCTCTATCCCCAATAGATTTGTGTGCAGGATGACGAGAGCAGTCGAGTCTGGACCCGTATTCCCCGACAGTTGGTCGGTATACAGCCAATCCCCACGGATTGCAGGTATATGCTTACTCCCTAGCAAGTCGAGATCGGGGTTCCGTCCACCAGGCCAGATGTGGCATTTTCACTAGTAGTGAGTTAGCACGTGGCTTTCTCCAGCAGATTGTCTGTAAGCATTCAACTCTCAGCAGTTCAGACCAAGGTCTCCGGCAGAGTTGATTCCCCGTAGAGTTATCCTTCCCAGCAGGTAAGATCGATTCTAGCGTCTGGTTGTGTATCCTCAGCCGAAGTTTACAACCCCAAGAGAGTCGTATCCCGGAAGGCCAGTCGTGGCATTATTTATCTTCAGTAGGTGAGAGTGGCTGTGTAGCAAGCTGTTTTGTCTCCCCAGTGGATTCGTCCATCCCCAGAAGAGTTCATACTTCCGGGAAGCCGTTCATGGAATGTTTCCCAGCTGAGTTAGCCATTCAGGTTTCGCTCCTCAGCATAAGTCCAATCGTTATTGGCATGTGTAAGCTATTCCCAGCAGGATTGTTTCTTCCCCCAGCGGAGTTGGCGTCGTCTCTCCAACATTTATTTTGTTGGAGCGGTTCCTCTACATTTTGTATTGCGCATAACATCTACCTAAATGCGTAGCATTCCCATTTCGTATGGAGAATTACGCCATTTTCAAACATCTGCATGTTGAAACATGAGCTAGTTTGTTACCTTTCTGATTCCGGGTAATTGCCATCTCCTACAGGTGATCTTCAAGCTCTGACTTTTCCATTGAGCGTTCAGGCCCCGACTTCTCTGATGAACGTACAGATTCCGGTGAATTTTCAATTTGAGACGTTTTGTTCCAGCCGTTCAGTGCCCAGACTCCGATTGGTTAAGATAATCCTGATGAACTCCATGATTGGTACATCGAGTGTTTCGGCTCTGATTCGTTTCATTGAGTGTTCCGGCTCTGATTCGTTTCATTGAGGGTTCCGCCTCTGATTTGTTGCATTGAGGGTTCTGCCTCTGACTTTATTGCATTGAGGGTTCCGCCTCTGACTTTGTTGCATCGAGGGTTCCGCCTCTGATTTATTGCATCGAGGGTTCCGCCTCTGATTTGTTGCATTGAGGGTTCCGCCTTTGACTTGTTGCAACGAGCGTTCCGCCTCTGATTTGCTTCATTGAGTACCATGACTCCGGTTTCTTGTTGAGTTTCTTGGCCCCAGTTCTTTCGTTCGTTTATCTCTCGTTGAGCGTCTTGGCTCCGGTTCTTTCGTTCGTTTCTCGTGTTGAGCGTCTTGGCTCCGGTTGGTTCGTTCGTTTATCTCTTGTTGAGCGTCTTGGCTCTGGTTTTTTCATTCGTTTCTCACGTTGAGCGTCTTGGCTCCGGTTTGTTCGTTGGTTTATCTCGTTGAGCATCTTGGCTCTGGGTTTTTCGTTTGTTTCTCGCGTTGAGTGGCTTGGCTCCGGTTAGTTCGTTCGTTTATCTTGTTGAGCGTCTTGGCTCCGAATCATTTTGTTTGTTTATCGCGTTGAGTTTCTTGGCTCCGGTTCGTCTCATTCGTTTATCGCGTGAGTGTCTTGGCTTCGATTTGTTCGTTTGTTTATCGCGTGAGTATCTTGACTCCGGTTTGTTTTAGTATCTCATTGAGTGTCTATACTCCAGCCAGTTCCGATTGATGATGTATTCCTCGTTGCGTCGAGTATCTAGGCTCCGACAGGTTTCGCCGATTCGTTGTATTCATCGATGATTTAGATTCTGACAATGTTGACATGCTAATCTTCAACCCACATGGTATTCGGACCATAATATAAGTTATTACAGAGTTCCTCAGCAGAGTACTTGATTAGGTCTCTCTTCCCCAACGGAGTGTTCGAGATGTTCATCATGCTCAGTTCGGTGGTTGGCAAATTTCTGGGTTTCTTTGGTATTCAACCGTCTTTTACCTTGATTGGTTGAGAGTCGTTCGCTTCTCACCCAGTCAGGCCCAAGTCATTTGAATAGGGGCAGCTGTTGCACCCCAAAATTTGCCCAACCTATTTTCTTTACCTAGCTTATGTTTTGCATTTCATTTCATATTGCATCAGCATTTTGCATAGCATTGGTTCTCGAGGCAGGAGATCAAGGTTCCCGTGGCTCAGGTTTCATTCCCGTGCAAGCAACTGAATAGCGAGCATCAAGAGCTTCGGAATTTATTTTGCCCAGCAATTGAGCGATCGATTTTATTCTGTTTTGCAGGTTAGTTTCAGATCAGAAAAGCAGCACTCAGTCTATATCCATCATTATCACAATCACAATATTCAAGAGCAAGTGTCGAAAGCTTAGCAGAGCTCAAAACAGTGAGAAACAGGCAAACAGGCATGTTTCCCTCCAAAAGGCGCCAAATTGAATTTTTTGAAGGTGTTAATCGGTTAACACATATGGTTAACCGATTAACCATTGGTAAATCAACCCATATTTCAAATTTTAACAGTTTTAACTGGTTAACACATATGGTTAACCGGTTAACGTTAGCAGATTTTTCCCTGTACGTGATTTTGCAAGCCATTTGCACTTGGGGTCCGAATTTGATCACCTTGAAACTCATTTTTACTAAAAAGAAGGATCTAGAATGTTCTTGAAATTTGATTATTTCAATTTTCCCTCCCAATTCCCATGCCTAGCTCCAAACCAACTTTCCAATCCAAAGTCCAAACCCCACCTTTGGGATCCAAACCTAGATGGTATTTAAATGATCTACTTGAAACCAAGAGAAAAAAAATCTCATTTCCCACATTCATTTTTTCAGAATTGATCAAGAATTCTCTCAAATTCTCTCAACTTCTCCATTTCCAAAACCCACACTCAAAGCTCTTTTCATTAGGATTCATTGATTTTTCATTGAAATCAATGGATTCTTGAGCATAAACCTTTATCCATCCTCATCTTTGGATCAATTTTCATTCTACATTTTCGTGCAAATTGAGATCTGATTTTGGAGCTTGAGTTGAAGTGATTATTCGAAGCGTTTCGACTCGAATTTGGTGGATCTTTGTTCGTACAACTACAATTGGCTTGGATCTCGAAGTTTTCCGGGTTTCTATTGTTTGAACTACTCAATTATAGCAAGATCAACACTAACCAGAGCAAATCTCCACTTCGAAGGTTGGAGATACTAGATCCTTAACATTTTGAGCTTATTTGCATTTCCATGATGATTTTTATATTCGATTGAATTTTGTGATTTCGATCCGTGTGAATTGCGATTGTGCTCTGTAGACATGTTTGCATGTCTATTGGTTTTCTGTTTGCAGGTGTAATTTCATGCTTATTTGATAAGCTGATCTGTTGGATCACTTGATTAAGTGATTTTGTGCATTAAGTGCTTTTTCTGTTGCTGTTTTTCACTTCTGGTGCAGTGTTAATCGGTTAACCTATATGGTTAACCGATTCAAAATTTCAAAACTTTCTAAACATTAACAGTGTTAACCGGTTAACGCATAGGGTTAACCGATTAACCTGTTCAAAACTCCATATTTTTCAAACATTTCAAGGTGTTAATCGATTAACCCCAGGGGTTAACCGATTAACACTGCACCAGAATGCCATGTTTGCTGTTTTGTTTGCATGTTCACATACCAGTTCAATCCGAATCATCATAGATCAGTGTGATGCATTAGGATTGAATTGTTTTGGCTGTTTGCCACTGTTTCTGATTGATTACTCATGATGTTGATGATATGTATGATCCTTTTCCATTATTTGCATGCTTGAGTATGTGGTTCGAATCGATCATCCGTTTGCATCTTAAATTGCGTTTCATCCCTCGCTTTCTTCACATGTTTGCATCATTCTTGCATCGCTGTTAAGGTCGAGACGCGCTTGTGACGGCTGCTGCCCCACACATTTTTCCTCCCTCCCACCATTCTAATTGCGCATTTTCGTGTTTGCATTTCTCTACTTGTGGTTGATTCTTCCTTGGTTCTTCTTGTGCTTTCTTGCCATGATCCCCATAGGATTCCTAGTCCCTCCGTTTAGGATGGTAGTAGGAGAGACATTAGGCGTTCAATCCAAGTATGCTAACATTAGGGTAGATGTTTCCCCTTCAATCCAAACTTTTGGATCATTTTGCATGACAACATTAGGGCCGAGTTTCCCTTAGACCTTCCGTGCGTCTTCTCTTCTCGTTTTCATACAACCTTAACACACTTAATAAAGATAATGGATATTGTGCCATGAGCCTTATACTTGGGAAATGGTGATTGAGGGGCTTCTCCTCAATTACCTAGAGTGTTTAGTATACGTCCTTAGGACGATATGCGACACATTCGATCCTAGGTTCTAGACTTTAGTACAACATTCATTATAAACACTCAAATCCAAAACACTTCTTCTCTAAAAAACATAAAACAAATTCAAACCTTTTTCCTTCGGGATTAATCAAACTTCCTTTTTCAGAAAAGAGTATTGTTAAACTTCGGTTCTACCACAAACAGGCTTTGTCCCTGACTGCTGAAACAGATGTTTAACCCTACTCGGATAAAACACTTAATCAACCTGTGGTTTCGTGTCCGCCTGAACTACGTTCGCTCTGATCTTTCATACCAGATGGAAGTACGTAGGCACAAGACGCGATGTCTTGGCGAGCAACCTTCCCCCTTCTCTCCCGTAGTTATCCGAACTACATTGACTTTGACTTTCCCATTGCCCGATGGAATACGCAGGCGCAGAGCAGCGACGCTCTGCCGAGTCTCTTTCTTTTTCTTTTGTCCCGCAAGCCTTTAGTGTAGATAGATAAACAACCCTTTTAGATAGCAAACAAGCGTGGATCCCGTCGAGTACGACGGACGTGAGGGGTGCTAATACCTTCGCCTTGCGTAACCGACTCCCAAACCCAGGATTTGGTTGCGATGACCTTGTCTTTCCCTTTTTCGCTAGGTTTTTCCGATCATTTCCTTTCCCTCTCTTTGGGATAAATAACGAAAGGTGGTGACTCTTCTGTTTTCTGCCGGTTGTTTTTCGCAGTTGCGACACCTGTGGCCAGCCTTTTAGTTAAACACACCCTTTTAGATAGATAACAAGTGTGGATATCATTGAGTACAATTGACGTGAGGGGTGCTCATACCTTCCCCTTGCGTAACCGACTTCCGAACCCAAGACTTGGTTGCGATGACCTGTCTTTTCCCTTTTTCGTAGGCTTTCTCTGCTCGTTTCCTTTCCCTCTCTTTGGGATAAATAACGAACGATGGTGACTCTTCTGTCTTTGCCGGCCCCTCTTCGCAGCGATGCGATAGCTGGCGACAATTCCCATCCACTATGCGAGTGCATCCTAGCGCTTGTCTGTTTTTGTTTGTGGGTGTGTGTATCTGTATATTTGTGTGTTGTATTTCTATATTGTTGTATTTACATTTTCCGCACTTTATTATTATACTGTTGTTGTTGTGCTATTGGGTGGTTGTTCATTTGAGAGATAAGCCAAAACCCAAGCTTGAGGATACACATAGCATTAGAGTGGAGAGTAGTGAGGATTTGTATGGAGACATGGACTACTCCTCACAAAATTCGCGTTCAGGCGAGGTTTTCTTTGAAGATGTCTCATCCTGTACATTTGTCAGGAGGGAGATGTTGGATCTGAAAACTGTTGACTTTGGAGACCGATCATTTGGGAGTCAGCTAAGTGAGGTCGCTTCGTTATACTATGATACCAAACCAGATATGGTGAACGTATCATCGTTTCTCGAAAGTATGTGACGCTGACAACCGCATAGGACGTCGAACCTTATCATAGATTAGGTCCATACCTGTGAGAGGGATTGGGTTATGCAGGAGAGCTTGACTTTCAACCAACCCGATATTTTGGTTTTCTCTTCAGAGCGAACCTTTGAACTTATCCAGTGAGCAACACAACAGTTATTCAGATCTTTGTGGAAGCTTTGATCCTTTGTTTGTTGAATTAGTGTTGCACCCCAAAATTTGCCCTCACAGTACAAGACTTTGTGTTCCAAGAAGGTTCACAAGGTTCACAAAATTCACAATTGGTCAGAAGAGTTGACAATTCCCTCAGACAATGCACCTCCTAAGCAGTGCATCCAAAACTAGGGTTTTGACTTTAATCAGGCTAAATGGACTTCCAAGACTTCAAGTGAGCTTCATAACATCTTATATGTGTATAAGAACCCCCATGTCAAGTTTCAAGACTTTTCTCAAAAGTTTGCTCAGTCAGATGATCAGATAAGTCAAAAGCAGTCAATGCGGTTAAAAGGTCAAACTGAGGTCAACTGTGGTCAAACCAAAGTCAAACTTCATGATTTTTTTTGCCAACATCAAAGAGAGGTTGGGTGAGAAATATTATCATAATAACTGTAATACCCCAAATTTTGCCCTAAGATTTGTCGTCGCATTTCATTGCATTTAATCAATTACTAACAAATTTGTGTAGTCGTTTGACTTTTTGCAGGTAAATATCATATGGCATGCATTTTTTTTCTAAAAAGTAAAAATGGCACAATTGGCAGGAGGACATGTGTAAGGAGTTATGAGTGTGAGAGGTTGAGAGTTCGAATCTCACCTTTGTCACTTTTTTTTGTTTTTTATTATTTTTACTCTAAATTTTTCTATCTTTCATTAAAAAAATAACAAAAATAGTTTTTTATTATTATTTAATTATTATTTTCGTATTTTAATTAAATCATTTTTTAAAATATTATTTTTTCACTTTTTTCTAAATTATTCATAAAAATATCCAAAAAATCATAAAATAAAAAATATTGAAAAAATTTTGTTCTTTTTATAATATTTTTTATTTTAGGAATCAATAGGATTATTAGTTTTTATTTTAAGTTTATTTTAATTATTTTAAATTATTTAAATTTTATTTTTTCTTAACTAATTATTTAGTTTGGGCTTTAAAATGGGCTTTAGGGACATTATTGACAATTTGGTGTTAACCCTAATTTGTTCCCTATATATACATGTGTTGCCTTGTTGGAAAAAAGGGGAGAGAATGAAAAAAACCTAAGAGGAGTGAGTGCCGTTTGCCGTTATTTAGTTTTCTTCTTCATCCATTACTATTGTTTCTTTTTCTTCATCGTTTACCGTTATTTCTTTTCCTTCATCTATTACTGTTGTTTCTTTTTCTTCATCTTTTACCGTTATTTCTTTTTCTTCATCTATTACCGTTATTTCTTTTTCTTTATCTATTACTGTTACGTTTATATATATATAATTTTTAAATTGTTAGAGTTTATATATATAAGATTTTTGATCGAATTATGTCGATACGATGTTTGCACATTTGTGTGCATGACGCGTGACATTTGTGTTAGTTCGATCTGGTTGCGATGATCGCATTTTTGTGTGAGCAATAATACTATTTTTTGCTTAATTTCTTTTTCTTTGCGATAAATTTTGTTTCGTCCGATTTAGATCTGGTTGCGATGAGCGCATTTCTGCGTTAGCAACATTGTTGGGTTATTTGGCACATTTAAAATTCATTATTGCTTTATTATTATTATTATTATTATTATCATTATTATTATTATTATTATTATTATCATTATTATTATTATTATTATTATTATTATTATTATTATTATTATTATTATTACCATTATTATTATTATTGTTATCATTAATTTATTAAAATTTGTTATAATATAAAAATCTGTTTTTTAAAATAAATAACATTAACATCTTTTCCAAATTAATATGAAAACCTATTATTTTTAAGAAAAAACTTTTTTTTAGATAAATTTAAAATAATAACTAAAATCTTTTTTTTAAAATAATAACTAGAACCGTTATTTATTTTATTTTATTATTGTTCAATTCAAATTTCATTATCATATTGTATCTGCTCCTCTCATGTAACCTCGCGAACTTAACAATCGCTCTTTAAATTCTGCCTTTAAATTTCTGCTTGCATGGTTTAAATTATGACATTATCTCTCTGTTTGCATGATTCAATTATCTCACGCGTTTACTATTATTTCTGTCACATTGCACACATCCGAAGGTTAGGTCTAACTGTTTGGCCGCCGCGCCAATAGTCCGTAAAACTTCACACATTCAATTTCAAATCCTCAAAACTACAAACTACAAACCCTAATTTTCACAAATGCCTCGCCGCAGGCAAAATTACAATTTTACCCTTAGCATTAGGTCAAAGAGCCGCCGCGCTCATTTTAGGGTTTCCCGCCGTGGAATCCCTAATTTAACCCTAATTACAACTTAACATTTCAACGTAGAGATTTGGAGTTTCTACACTCCACGTAAGCGTGTCCTTAAGATGCGTTTATTCCCCTTGAGACCTTGACCACAGTCAAGAAGTTTCTAACCTCCCTATTGAGGGGAACTACGATTACTCTGATTCCGCTCCCGTAAGGATACGTAGGCACAAGATGCGATGTCTTGCCGAGTAAACTTAGAATTAACCCCCTTTATTATTTATTATTGCTTATTTATATTTTATTTAATTATTTTGCTTATTATTTTGTAATTGTTTCTTGGATGTAAAGTTGTTTAATTATTTAATTATTATTATGGTTAGTAATTAGGGAGTGTAACAACCTGTATGTAATATTAAAATAAATTTAGATCACTTTTAAATAAAGATAATTAAAATAAACACGTCACACACGAAAGTCGATTTTAATCGCCGTCTCGCTTCCTAAGGATATCCCTCAAGTTGCCTACGAATAATGGTTAAGTGGGGTGTATAAAGCAAGTCCCTCAAATAGAAAAAAATCATCAAAGTCCCTTATGGTTGCCTTTACGAATCGAGTCCCTTTCGAAAAATGATGATGGTCCCTCATATGTGCTTATTACATCCCACAATGGCCTTCAAAGTCAAATTGTCCCTCACATGTCCCTTAAACATCCAAAGTAAGGACTACCTACTCCATTATAGTAGGGATAGTCTTACTAAGGAAAGGATAAAGAATAAGAAAGACCTTAAAACATTAGGGTAGGCTACTCCTAGATACTTGCTCACTTCAAAACTTTTTCACACTTAAACAAATTTCCAACAAAATTTTCAAACAAGTTTTTTTCACATCCATACACGGATTATTATTAAACTATTCTGAAATTTTTTGCTATTCACACACTACACTTTCAAAACAATTCAAAAGTGAGCTTAAGTACCTAAGAGCCCATGGATAACCATGGATGAAAAGGGTGCTAACACCTTCCCTTTTCATAACCTACCCCCCGGACCCAAAATATTCTCTAAGGTCTTTCCTGTTCTTTTATAACCTTTCCTTATGGATAAAATAAAAGTCGGTGGCGACTCTTGCTATCCGCAACATTGTTTAAAGTCAGTTCTCCCACCGAGTTACAGAACTGGCGACTCTGCTGGGGATCTATTTAAGAGGGGTACCCTTAGGAATTAAGATCACTTTAAATTGTTTGCTTTGTTTGCTTTATTATTATATTGTTGGGGTGCTCTTATGTGTGAAAGGTCCTAACCCGGATCTAGTGTACCTTAGGTAAATGGCAATAGACCAAGGAAACTGTACGACGTATATCAATACGGTTGATCTGGTGGCCATAGTTAGTGTGACTTCTTGGTTGGTGCTTATATTCCTTAAGTCAAGTTGAGGATAATATTGAGGATGCCATATGTTGTCAATGCACTAACTGACTTTTAGAACCCTAGTTAACTCATCTTGGCCTTTAGAAAGTAGTGAGGTAACCGGCTTTGGTGCAGACTGAAGTTGGTTGACACTCGATACTACGCTCATTGAGATCTTAAACTTGGAGGGTTTTGGTTGGCAAGTAAGTTGCCTTCCGATCAATCACCCTTGTGAAGGATCAATGATATTGAGATCCCTTAGAACCCGGTTACTTTTGTAGGACAGGATGAACCATCTAACTTCAGGGGAGGGTACTTACCTTTAAACCTCATGCAAGCCTTTAAACCTAGGGCAATTGTGTGACTTGTTTGTGTGTGCCACATGTTTGTGATTGAGCATGACATCATGACATCATCATGCATCATAAGCATATCATTTTCCCTAACCATTTCAAGGACCAAAGGATTTATCTTTGTTCTTTGTTGCAGGTCATGGCTTCTGCTCGTAGAAACACCATCAGGATCAACTTTGTAGGGATACCTGCTAAGCTCAAGGAGTTAGTTTCCCTAGTGCCTGATCACTCCCAGTTCAACAAGAGACATGGTCACTTATTGGATCTAGTTACTTCAGGGTTCAGTGAAGACATGATGAGTGTGCTGTTTCAGTTCTTTGACCCTAAGCACCATTGCTTTACATTTCCTGATTATCAGCTGGTTCCAACCATGGAGGAGTTCTCTAAACTTCTGGGTATACCTGTTCTTGATCAGAAGCCATTCACAGGCTTAGAGAAGGAGCTTAAACCAGAAGTTATTGCTGCAGCTCTACATCTGAAGAAGTCTGACATTGTTCTAGAGACGAGAAGTGGAGTTAAAGGTATTCTTGCCAAGGTATTAATGGATAAAGCTCAAATGTTCTTGAAGGCTATGAGCTACGATGCTTTTGAGGAGATCTTAGCCTTATTGATTTATGGCTTAGTGTTGTTCCCCAATCCTGATCAGTTCATAGACGTTCATGCCATCAACATATTCCTGAGTCACAATCCAGTGCCTACCTTACTTGGAGACATCCTACATTCTCTTCACACCCGTACTACAAGGGCAAGAGGAACTTTGATGTGCTGCATACCTTTACTTTCTAGGTGGTTTATTTCTCACCTTCCTCGCTCAGTAATGAAGAATGAGCAAGGGTTCAGATGGTCCAAGAGGATCATGTCACTTTCTCACTCAGACATTCATTGGTGCTCCAGATCTATGGAGAATGTCACCATCATTGACCGTTGTGGGGAGTTTCCTAATGTGCCACTTCTAGGTATAAGAGGAGGTATCACCTACAACCCCTCTCTAGCTTTACGACAGTTTGGTTATGCCCGAAGTGACGGTCCACATGACATGTTGATTCAGGGCATTGTGTTTGATTACGACAACGATCTTCAGGGTTACCATCAGAGATTCATCCGAGCTTGGGGAAAGGTAAACAGGATTGACAGCAAAACACTGGAGCCTAAGTACACCATTCCTATGGAGGCTTATCTTAGATGGGTACGATTTCGTGCTCAGACACTCATGATGCCATATCCTGCCATCCTACCAGTTACCATGGAACCTGTTTGCTGAAGGAGACACAACTTATACCATCCTTCACCCAGACATGCCTACTGATATGGAAGACTTGCAGAGATCATGGATCCAACTGAAAGAGCAAAGGGATACTTTCGAGGCTCATTACAAAGCAAGCCAAGCAAGGATCCTAGAGCTAACAAAGCTACTTCATGAGGAACGAAACCTTAACTCATACCTCAACACAAAGAGGAAACGTCCATGGGAGACTTAAAACCCCATCTTTTGTACTTATTTCGTTTTCATTTTTTGTAAGCCTAAAAGGCAAAACAAGTTATTACTAATAAAAAGTTACTTTCTTGTTTGTTTAAGCAAATTTAAATCCTGCGGTCCTTGAAAACATTGCATATGCATTCCCATATCATTGCATCACAGGTTTCTCATCTTCTCGCTGTTTATTTCAGCAATGGCTCTTGAACAATCAGTTAAGGATCTCCAGGCACAGAATGCACAGTTCCAAGAGCTGATCCTGAACCTATCCAAGGGGCAAGATGAATTGAAGACACTGCTGGCCAAGAAGACTAAGAAGGCTAGAAGGTCTGCTGGGTTGCTCAACATGGGAAGAAGGTTCAAAGGTCCTGACAAGACCAAGGAACAGGTTGAAGACTATGAATCTGAAGAATCTAAGCAGGAGAGAGGCAGTCTCCACAACACTATGGGGGACTCTGATTCTGAGGCTAACTACTACCATGAGCCTAACGAAGACAAATTCAAGATGCTGGTGGATAGAATGGATGCTATGGAATTACAGAAATCATCTGGGCTGGATTTTGAGGATTTGAGCTTGATATCTGGGGTGGTCATACCCATTGGGTTCAAAGTTCCTACATTTGTTGTCTATGATGGGGTCTCTTGTCCCAAATTGCATCTGAGGTCTTATGTCAGAAGAATTCAACCCCACACTGCTGATAAAAAGTTGTGGATCCATTTCTTTCAAGAGAGTTTATCTGGAGCTCAGCTAGAGTGGTATTATCAGTTGGAGAGTGTCAACATCAGAGATTGGAATGACCTTGCTGAAGCTTTCTACAAGCAGTATCAATACAATGCTGACTTAGCCCCCACTCGCATGCAGCTTCAAAGCATGTCTATGGGTGCCAAAGAAAGCTTTAAGGAGTATGCTCAGAAGTGGAGAGACTTAGCTGGAAGAGTTCAACCCCCTTTGACTGATAGGGAGTTGGTTGATACGTTCATGTGTACGCTGAATGGTCCGTTTTACAGTCATCTCATTGGAAGCTCATCATCTGGCTTCACTGAGTTGATCATGACAGGAGAGCGAGTAGAGAATGGTATCAAGAGTGGTAAGATCCAAGTGGGCACTTCTTCATCAGGTGCTGCAAAGAAGCCTCCCACTGGGAAGAAAGAATCTAATGCTATGTATGGTCAGCCTGATCGTAACAGAAGGCATCAGTCTGTTAGTGCAGTTCATATTTCAAATCCAACTCCTGCAACAACAGAGCAGCCTCAAGGCAACCAACAGAGGGCTAGAAGACAGTTCACGAAGATCAACATGTCAATGGCTCAGACATTGCAACACTTGTTGAAGGCTGAACTTATTACCCTGAGGGAGGCCCCTCAGAATCCCAACGTTACCTCTCCCAAGTACAATCCCAATGCACGATGTGCATATCATTCAAACTGTCCAGGACATGATACTAATAACTGCTGGGTCTTGAAGAACAAAATTCAGGATATGATTGATGCTGGAGAAATTGAGTTTGATCCACCAGGCATTCCAAATGTGATTACAGCTCCAATGCCAAATCACGAGAAGACTGTCAACGCCATTGATGAAGATATTGATGAAGATCTGCATGTCTATTCAGTTATGGAGTTGAGCACACCATTGTCTGTTATCAAAAAGAGGTTAGTACAAGCTGGGATCTTTCCAGGTTGTCATGAAGATTGTCTATATTGTACCTATAAGCCGGATAGTTGCTTCATTTTGAGAGATGGGATTCCACGTCTCATGGATAAATATACTATAGTGTTTGAAAGAAGACCAGCATCTGTAGAAAGTATGGTGGATCATCTGACTCAGGGTAAGAAGATTGAAGAGGTTGACATGGTTGACAAAGTACCACTAAGAATCACTTCAAAGGGTCCCATTAAAATCACTCATCAGGGCCCAATCAAGATTATTGCTGAAGGTCCTGTGAAAGTTGTTGCTGAAGCCAGAGTAGCTCCTCTGATCATTACCACTCCTGGTCCTATTCCTTATACATCTGACAAAGCTGTGCCTTGGCACTATGGGTCTGATGTTTACATCCATGGTGTCAAGCAGGAGCCTTTACCTGATATGCCTGTTGACATTGATAATATTGCTGGATCTAGCAAGATCACTCGTAGTGGAAGAGTCTTCTCTCCTCCAGTTGCTTCTAAGAGTGCAGTTACTCCTGCTGTTACTTCCACCACTGATGCTCGGGGCAAGGGTCCTGTTATTGAGCCTGTATCTACTGATGTGCCAGCTGCTGATGACCTCTCTAAGCAGATGGAAGAAGTATTGAAAATCATTCGCAAGAGTGATTATGATATTGTTGATCAGCTGGGGCATGCTCCCTCAAAGATTTCTATGCTCTCCCTGTTATTATGTTCTGAGGCTCATGCCAAGTCATTGATCAAGTTTCTAAAGATGGCTCATGTACCCAGTGCAATTTCTGTGGACCAGTTTGAGAATTGTGTTGCGCACCTGACCTATGACAACGGGTTAGGATTTTCTGATGCTGACTTGACCCCTGCCAAGAGGGATCATAACAGGGCCTTGCATATTTCAATTGAATGCAGGGGCACTACCCTGTCTCATGTGCTGATGGACAATGGTTCCTCTCTGAATGTGTTGCCTAAGGAAGTCCTGAACAAGCTGAGTCCTGAAGATACGGTATTGAAGCCCAGTAATATTGTGGTAAAGGCTTTTGATGGTTCTAGAAGAGTAGTGCATGGGGAAATTGATCTTCCAATCAAGGTTGGCTCTCAGGTGTTTACTGCTACATTCTATGTGATGGATATTCGTCCTTCATACTCATGTCTGCTTGGTCGTCCCTGGATCCATGGGGCAGGTGCTGTGACCTCCACATTACATCAAAGGTTGAGATATCCGGTGAATGGAAAAGTTGTTACTGTCTTTGGAGAGGAAGAATACTTTGTCAGCCATGTAAACACTTTCAAGTATCTGGAAGTAGAAGGTGAATACATTGAAACTCCATGTCAGTCATTTGAAGTGGTTCCCTGGGCTGTTAAGGATTGTGTGACCCCTCCTGCTGTGAAGAAGGTTCCTGTGGTCATCAGAAACCCTCCAACAATGGCAATGGCCTCCCTTAATGATGCAAAAGCTGTGGTGGAAGAAGGTGGTTGTACTATTTGGGGTCAGCTTCCTGATATTCCATACAAGCCTGACAAGTTTGGTTTGGGTTTCACTGCAGATTCCCAGAAGGCTGTCCGTCGTGCCTGTGCTGTTCGTATCACCAATCAAGGGGTTATCAATGTTGTGGGAGATCAAGATGAAGACTACAACTTGGAGGCATGGATTTTTCCTACTGTGGGTGCTGGACTCAATAATTGGACAGCTGAAGATGTTATCCCTATCTCCTTTAGTCAGGAGTAAATACTATTACTGTGTTATGTTTTTAAATTTATAATTTCTGGAACAATTAAAACTTTCAAGCCATGTGCCTTACCCGGGGCACAATGGTGTGCTTGTTACGGGTTGTCATTTCATTTGCATACTTCATTCCATAAAATCAGTGGACGTTTCGTTTTCGTAAATATTGTGTTCCTTGTCTTTCTTTTTCTTTTATTTTTGCTTTATCAGCTATGTGTTCTTACACACACCCACGTCACTAAAATACAGATCCTCATCCATTCTGGATCCAGTTGATAACAGTTCTACTATTGCCAATTACAATTTCGAGAATCCGATCTATCAAACTGAAGACGGAAACGAGGACGATTGTGAAATACCTGTGGAGCTTGCTAGGTTGTTACAACAAGAAGAGAAAGCTGTACAGCCACATGAAGAGCCAGTCGAAGTTGTGAATCTGGGAACTGAAGAAAACAGAAAAGAGGTCAAAATAGGGGCTGATTTAGAGGACAGTGTCAAGAGCAGGTTGATTCAGATGCTACGTGACTATGTGGAGATCTTTGCTTGGTCTTATGAAGATATGCCAGGGTTGGATACAGACATTGTGGTTCACCGTTTGCCAGTGAAAGAAGATTGTCGTCCAAAGAAGCAGAAGGTTCGTCGTATGCGTCCTGAAATGTCAGAAAAGATCAAAGCAGAAGTAATGAAACAGTTCAATGCAGGGTTCTTGGCCGTAACTTCTTATCCTCAGTGGGTTGCAAATGTGGTACCAGTTCCTAAGAAAGATGGTAAGGTACGTATGTGTGTAGACTACAGAGATCTGAACAAGGCTAGCCCTAAAGATGACTTTCCACTTCCTCATATTGATATCCTGGTAGACAACACTGCTCAGCATAAGGTCTTCTCTTTTATGGATGGTTTCTCTGGTTACAATCAAATCAAGATGGCACCTGAAGATATGGAGAAGACTACATTTGTGACACAGTGGGGCACCTTTTGCTATAAGGTAATGCCATTTGGTTTGAAGAATGCAGGGGCAACATATCAGCGTGCCATGGTGGCTTTGTTTCATGATATGATTCATCATGAGATAGAGGTATATGTGGATGATATGATAGCCAGGTCTCAGAATGAAGAACAACATCTTGATCATCTGCACAAGTTGTTTGAGAGGTTGAAGAAATACAGGTTGAGATTAAATCCAAACAAGTGTACTTTTGGAGTTAGATCTGGAAAGCTCCTGGGTATCATTGTCAGTGGAAAAGGTATTGAAGTGGATCCTGCAAAAGTGAAAGCTATACGAGAGATGCCAACTCCCCGTACTGAGAAGGAGGTTAGAGGTTTCTTGGGACGATTGAACTACATTGCAAGATTTATTTCCCAATTAACTACCATCTGTGAGCCAATCTTCAAGTTGTTGAAGAAAGATCAGGTGATGGAATGGAACGATGAGTGCCAGACTGCCTTTGATGAAATCAAGAGATATTTGCTAGAACCTCCAATTTTAATGCCACCAGTTGATGGAAGACCCTTGATTATGTATTTAACAGTATTAGACAACTCAATGGGGTGTGTATTGGGGCAACATGACGAGTCTGGTCGAAAAGAGCAGGCAATATACTACCTTAGCAAAAAGTTTACCGACTGTGAAACAAGATACTCACTGCTCGAGAAAACTTGCTGCGCTTTGGCATGGGCTGCTCGCCGACTAAGACAGTATATGTTGACCCATACTACCTTGTTGATTTCGAAGATGGATCCAATCAAGTACATATTTGAGAAACCTGCTCTCTCCGGAAGAATTGCAAGATGGCAAATGATCTTGACGGAATATGATATACAGTATACCACTCAGAAGGCCATTAAGGGGAGTGTTGTTGCTGATCATTTGGCTCATCAAGCAATAGATGATTACCAGTCAATGAATTTTGAGTTCCCTGATGAAGACATTATGTCTGTTACCAAAGAACCTGGACAATATGACAGACCTGAACAAGGATCCCGATGGACTATGGTTTTTGATGGTGCCTCCAATGCACATGGTAATGGTGTTGGTGTTGTGATTAGTTCCCCTGAAGGTTGTCATACCCCGATTACTGCCAGACTTTGTTTCTATTGTACCAATAACATGGCTGAGTATGAGGCATGTATCATGGGTATGCAAGTTGCTATTGATATGAAGATTCAGTTCCTTGAGGTGTATGGAGATTCAGCTCTGGTAGTAAGTCAGATTAAAGGAGATTGGGATACAAAGCATGATAATCTCATTCCTTACAGAGAACATGTGTTGTCTTTGATCCCACATTTCAAAGAGATTACAATGGATGGTGAAGACAGTGTTCTCAGGAGGTGCCATGATACTGACTACAATGGATGGTGAAGACTTCCCACAACCTGTAAACGCAGACATAGTTAAAAAATACTACGCATAAAAAGAGACCCGCTAGGTTGACAGGCCTAGGCAAAAATAAGGGCATCCCGGCAAACCAAAAGGGTTTGGGCAAAAATTAGGGATATATATATAAAAAGATGTACACCCGGCAAGTCGAAAACCTGAAAAGGCGGCTTGGGCAAAAAAGGGTATCCCGGTGGATTGAAAACCTGAAAGGGCAATCCAGGCAAAAGTTAGGGATTAAAGCGTATGACTATGTCTCGTTTGGATCACTCATGAAACTGCAACCAGTTGTACTACTTACTCAAGCTCAAACAGATAAAGCTCAATCCAATCGTTTCCGTCTCAACAGCAAGAAGATGAGATACTTGAGTGGCAATAGTAGAATTGAAACTCAATAGGATTATTTCCCACATAGCTGATTCTTTTTGTAAAACTTCATGACAAAATTCTCTTACTAGGGTTTATGTCTCCTTGTACAAACTTACCCGTGTATGGGTCACTTTTGATATAAATAAATTCCATCTTTTGAATCCAGATTCACTTTTACCCTATTTACATAAGCGAAACGTCCATTGGTTGTGTTTGAATGTATGTATGCCTTTGAATATGATTGATGTTTACCAGAAACGCATGTATGCTTTTAATATGATTGATGTTTACCAGAAATGCATGAAAATGCAGTAATAGTATTTACTAAGGACGAACGAGGGAAGGATTTCAACGAAGCTTCGCCGGTTCATCTTTACAAGACAGTTACAAACCATCAGTAGGACTAATCCATTTTCACAAAGTCTAATCTCCCCTGGAATTTATATCCATCTCTTTTATCCTCATACGGATATACGGGAAATTACTTTCCAATAAGGGCACGATGAACGAAGACGGGATGTTATACTTATCCTACTATCAAACGAAAACGAAGGTTATCTATACCCTACTATCCCCAACAACGGGAGGTTATCTATACCTTGTTATCCCCAACAACGGGAGGTTATCTATACCTTGTTATCCCCAGCAGACGGAGGGTTATATATTCTTCAACAACGAATCGGGATTTATTTTCCTTGGCCAGCAGTTGTTATACAAGGATATCCAGACACTTCCAGCAGTGTCATAGCATACATACATCATTTACATCATACCATAACATATATGTCTATAGTATATTACCTAAGTGCATCATGTCATACATGCATACATAAAGCATAAACTAATGTTGTTATACAGAATGCTACCTTGTTTTCAGGTTAATTATCCAACAAACAATCTTATGATCTTTGGGACTGCTTTATTGTAACCTCAGGGTTACTTTATCCTCCTGATGAGCTTCTTATTACTTTGGGACTGCTTTATTGTAACCTCAGGGTTATTTTATCCTCCTGATAGCCTCTCATGACTTCAAGACTGCTTTAGAGCTACTGATTGCTCTATCCTCCTGAAATCATCCTATTACTTCAAGACTGCTTTAGAGCTATTCATTGCTCTATCCTCATGAGGTCATATTACTACTTCAAGACTGCTTTAGAGCTATTCATTGCTCTATCCTCCTGAAGCCATCTAATTATTTCAAGACTGCTTTAGAGTTATCCATTGCTCTATCCTCCTGAAATTACATTATTATTTCAAGACTGCTTTAGAGCTATCCATTGCTCTATCCTCCTGAAATCATTACTTCAAGACTGCTTTAGAGCTATTGATGGCTCTATCCTCCTGAAGACATATTACATTATTACTTCAAGACTGCTTTAGAGCTGTTGATTGCTCTATCCTACTGAAGCCATTCTATTACTTCAAGACTGCTTTAGAGCTATTGATTGCTCTATCCTCCTGAAGCCATTATTACTTCAAGACTGCTTTAGAGCTATTGATTGCTCTATCCTCCTGAGGTCAGATTTATCACTTCAAGACTGCTTTAGGGTTATCATTATTGATTGCTCTATCCTCATGAAGACATGCTGTTACATCAGTATTACTCCAGACTCCTGACAGTTCTCATTATACTACTGAAGAACTTTCCCCTAGTGGCATCTTTAAGCCCACTCAATCATGTTCAACCAACCATCAATATCACTCCATGCACTGGTGAGTGCAAATTTTTGGGCTTTTGTGTTCAATCCCCTTCAACCTTCCAGGTTACGACTGGCAAATATACCAATCTAACCCCTCAGGTTTCAGAAAATTGAACAGGGGCAGCTGTTGCACCCCAAAATTTGCCCTCACAGTACAAGACTTTGTGTTCCAAGAAGGTTCACAAGGTTCACAAAATTCACAATTGGTCAGAAGAGTTGACAATTCCCTCAGACAATGCACCTCCTAAGCAGTGCATCCAAAACTAGGGTTTTGACTTTAATCAGGCTAAATGGACTTCCAAGACTTCAAGTGAGCTTCATAACATCTTATATGTGTATAAGAACCCCCATGTCAAGTTTCAAGACTTTTCTCAAAAGTTTGCTCAGTCAGATGATCAGATAAGTCAAAAGCAGTCAATGCGGTTAAAAGGTCAAACTGAGGTCAACTGTGGTCAAACCAAAGTCAAACTTCATGATTTTTTTTGCCAACATCAAAGAGAGGTTGGGTGAGAAATATTATCATAATAACTGTAATACCCCAAATTTTGCCCTAAGATTTGTCGTCGCATTTCATTGCATTTAATCAATTACTAACAAATTTGTGTAGTCGTTTGACTTTTTGCAGGTAAATATCATATGGCATGCATTTTTTTTCTAAAAAGTAAAAATGGCACAATTGGCAGGAGGACATGTGTAAGGAGTTATGAGTGTGACAGGTTGAGAGTTCGAATCTCACCTTTGTCACTTTTTTTTGTTTTTTATTATTTTTACTCTAAATTTTTCTATCTTTCATTAAAAAAATAACAAAAATAGTTTTTTATTATTATTTAATTATTATTTTCGTATTTTAATTAAATCATTTTTTAAAATATTATTTTTTCACTTTTTTCTAAATTATTCATAAAAATATCCAAAAAATCATAAAATAAAAAATATTGAAAAAATTTTGTTCTTTTTATAATATTTTTTATTTTAGGAATCAATAGGATTATTAGTTTTTATTTTAAGTTTATTTTAATTATTTTAAATTATTTAAATTTTATTTTTTCTTAACTAATTATTTAGTTTGGGCTTTAAAATGGGCTTTAGGGACATTATTGACAATTTGGTGTTAACCCTAATTTGTTCCCTATATATACATGTGTTGCCTTGTTGGAAAAAAGGGGAGAGAATGAAAAAAACCTAAGAGGAGTGAGTGCCGTTTGCCGTTATTTAGTTTTCTTCTTCATCCATTACTATTGTTTCTTTTTCTTCATCGTTTACCGTTATTTCTTTTCCTTCATCTATTACTGTTGTTTCTTTTTCTTCATCTTTTACCGTTATTTCTTTTTCTTCATCTATTACCGTTATTTCTTTTTCTTTATCTATTACTGTTACGTTTATATATATATAATTTTTAAATTGTTAGAGTTTATATATATAAGATTTTTGATCGAATTATGTCGATACGATGTTTGCACATTTGTGTGCATGACGCGTGACATTTGTGTTAGTTCGATCTGGTTGCGATGATCGCATTTTTGTGTGAGCAATAATACTATTTTTTGCTTAATTTCTTTTTCTTTGCGATAAATTTTGTTTCGTCCGATTTAGATCTGGTTGCGATGAGCGCATTTCTGCGTTAGCAACATTGTTGGGTTATTTGGCACATTTAAAATTCATTATTGCTTTATTATTATTATTATTATTATTATTATTATTATCATTATTATTATTATTATTATTATCATTATTATTATTATTATTATTATTATTATTATTATTTATTATTATTATCATTATTATCATTATTATTACCATTATTATTATTATTGTTATCATTAATTTATTAAAATTTGTTATAATATAAAAATCTGTTTTTTAAAATAAATAACATTAACATCTTTTCCAAATTAATATGAAAACCTATTATTTTTAAGAAAAAACTTTTTTTTAGATAAATTTAAAATAATAACTAAAATCTTTTTTTTAAAATAATAACTAGAACCGTTATTTATTTTATTTTATTATTGTTCAATTCAAATTTCATTATCATATTGTATCTGCTCCTCTCATGTAACCTCGCGAACTTAACAATCGCTCTTTAAATTCTGCCTTTAAATTTCTGCTTGCATGGTTTAAATTATGACATTATCTCTCTGTTTGCATGATTCAATTATCTCACGCGTTTACTATTATTTCTGTCACATTGCACACATCCGAAGGTTAGGTCTAACTGTTTGGCCGCCGCGCCAATAGTCCGTAAAACTTCACACATTCAATTTCAAATCCTCAAAACTACAAACTACAAACCCTAATTTTCACAAATGCCTCGCCGCAGGCAAAATTACAATTTTACCCTTAGCATTAGGTCAAAGAGCCGCCGCGCTCATTTTAGGGTTTCCCGCCGTGGAATCCCTAATTTAACCCTAATTACAACTTAACATTTCAACGTAGAGATTTGGAGTTTCTACACTCCACGTAAGCGTGTCCTTAAGATGCGTTTATTCCCCTTGAGACCTTGACCACAGTCAAGAAGTTTCTAACCTCCCTATTGAGGGGAACTACGATTACTCTGATTCCGCTCCCGTAAGGATACGTAGGCACAAGATGCGATGTCTTGCCGAGTAAACTTAGAATTAACCCCCTTTATTATTTATTATTGCTTATTTATATTTTATTTAATTATTTTGCTTATTATTTTGTAATTGTTTCTTGGATGTAAAGTTGTTTAATTATTTAATTATTATTATGGTTAGTAATTAGGGAGTGTAACAACCTGTATGTAATATTAAAATAAATTTAGATCACTTTTAAATAAAGATAATTAAAATAAACACGTCACACACGAAAGTCGATTTTAATCGCCGTCTCGCTTCCTAAGGATATCCCTCAAGTTGCCTACGAATAATGGTTAAGTGGGGTGTATAAAGCAAGTCCCTCAAATAGAAAAAAATCATCAAAGTCCCTTATGGTTGCCTTTACGAATCGAGTCCCTTTCGAAAAATGATGATGGTCCCTCATATGTGCTTATTACATCCCACAATGGCCTTCAAAGTCAAATTGTCCCTCACATGTCCCTTAAACATCCAAAGTAAGGACTACCTACTCCATTATAGTAGGGATAGTCTTACTAAGGAAAGGATAAAGAATAAGAAAGACCTTAAAACATTAGGGTAGGCTACTCCTAGATACTTGCTCACTTCAAAACTTTTTCACACTTAAACAAATTTCCAACAAAATTTTCAAACAAGTTTTTTTCACATCCATACACGGATTATTATTAAACTATTCTGAAATTTTTTGCTATTCACACACTACACTTTCAAAACAATTCAAAAGTGAGCTTAAGTACCTAAGAGCCCATGGATAACCATGGATGAAAAGGGTGCTAACACCTTCCCTTTTCATAACCTACCCCCCGGACCCAAAATATTCTCTAAGGTCTTTCCTGTTCTTTTATAACCTTTCCTTATGGATAAAATAAAAGTCGGTGGCGACTCTTGCTATCCGCAACATTGTTTAAAGTCAGTTCTCCCACCGTGTTACAATTAGCATCTTGCATTGCATTGCATTTGCATCTTATTTTTGCATGTCCGTCCTCAGCCGAAACAAAGAGCTTACCCGTTTTTCGTCCAACCCGTAGTTGATTTCCCGACATTCACAGTGGACTTGAATTAGCCTTTGGAAGGATCATGAACTCAAGAGAGTAGAATTTAGTTGTTACAAGGGCAGAGTTCGAATTGATGAAGAATCAGTTGGATCAACTCATGGAATCCATGACAGATATGACAAGAGGAGAGGCCAATATTCAGAGGACTCCAGTGAACAATGTTGCTCAAGCCCAGCTTGTGCAGATTCCTGTTAAAGAGCATACCACTGTCTGAAGTAGAGACTCATCTTCTCTCTATGACACAGATTATCAGAATTTCACTTTCTCTGTGCCAGATTCTCAAAGGGTTCTTCTGAAGATTAATGCTAAGGACCCACGGATTGTTGAGTTTATGAGAAGATACCGTCTGTTGGATGAAAAGCTTGACACCCTAATGAGTCAGGATACTCTTAATCTGAATGCTTCAAGCATGTGTTTGGTACCAGGCCTTGTGATGCCTCCGAAGTTTAAGACACCGAATTTTGAGAAATACAAGGGGATAGTTGTCCGAAGCAGCATTTGGTGATGTTCTGCAGAAGAATGACCTCATATGTTGTTAATGACAAGCTTATGATCCACTATTCTCAGGATAGTCTGAGTGGGGCGTCGTTGAGTTGGTACATGCAGTTGGAGAGTGGTTGCATCTAATCGTGGTCAGATCTAGCCAATGCCTTTGTGAAGCAGTACAACTACAATCTCGACATGGATCCCAGTCACATGAAGTTGCAAGAATTATCTCAGGCAGACAATGAATCCTTCAGAGGATATGTGCAAAGATGGAGATAATTCACAACTCGCGTTCAACCACCACTTCTGGACAGAGAATTGGTTGGCATGTTCATGGATACTTTGCAAGGACATTACTTTGATAAGATGATTGGTAGTGGAACAACAGACTTTTCTGACTTGATGATAATGGGAGAACGTATTGAGAGTGGAATCAAAAGTGGAACGATTCGATAAGCCTCAGATATCTCGCTTTATGAAAGCAAATCAGTCGTCAGTTATCAAGGGGAATGGGAGAAAGAAAGTGATGCTATCCAGGAATCTCCGATACCTCAAATTCAATTTTCAGACATTTCGAGTGTTCAAAGTTAGCAGCCTGTTGGGTCTGTGTATCAGATATCTGTTCCCCTCCAGAGTCAACAATCATACTGTCATCAGCCGCGTCAGCATGCCCGACAAAGACCAAGGAAGCCAACGAGGCATTTCACTCAGCTGCCGATGTCGTACGGTCAGATGTTGCTGGATTTGATCAGAGGTGGATTAATAGTGCTGAAGAAGATTAATCTAGAGTTTCCTCCGTATCCACCAGGTTTTGATGTCAACGCCCATTGTGATTACCATGCTGGGGAACAGGGGAATTCAACCGAAGACTGTAAGGTGCTAAAGAGCAAGATTCAGACTCTACTTGACTCCAACTTGTTCTCAGTCACGCCTCAGGGTGTCCAGATCAACAATCCTCCCTTATCCAGCCATTTGGGTTCAACGGATAATGTTATAGAGGGATTTACCGAGAGCAGATGTTCAGAAGAGTATCAGACTGACTTCAACGAGCAATTCTGAAGATGGCTGGTTCAGCAGCAAATCAAGTTTGAAAAGCCCAGTTCCCGGAAGCTGGCAGTCTTTTTATCATGCCATTTCTTTGCATTTGTAGTTTCTTTTCTATTTAAGTGCAAATTTCATTTGTAAAACTTGTTGTTTTCAATTGATAATGATAATGAAATGAATATGCAGGTTTTTGATTAAATCCATTTGTGTTCACTCAATGTTTTTTATTGATGTCAAACGCTTGTTTAAGCGGGATTCGAGGGAGGATGACGAAATTGAAAGACGCTAACTTCCGATTGTATGCTTTTGAATAAAACCTGCTGATGATGTACATGCATTGTTTCAAATTCCTAAACACTGGAGATATAAGTAAGATAATACCTTGTTAACCCCTTTGAGCTTAGTAGTAGGAGTTTCTTTCTGAAAATGAAAAACCCTCAATCTTAACCTGGGGAAGGGTAGGTGTCAGTTAATTTGGCCGAGCGTCCAAATTGCAAAAAGGAGTGTTTCCGTTTGAGGATCAATCACACCTCTAGAGGTCGTGCCTAAAAAACTACAGTGGTTATCCATTATCGACCAAGGAGTGAAACAGTCGCGATCCCTTCAACAAGTTAGACAAGTCGGTGTCACATGATTTGTTCTAAAAAAAAGGAGAATCAAAAGAAAAAGAAAAATAAGAAGCCCGCTAAGTCGATAACTTGAAAACAAGTGGCTTAGGCAAAAATTAGGGCATCCCGCTGGACTTCGAAATCAAAAGAAAATCAAAATAAAATCAAAAGAGTCAGTCCAGGCAAAAAATGGGGAAATAAAAAAAATGATGAAAAACAAGTCGTGTGACTCCAGGCACCAAAAGACGAAAAGCAAGTGACTGTCACTCCAAAACTTGTGGTTTCTTGAACCATCACTCTTGTCATTCTAACCTCTGAGAGGTGAGCGCTTGTTTCGAGTTTGCTGAACATAGGACTGGAGAATATCAAGGACAATGGGTGGGCTAAAATAAACTTTGAGCCTTATATCCTTTCTTTCTATAACCGTGAGCCTGACCGCGATACAACCTTCAAAAGACCTAATTGAAGCAGGTTTGTTTTGAAAGCATACTTCGGTAAAGATCGTGTCAAAACTGACTCCTAAAAGGATTCCTCTTACCATGTTGGTTTTAATGTTGACATTCTGATAAGTCATTCATTCACTATATGTCACAACTTTTTCCTTGTACTTGGATTTTAAAACTGTTATATGCATTGCATTAATATTATCTTTTGTGCAGAATAATTTGTTTTACTTGCGGGTAAGCACTTGACATCAGGAAAGTTTCTACGGTGGAAAGATTGATCGAGATAAGATGCAGAAAGCCCGAGTACTCCGTGGAGCAGGGGCAATACATATCAAAAGATCACATAGTGGGAGTCTGCCATCTAAAAGTCAGCAAATCTGGGGCAACCAGGTTGAAATTCGATAAACCTCTCGAAGGTCAGTCAGTCAGAGACATTTCTTCGCAAATCAAACAATTAGGGAAAAATTCATTGCAAGGCTGGGGCAGGCCACCCTAAGAGCCCAAGAGCTACTCATTATCTAGAAGGAAATTAATCTAAAGCACCTCTCCCAGGTTTGTGATGCTGAGGCAGTTCATATCAAACCGTCAGGGTACAGAGATTTCAGATTTCCTTTTGAGGAAGATCTCTACAGAAATCCCACAGACTGGGCCAAATTGGAAACAAAGGAAATTTTCCTCTCCATATTTCTCAGAGCTTCTCAGAGCTATTTAAGCAGGTTCAACCTTCAAGTTCAAGACGAATGTCGGGAAGTCATGTTAACCATTCCCTGACCCTTCACAAAAACCGAAAGTCCAATTCCTATTGAAAACCACCAGAGAGCCCAATCCCTATTGGCGTCTCATTCCAAAATCCCATTGGTACCAAAAAAAAAAAGAAACCAGTCACCATCGGGTTTCACCTATCTTTCCCAGCAAAAGTTCAATCATACTTGACACATCCGGTTATCCCCAGCGGAGTTGGTTTCATCTCTTCAGCATTTATTTTGCTGGAGTGGTCCTTTTGCATCCAGGTTTCCCCGGAAGCCCGAGCCTGCATCTGCATTTTTGCATATAGTTAGCCTTTTTGCATTGCATCCTCAAACGTGTAGCATTTCCATTTCGTATGGAGCATTACGCCATATTCAAACATGTGCATTTGAAATATAAGCCAGGTTGTTACCTCTTTCTTTCAGATATATCTCCAACAGATGTTGGATTATTTCTTGAGCCTGTGTAGTATCCAGACCCTGGCAAGAATCGTTGATAGATGTGTTTATCTATTCATTTTTCCCCAACAGAGTTTACTTATTCAAGTTTGTTCTTCTCCAAGCAGGTTTTCTTTCTGTCAATTCCTATTGACGATGTGATCTCCGGATGGTTTTCTTTCCGTCAATTCCTATTGACAATGTGTTTTCTTTGAGCAAATTTTCTTTTCGTCAATTTCTATTGACGATGTGCATCCCCAGCAGGTTATCTTTTCATCGATTCCTATTGACGAAGTGGTTCTGAAGTTCGCTGAGTTGTTCTCTGGATATATTTCTTCCCGTCTATCATTAGATGATGTGAGGTTTGGAGCAGGTTTTCTTTCTGTCAATTCCTATTTATGATGTGGTTCTTTGGATATGCTTTTCTCTCCGTCTATCCTTAGACAATGCGAGTTTTGGATATTGTTCTCTCTCTGTATATCCTTAGACGATGCGAGTTTTTGATATTGTTTTCTTTCTGTTAATTCCTATTGACGATGTGATCTCTGGATGGTTTTCCTTCTGTCAATTCCTATTGACGATGTGATTTGTGTATATGGTCTTTCCGCTAATTCCTATTGACGATGTGGTTCTCCGAATTTGGTTTTCTTCCCGTCTATCATTAGGCGATGTGAGTCTTGGATATGATTTTTCTTCCCGTCTTCCATTAGACGAAGTGGATTTTGGATTTGTTTTTCTTCCTGTCTACCATTAGACGATGTGATTTTGGGTAAGATGATCTTCTCAACTTCAGGTTGAGCCGGCCTTCGGGTTCGATGCCTGTGTGTTTAACAGATGCCTGGCGGCGGTTAGATGTTTCTTCTCAACTTTGTGTTAAGCTGGCCTTCGGGTTCGATGCCTATTTGTTTAACAGATGCCTGACGGTGAGGTCAGATGTTCTCAACTTCGTGTTGAGCCGGCCTTCGAGTTCAATGCCTGGTTTGTTTAACAGACGCCTGATGGTGAAATCAGATGATCTTTCCGACTTAGTGTCGTGGCCTACGTGTTAGCAGATGTCTTTTCCAATTGTGTGTCGAGGTTTTCTGGTTGGTAATCAGTTGGCTTATTGTCGTTGCAACTATCAGATACAATTGTTTCTAGAGATTTTGTCTCAATAACAAGTTTGCAGTTATACTTTTGCGGTTGAAAAATTTTCGGGTTCTTTGGTATTCAACCGTCTCCTACCTTGAATGTTTGAAAGCCATTCGCTTTTCACCCATTCAGGTCCAAGTTGTTTGAATAGGGACAACTGTTGTACCCCAAAATTTGACCAACGCTTTTTATTACTTGGCTTGTGTTCTCATTTCATTTTTGCATTTTTGCATAACATATCATTTGGTCTTGAGACAGGGGATCAAAGGTTTTTCTGTGGCTCAGGTCTCTTTTTAGTGCAAGAGACTGAACAATGAGCATCAGGAGCTCTGGCATTTATTTTTCCCGGCGATCGAGCGACCGATTTTATTTTTTATTTTGCAGAATAATTTGTAGCTCAGGAGGCAAAATTCAAGCTATCTCAGGCATTATCATAATTTTGATATTTGAAAGCAAGTTTCAAAGGCTTAACAGAGCTCAGAACGGAAGAAAACTGACCAATGCGCAGATTTCCCTCCAAAAGGCGCCAAAATTCAAATTTTCAAGTTGTTAACTGATTAACCAATATGGTTAACCGGTTAACCATAGCAAAATCAGACCAAATTTGAATTTTCAAGGGTGTCAATCGATTAACCAAAATGGTTAACCGATTAACCAAGGCAAATTTTGCCTCTGCATGTGATTTTTTCAAGTGTGCCACTTTGGGGTCCATTTTGATCACTTGTGAAGTTGATTTTACACCAGAAGAAGGATCTAGAACCACTTTGAATTTTGATTAGTTTTCAAATTAATTCAAATGCCCTCCAATTTCCCACTCCTAATCCCATTCCAATTTTCATAACCATACTCCAAACCACCATTCTACTCCTAACCTAGAGCATATTTAAATGATTTGCTCCAAACCTCACAAATCAATCCTCATAATTCCATTGCATTTTTAGAATTCAATCTCACTTTTTGAATTTTTCTCTCAACTTTTCCATCCCTAAAACCTCCATTAGGGCTCTCACTTGAGTTCTTTGATTCTTCATTGGAATCATTGAATTCTAGAGCTAAACCTCCATCCTCCATCTCCATTATTTTCAATTCTCCATTAAATTTTCGTTTGGATTTAAATCGGAATTTGGAAGCTATTTTGGAAGAGCTTATTTGGATTATTTTTGCTTGATTTTGGTGGATCTTCATTCCTACAACAAGAAAACACTTGGATCTTGAAGAATCTCTGGGTTTCTTGCTTGGATCTACTCATTTCAAGTTAATCAACACTCACCAAAGCAAATCTCCGCTTTGTAGGTTGGAAATTCTAGATCCGATTCTGTTTTTGAGCTTATTTGCATAATCATCATGTTGATATTCATTTTTTATTAATTTGGTTGATTTTGATCTATGTGAATTGTGATCTTCATGTTTGAATTTGTTTACATGTTGTTGGATCACTGATTTTTGGTGTTAAATTCATGCATAATTGATTACAAGATCATTTGGATTATTGCATAAGTGTTTAATTGCTGAAAGTGCTTATGTATTGCTGTTTTTTCTGCTTCTGGTACAACGTTAACAGATTAACCAATAGCGTTAACAGATTAACCAGTGGTTAACAGATTAACCAATAGCGTTAATCGGTTAACTAGTGGTTAACAGATTAACCAATAGCGTTAACAGGTTAACCAGTGTAATTTCTAAATTTTTTAAGTGGTTAACCGGTTAACCAAAAGCGTTAAACGATTAACAACAACTGCACATGTGTCGCACTCGTAGGCCAAACGGACAAGTAAACCAGACGACGAAGCAGTGTTCTCTGGTCGTCTTCTCCGGTCATACCACCGGAGCTGCGAATCAAAAACATCACCAAAACGTGCGAAACCTTATACCAAATTAAAGCTCACGCTACATAGATCATGACTCCAGGCTTAGATTTCATTTATCATGCGTAAATTAAGAGATTCGAAGCATTAAAGTTTTGAGCACACAACTGCAATTGCCATAAAAATAACCCTAACCTATCCAGAATTTGCCTACACATGTAGGACTTCAGTATGCAACCAAAATGGAGATGAATCAATGCATATTGAGTGAGAATTTTGGAGGAGAATAATACCTAATGGAGTCTCTCCGTTGGAGCTTCTAATGGTATCAAGCTTGCGCAATATGATCCAGATTCACTCAATGAACTTCAAGGAAGATGATTCTGGTGTTGAATTGCCTTGAATTTGCTTGAATTTCAGTTTCCACTTTTCACTTGGTTCTTGAATTTTCCAACTGCAACTATGCGTTTTCTCCACCAAAATGCACGAATGAAGCTTCAATCTTCATCAGAAGCTTTTATATGTTGGATCAGGACTGATTTGGAAGCCCAATTTGGCCTGGTTAGAGTGCAATCTTGAAATGCCCAAATTGGAATATTGAGTTCATACACACGTGAAAAATGGCTCAAATTCCCTTGTTTTTGATTCAAATCACTTGTTGGGACTTGGAATTGATCATGTGGATGACAATTAACCCTTAATTTGATCTAAGGGTGGAGATTGAATGTGAAGCTTCTACTTGAAGTAAACTTGAAAACCATGAGTTCTTGCTTGCATGACTCAGAAATTCTTGGTGAATTCTTCTTGTTATGGCATTGTGACTCAAAATATGCACAAACATGACATGAAAAGGAATTAAAATCAATTCAATTCAAATCATGACTTTAAAGTCCTTTTTTCATTGAATTTCTCCACCAATCTCTTCACCCAACCATAATTCATAACAATTTGATGTTCCATGATGAAATTGAACTCATTTGAAGCAAGTTTCATGTTGGAGAAACTTCCATTTGAAGTGCACAAGATCATGAAAAGGACCTATAATGAAAAGGACCTATAATCTCACTTTCCCAAAATACCCCTACCTTGCAAGCTTCATAACTTGAGTTCTACACATGAGATGAAGGATTTCTAGGACTTTTTGGAAAGCTAAGATCATGAGGAACAACTTTTATGTTCATCAAAAGTTGAGGAGAAACATGATTTTAAGTCAAACGTGCCTTGGAAGTTGGTTGACTTTTGTTGACTGAAAATAGATTCATTTGAGGACCCAAAACTTGTCAACATCATAACTTGAGTTCTACAAACCCAATGGATGAGTTCTAGTACTCAAAATAAATAGAAGAACATGCTCTACAAGTCTCATGTTTTCATCAAAGTGAGATGAAACTTGTATCTTGAGACATGTGGTCTTGACGTTGGGCACTAAATAGGGGATTTTACACTGACAAACCTCTGAAACCCTAATTTAGTAACTTCTCATACTCTTGATTCTTCTTGAATTGATCTTGAAATAACATCTTAGGTTCCTCAACATAACTTTCCATGACTCTAAAGACTTAGAACTAAGTCTTAATATCCTTCAAATCCACAAAGGATCTTACACTAGCCAGATGAAACCTTAGGTGTACAATCCTTTGACTGCAACCTCTTGCACATGATATAACAATTTCCATAAGCTCCACAATGGCTTTCAAAACACTCAATGAGCTTCACAACATCTTATATCCATATCCATGAACTTGTAATCTTCATATGATCCCTCCAAAATAGGAGATAAGCAACATACATCCATTCACTTTCTCAAAGAGCCTTGACCAACTTCTGATGACTTGATGAGCACTCATGCTTGCTTGGAACCCTTGACAAACCCTCTCTTGCTATGCACACCTCTCAATCCCCTGCAAATGAACAATGATATGCAAATGCAAATTCTAGAACAATGCAGTGAAAACATAAGCCAAGTAAAGAAAAGGTTGGGAAAATTTTGGGGGTACAACAGTATGAATTTAAACCAATTGCTTTGATAGGTTGTATACACAAAATTGTGTCAAAAATCTTGGCTGCTAGATTGAGCCATGTGATTGGGAAACTTGTGTCGTCCTCCTAAATTTCCTTTATCCCAAATAGACAGATGCTGGATGGTGTTCTTGTGGCCAACGAAGTTCTTGATCTTGCAATAAAGAAAAGGAAAAAAGGTTATATGTTTAAAGATGATTTCTCGCAAGAGTATGATTGCGTGAGTTGGAGTTTCCTTCTTAAAGTTTTAGAGGCTATGCATTTTGGTTATAAATGGCGGGACTGGATTAAAGGGTTGATTTGTAGCAGCTATGCTTCGGTTTTAGTGAATGGGAGTTCATCAAAGGATTTCAAGGTTAATAGGGGCTGAAAATTCTGGCAAGCACACGATGGATGTTATTCCCAAGGTTATAACATCCACTGTGACATCTGCTACTTAACATCTAATACTCAGTAATAATAAAAGCAGTAAATAACACAGCAATTGTTTACCCAGTTCAGTGTCAACAACACTTACATCTGGGGGCTACCAAGCCAGAGAGGAACTTCACTATTAGCAGAATTAATTCAGAGTCAAACACCACAGTTTGCACTCCTCAATTAAAACCTACCCAATGACAATTCAACCTAGAGACACTCTAGATCTGAGTATACCCACTCACTCCCCCTCAATCACACAAAAGTGATATCAAACAATTACAGAAGACAATATGAAGAGACACTTCATACACACCTTGATCTTGTTTCACAACTTTGATCAAGGAACTCACACACTCCTGCTTCAAAGCTTTGAGTGAGACATAACCTAGAATCTACCTATCCAATGCAAATCATCCACCAGACAATTGCTTGGAGTACAAGTATTCCTAGACAGAATTCACACGTGAAGACTAGCCTACTTCACTTACAAGGACTCTGCAATCTGCACTCTTTTTTCTTCTTCTGTTAAGAGTTTCTCTTCAGGATTGCATCTTCTGATCTTTATAGCAGCTGCTAGTCCTTTTGGGCCTTGGTGCATTAATTAGGTTTTATCCATAACAAACCTATTCTCAATGACCTGCACGCTTGCCACTTATTCCAGGGATATTCTAGTTCGCCTAGGGCTTCTAGAAAGTCTCCTAATATCCAGCTTGAGCTCCCATTCTGTTTCCTAGTTTATAGCTACTAGAAAAACAACCTTGCCCGCTGGATGTCATACGTTCAGTATTATGACATTCTGTATGACATTCAGCTTAACTAAGTTAACTTATAGTTAACTTACCCTGCACACACATCATTAAGTATGTCCTAACATTTAGTATGACATACATGCACACTCTAAAGTTTTGCCATAAAATGCAGCCAATCAAGAGCACTTACAAACTCCTCATTTGGAAATTTTTTGGCTAAAACGACCTGTTAACAAATCAGAGTTTACACACAGCAGAAGACTTATGATGTGTCCTCTCATGCAGCTAGTTCCTAGCTCAAGCCACTCTGAGTCCTCACAGTTAGCTCTCACTGTTATGACTCACTCTATTAACCATCTGGTAGTTATCACTACAGATGTCACATCTATTTGAGTAACACTCTGGTGTTCTCCCCCTCAACTGATCAGATTAGTTGGGCACACAACCTCCAGATCATTCTGCATTCACAGATGCAAGCATCCATCTTGTGGATGTCCAGACATTCAGAATGACCTTCTGAAGTCATACACACCTATGCTACTCCCTCTGAAGAGTTGCACAAGACTCCCTGCACACATTCATCCAGTCTGCTCTGGATGTTATGACCTTCAGGATAAAATCATGAAGTACACACACAAGGTTTGCTCCTAGTTCTAGCATACATTCATTCCTATCCAGGCTAGACATGCATATCACTTTATTTCTAACAACACTATCAGCTGCACCTGTGGTTACACCTACAAGCATGCAAGTCTAATATCATATGCACAAAGGCACATATGTTCAAGCATATTTACAGCTCATAGAAGTCTTCCACCTGCTGTCCTCTATCAGTCTTCCACCTGCTGTACCTGTTGTTCTCTATTATTTATCCCCCCATTTTTAGCCATAAATTACGATCCAAATAACATAGATCATCATAGGTAACATCACAATTGTTAGGGATTACATTACACCAAAACTACTCTTTGAAGAGCATCACAAATTCAAATTATACAGAAAATTCAAATTTGATAGAAACAACAACAACACCTTTTTCTCAATCTTCTTCATCAGAGGAAGAACTGAAGTCACTATCATCCAAATCTAATAGGGAGATGTCCTGGTTGCCATCATACGAGTCTTCCTCTGGAAATTCAGAGTCGTGAGGGGGATCTCTGCGAGCCAGGGGAATGGTAAATCCCTTAATAAGCAGTCCTCTCGTGATGATATCGTCAGCAATTTCCCCCATGGTTTTGACCATGTATGCAAAGCCTTCTCTGTTTTGCGTACGCCTAAGATTTTCTTCAGTGGGAGGAGGGTACTTGGTCTTTGGCTTTTCAGTGGAGGGAGGAGTATCTTTGGAGGATTTGGGAGGGGACTTAGAGGAAGATCCTTCATGACATCCTGAGATTGGATTGGATTTTTGGAAATGTTAATAGCACTGAGCTTGTCACAGTAAAATGTCATGACATCCTGAGTGACATTGTATTTAGTTAACATTTGCTTCATCCATACCAGATGAGAACAGTTGTTGCCAGCTGCTATGTATTCAGCTTCAGCAGTGGACAGTGAGACACAATTCTGCTTCTTGCTGAACCAAGATATTAGGTTGTTTCCCAAGAAGAAGCATCCACCAGATGTGCTCTTTCTATCATCAACACTACCAACCCAATCAGCATCACAATAGCCAGACAAGGTAGGATCACACCCACGAGAGTAGAGTATGCCATAGGCACAAGTTCCATTCACATATTTGAGAATCCTTTTAACTTGATTCATGTGACTCACTTTAGGATCTGCTTGATACCCGGAACATACACCAACAGAAAAGGCAATGTCTGGTCTACTAGTTGTAAGATACAGCAGGCTACCAATCATGCTTCTGTATAGACTTTGATCAACACTCGTACCGTTTTCATCTCTGGATAACTTTAGATGAGTGGGGGCAGGTGTTCTTTTGTGACTTGCATTGTCCATCCCAAACTTCTTGACTATATTTTTGGTGTATTTACTTTGGGAGATGAATATGGAATAATCCATTTGCTTGACCTGTAGCCCAAGAAAGTAGGTTAGTTCTCCACACATACTTATTTCAAACTCAGACTGCATGTGATTAATAAATTGCTTCACCATCTTTTCTGACACTCCCCCAAATATTATGTCATCCACATATATCTGGGCAATCATGATTTCTCCACCCTCATCTTTTAAAAACAGTGTCTTATCAATTCCCCATTTCCTGTATCCTTTTGTGGTGAGAAACTCAGTTAGCCTTTCATACCATGCTCTAGGGGCCTGTTTTAATCCATAAAATGCCTTCCTTAGCTCGTATACATGGTCTGTTAAGTTAGGATCCTCAAATCCCTTGGGTTATGCCACATATACTTCCTCAGTTAGATATCCATTCAGAAAGACACTTTTTACATCCATCTGAAAGAGTTTAAATTTTAGGATGCAGGCAATTCCCAACATCAGCCTGATTGACTCAAGTCTTGCAACTGGTGCAAACGTTTCATCAAAATCAATTCCTTCTACTTGAGTATACCCCTGAGCCACCAGTCTAGCTTTGTTTCTGACTATGATTCCTTCTTCATCTGACTTGTTCTTGTAAATTCATTTGGTTTCAATGATATTTGTTCCTTCAGGTCTTGGCACTAGTTCCCATACTTCATTTCTTTTAAACTGCTCCAATTCCTCTTGCATAGCCTTGATCCAGTATTCATCAGTGAGAGCTTCCTTAACATTTTTGGGCTCAACCTTGGACACAAAGCAGGAATTTGAGATGACTTATCTTGTTCTAGTCCTTACTCCACCGTTGAGGTCTCTAATTATAAGATCTTTGGGATGATCTTTCAGGATTCTAATAGAGGGTTCTTTGTTTCCTGTTTTTGTTCAGAATTTGGACTTGTAGTTTGGGTGTCTTCAGTCTCCTCAGATGGAGTCTCAAGCAATGTTCCAACATCCTCTATGACATTGATTTCTTTAATTTGATCATCAATGACAACATTAATGGATTCCATTAATACTTTTGTTCTGGAGTTATATACTCTGTAAGCTCTGCTGTTAGTAGAGTATCCCAAGAATATTCCTTCATCCCTTTTGGAATCCATTTTCCTTCTTTGTTCACGATCTGTCTAGATGTAGCACTTGCTACCAAACACATGAAAATACTTCACAGTTGGTTTTCTTCCTTTTCACCATCTTTTTCATCTGAATCAGTAGTGTTTGAGACCAGAGCTATACTTTTTCTCTTTTTCTCCACAGTCTGATCACACATGCCCATCTCAAATGTTTGGAGAGAACCTATAAGTTCATCCACCTTCATGTTGCATATGTCTTGAGCTTCTTCAATGGCTGTTACTTTCATAGCAAACCTTTTAGGTAAGTGTTGCACCCCAAAATTTGACCAACATTTATTTACCCATCAAGTGTTTGAAAGTTGATACCTTCATCAGAAAGTTCAAAAGATCTTCAGAGGAATTGGTTGGAACCAGGGTTGTGTGCTTCATAGCTTGAGAGTTGTGGGTGCTCCTCAGATGATTCTGAGACTTTGAGAATGAACTTGATGTTTTGAGAAAGCCTATGATATGTCTTGATAGCCATCATGAAGCCCAGAGAAGTCATTATGCAAGAGTTCAGAGGATTCAACCATGAATGGTAGAATTAGGGTTTTGACTGGGTCAACCCTAGATCAGCTGAAGATTTGGAAAAGGTTGAGACTTAATCCAAGGGCCATGAGATCATGGAATGATGCATAGAGATGTTGTAAAGGTGATTCCTAGACCAACTCCTCATGATTGAGGAGTTTGAGAAGCTTTGAGTTAGGGTTTCTGAGGATTGTCAGTGAAAAAACCCTAATTTGATCCCTATCTTCCAGGCAGTTTTAGCTCTAGATGTGATTGATATCTCATCTTCCCCACAACATGAATGTTGTAGAGCTTGTTCTTAGCTTTAATTTGAGTGGTGGAAGTCCTTGATAGGAGTTGCAGAGCTCAAGTTATGCTTTTGACAAATTACAGGTCAGCAGAGGTGTGTGAATCTGGGTCCTTAAAAGTCACCCAACTTGCAGACAACTTTTGCCCTAGTAGGATGATTCCTATGATCTCTTGGTCAACATAAATGTTGGAGGGCATCTTCTTAGCTTTAATTTGAGTGGTATAAGTCCTTGATAGGATTTGTGGAACTCAACTTATGGTTTGAACAAGACAGGGGTATTTTGGTCATTTGTCAGTTATAGGTCATTTTTAAGCAAATGCCATATCTCCTATTTCCAAGCCTCAAATGGAAAAACTCAAAACATGAAAGTTGTTCAAAATGTGATTTTAAGTCTAGAAAGAAGCTCATGAATTGTTGGAAAAGCTCATAGCATGGATTTGCATGATTGGTCAAAAATGAACTAAAAATGGCTTATAAGTTTGAAAAGTTGAATTTGGAAATTGGTTTGGGGGATCTAGAAATCCAAAATAGGTCATCCAATATATCATTTTGATTGGAAAAACCATTCTAAAGACAATGGTTCAAGCACATTTTTGAGTTTAATGAAAAAAATAAAAGTTACTTAAGGTTACTTATGATTAAAGAAACATAACAAAATTGGATCAAGCTTGGAATGCAAGGGAAAGTGCAAGATTGTTATGGAAACTTCCATTGAGTGCTATATAATCATGAAATGAAAATTGAGCAAGGGTTGGATTCTCATTTTTTGGCAAACACTTCACAAATTCTCTCATTCTCTCTCATTGCAATTTCATCCCAATTTCACAAAACCTTCATCAACCATCATCAATATTGATTTCACCATATTCAACCATCATCATGGAGTAGAATTCAACCAAGTTCTGGTTGCAATTGATTCAATTTCGTGCACTTTCTTCATCAAGATACAAGTTGCAAGTTCAAGTAGATCTCAAGATTCAAGGCAAGATTCGTCAAGGTTTTGCAAACAGAATTGAGTGTAGCAATAGTAGATCAAGATCCAAGCATCCAAAGCATCAGATCCACGAGCTTCATCAACATCCCCAAGATTTTGCTCCAGGTGCAAATTACTTTCATTAGCTTGATTTAGATAGTTTTACATTAGGTTGTTAGTTTAGATGTGATGTAGAATGATAGAGGAGCATTTCTGGTTAGTTTAGGGCAAATTGGTGATAGTTCATAGCAGGGTGTTAAAACTGTTTGGATCTGAAACTCGTAGGTTAGTGCATGATGAACTTAGTTTCGTAGTTCAGAATGATCACCATAACGTGTAGGTTAGATTAGTATAGGTTGGAGCAAGAATTATGATGATGAGTTGCAGTGCATTTCAAGTGAACCAAGGACTTGTCACGATCGGATTGAGAGTTGCATTGAGTTTTAAAACATACTATGACCACAGTCTTGTAGAGGGAGAGATTCTGAATGATTTTGATGTTTACATCGTGATGAATTATGGCTTGTGGAGAGAGAACAGAGAGCTTGAAGTGTATACGTGCATGGCTTCCATGGAGGTTCAAAACCCTAGCTTCTTGTCTTAAGGTTGAAGACGCGTGTGCATCATTGGATCGGGCTGGCAATCATTGACTGAAGACTTCATCGCACGGTTGGAAATTAAACTCAGAAACGGAGGGAAAAATTCAAAGCCAAACGACGTCGTTTGGTTTAATGAAGGGCGTGTGGGCTTACCCGTGTTCTATTCGCACCCCACCATGATCAGGCCCATTAGAAAATGAACTGATCCGCCTTGCTGTTTTCACCCCCTCCCCTTTATTTTGTTTTCTCTTATTTTTTTAATTCTTTTAATATTTTTGCAATCTTTAAAAATTCATAAGTAAATGAAAAATAATGATTTTTTGTTCCTTCTTTTTGCTATGATTAGATAATAATGTGTAGAAAATTATAAAAATAAAAATAGGATTTTATTTTTAATGTAGAATTTTTGGTGATATTTTCTTTTAAATAGGGCATTTATTTTCTTTTGGTTGATATCTCATTTTCCATGAATTGTTTTAGGACTTTCCCTTAGGATTTTTGAGCCATTCTTTTTGGCATAGTTAGATATTGAACCCTAGTTTCATGTAGGATTTATCTCTTGATTTGTAGATTAAAAGTTGATGTAGTTTGGTTGTTGGACATTTAGGTGCTCTAATTAGGGTTTTAGGTTGTGTAGGTAGGCTTGAACAAATTTTGTTTTGGGGTTTATTGGCCAAGTTAGTGTATGGGGAATATATGGGTTAAGGGTAAGTATGTATAGAATCCCCTAGAATTTTGTTAGAATGTTGTATGGTGTTTTAGTATTTTTCATTGATTTTTGAATGTATGGATAGTATGTGTGTTGCTTAAAGGCATAAGTTGTATTGTTGTGTTTTCTTTCCTTCTCTTTTGAGTGTGAGAGCTTTGAAGATTGAGTTGAAGACCTTGTGGATCATCATGGAAGCTTTGAAGACCTTGCAGAGGAGTCTAGCATAGCTTTTGATTTTGTTTATAGGTTTATAGATGCATAGGCAGAGCCCTAGATAGAATACTCTGTTCAATAAACAAGGAGTGTCTTGTTCACCTCCTTTCTTCTCTGTGACATAGAGTCCCTTAAGGGTATTCGCCTCTCTCCTTTGGAGGGATTAGTGACTTTTCCCTATAAGGCAGAACTTTGAGAGAGCCTTTCCTTTGATATTAAGTCCTCAATGGCATCCTTTGGAAGTCAGTGAGCACTGCAACATCCTCACCTTATCTTGTTGACTGAATCTTGTTTGCTGGAGCATTGGAGCCATTGAAGATAGAAGCTGAGGCCTTGAAGATCATTGAAGTCTGAAGACTCTGTGAAGATCAAGTTGATGCCTGAAGATCCCTGAAGATAGTGAAGCCTGAAGGTAGAGCTGATCAAAGGAGCTGAAGCTCAAAGGGAGAAGATGAGTTGATACTCATGTTGTAGGGTTGATACCTGGAAAGCAAGTGATCTCTGAAGTCTGAAGACTGGGTTGCTGCTGGAGGAGCTGAGGCTTTCTTCTGTTTTCTTTGATGTATTGTGTGTTTTGTCTGATTTGTCTGTTGCATTAGACTAAGCCCATTTAGAATAAGTTCAGTCTAAGAGCATGAGTGCATCTGATTGTATTGTTATTGCTTGGCTTTGCTTGCGGGTATTCGGTAGAGCCCAGCTCCCTTGCCCATGTGTTTACTTTGCTTGATAGCATGATGTCATTTTCTGTCTGTATGATTACAGTTTACTGTTCCTGCTTGATAGCATGTTGTTTATTTTCAGTATGATTACTGTTATTTCATGACTGGCTTGAGGTCGAGACGAGCTTGTGGAGGCTGAAGCCCCACACACATTTCCTCCCTCACTTGCATTGCATGCATTTTACTGGTAAAGCTGATGCTTTTGTCTGTTTTGGTGTATCATTGACATGATCCCTTAGGACTCTCATTTCCTCTGATGAGGATTTGATGATAGACTTTTAGGTTGAAACCTATGCATGACAACATCTAGGAGTTCCCTGTTCAAACCTCAACCATAGGATGAATCCATGGCATGACAGTAGGACTTGATAGTCTCCCTCCTAGTTGGGCCTGTTCTCTTCTCATCTCAAAACAGTTTAAGATACAGTAATCATGAATGGTTTCTTTCGTGCATTACGAGCCTTAAGCTATCTGAGAAAGGATTGTGGGAGAGTTTCTTTTCCACAGTCTGGATGTTTAGTATGGTACCCTTTGGGTGACATGCGACGCATTCACTCTCAGGTCATAGTCTCTAGTGCGGTTGAAATCGCAAACACAATAAAAAACACTTCTTTTAGGAGATAACCCGTAGTTTCCCGAACTACGTTTGCTCTGATCTTTCATACCAGATGAAAGTACGTAGGCATAGGACGCGATGTCCTAGCGAGCAACCTTCCCCATCTTCACCCGTAGTTGGCCGAACTACGTTGACTCTGATTTCTCGTTCCAGACGGGAATATGTAGGCATAAAGCGCGACGCTTTGCCGAGTCATTTTTCTTTTCTTTTTCAGCCAGCCTTGATAGGTAGATAGATTATAACCAACCCATCCAAGTAAACAAACAAGCGAGGATCCCGTCGAGTACGACGGACGTGGGGGGTGCTAATACCTTCCCCTTGCGTAACTGACTCCCGAACCCAGACAATGGTTGCGATGACCTTGTCTTACCCTTTTTCGTTAGGTTTCTCCAATCGTTTCCTTTCCCGCTCTGAGGGATAAATAACGAAAGGTGGCGACTCTTCTGTCATGCCGACACCTTATTTTCGCGCAAGCGACAGTAAGGACCTGAGAATCTTCCTTACAAGCTTCTCTTCAGCCATCTTTTCACCTAAGGCTCCTGAGGTGTTTGCAAGTTCAAGAACATTCATGTAAAACTCATGAATGGTCTCATCTTCCTTCATTTTCAGACCTTCAAATTTGGTGGTCAGCATTTGAAGTCTTGACATTTTGACCTTGGAAGTTCCTTCATGAGTGGTTCTGAGAGTGTGCCAAACATCCTTTGCTAGTTCACAGTGGTGTACTAGCTTGAAGATGTTTTTATCTATACCATTGAATAGAGAATTCAAGGCTTTAGAGTTCCCAAGAGCTAGAGCCTCTTGCTCTTTGTTCCATTCTTCTTCAGGAATTAGCACAGATACTCCATCCTTGTCAGTCTTCACAGGATGTTCCCAGCCTGAATTCACAGCTCTCCAAGCCTTGTAGTCTATAGATTTCAAGAATGCAATCATCCTTGGTTTCCAATAATCATAATTAGATCCATCCAGAATTGGAGGTCTATTAGTGAAACCTATATCTTTATCCATAGTACCAGAATTTGTTTTCCCTAGATCTCACCCAGATTTAAACAGGCAGGGTGCCTGCTCTGATGCCAATTGAAAATTCTGGCAAGCACACGATGGATGTTATTCCCAAGGTTATAACATCCACTGTGACATCTGCTACTTAACAGCTAATACTCAGTAATAATAAAAGCAGTAAATAACACAACAGTTGTTTACCCAGTTCAGTGTCAACAACACTTACATCTGGGGGCTACCAAGCCAGGGAGGAACTTCACTATTAGCAGAATTAATTCAGATTCAAACACCACAGTTTTCACTCCTCACTTAAAACCTACCCAATGACAATTCAACCTAGAGACACTCTAGACCTGAGTATACCCACTCACTCCCACTCAATCATACAACATATATCAAACAATTACAGAAGATAATATGAAGAGACACTTCATACACACCTTGATCTTGCTTCACAGATTTGATCAAGGAACTCACACACTCCTGCTTCAAAGCTTTGAGTGAGACACATCTGTTGCACCCCAAAAGTTTCCCAACCTTTTCTTAACTTGGTTTTTGTTTAATTTCATTTCTTTTTAGCATTTGCATTGCATATCATTATTTCATTGAACAAGGGATCAAGAGGTTGTGCATAACAAGAGGAGTCTACTCAGAGTGTTGAGCCTAAGCAAGGGGTGTTACTCAAGTTTGAATGGTCATCAGGTCATCTAGAAGTGGGCAATAGTCTTGTGAAAGGATTGATGGATGTATGTGGGTCAACTCCTAACTTGGAGGCCAATCAAAGATCATCAAAGGATTGTGAATTCATGATTATGGGTATGGGATGTTAAGAGAGCTCATTGAGTGCTTTGAAAGCCATGTTGGAGCTTATTCAAGTTGTTGTGTGATGTGAAAGAAGCCACAATCAAGAATGTTGCATCTAGGGTTTTCATCTGGGTAATCCTCAGTTAACTGTGAAATTGAAGGAGATTAAAACTCAATTCCAAGTCTCTATGGTTATGGGATGTTGTGTTGAGGTGTTTAATATATCATTTCAAGATCAATTCATCAAGAATCAAGAGTGTGAGAAGTTACTAAATTAGGGTTCTCAGTGTAAAATCCCCTGTTTAGTCCCCAACTTCAAGACCACCTATCTCAAGATACAAGTTTCATCTCAACTTTTGACCTACCTGAAACGTGTAGAGCATGCTCTTAGCTTTCTTTTGAGTACTAGAAATCCTTTATTGGATTTATAGAACTCAAGTTATGATGCAGACAAGTTACAAGTCATCAGATGAATGTGATTTTGGTCAACAAAAGTCAACCAACTTCCAAACCATTTTTGACCTAGAAGGATGTTTCTCCTCAACTTTTTATGAACATGAAAGTTGTGCCTCATGATCTTAGATTTTCAAAGAGTACTAGAAGTATTTCATCTGATTTGTAGAACTCAAGTTATGAGGTTTGCAAGTCAGGGGTATTTTGGGAAAGTGAGATTATAGGTCATAAAATTATAGGCCCATTTCACCAACTTGCACACTTCAAATGGAGATTTTTCCAACATCAAATATGCTCCAAATGGTGTCAATTGTTCAACCAAGCATTGAAAAGTCATGGATTTGGCTTGGAATGGTGAAACCCTAAAGTGATTTTCATGGAAAAAGCCTTAAAATGAGAAAATTGGAATTAATTCATTTTGGATAATTTTTATGCAAATGAGTACATATTTTGAGTGCAAAATATATTTCAAACACAATGGAAATGTTAGAATTTGAATTTAGTGAGTTTTGTTGACCAAAATCACATTCATCTGATGACCTGTAACTTGTCTGCATCATAACTTGAGTTCTATAAATCCAATCAAGGACTTCTAGTACTCAAAAGAAAGCTCAGAGCATGTTCTACAATTTTCATGTTGGTCAAAATTTGAGATGAAACTTGTATATTGAGATAGGTGCATTCTCTAGAGCCTTGGATCTGTTGACCAGTAGGCTTATTCGTTGGCTGTGCTTTTTTTCTTGCATTTTCTTTTTCTTTTATTTCTTTTAGTATTTTCTTTTATTCTTGTTTGAGTTTAATTCATTAAAAATATCTCCAATGTTCTAAAAAATTCACAAAAATATTTTTTACAAACCTTGAGATGTCTATTATTTTTAGACAATATTTATTTTATTTTTGAGGTTATTTTTCATTTTTAAATATAATTAAACATTGGAGGTGTTTTTAAATGAGTTAAATTGTGACATTGTTTGTTCTTTATTTTGTTTCTCTCATTCCTTTTTGATCTAATGAATGAAAATTGATCCTCATATCCATGATGAGTTGAACAATTTTTGAGGACCATTTTGCCCCTGGTTGGTTGACTTTAGGGTTGACTTTTTGTGATTTTCTTTTGACCCTCGATTCTCCCATTTCAAAGTGGTACATCTTGAATATTATTTTCTTTTGATGGTGCTTTGAGGGGATATTTGCTTTGAGGTTTTGGCCTCTGTTTGCCAACATGTTTAAGTACCTTGTGCATTTTATTTGATCATTTTTGAACCATTTTCCTATTTTTGAGGTAACTTGCAAGTCAAGTTACCTCCAAGGGAGGTTCTTACATGTACCTTGACCTAGTTTGACTTACATGTACCGCGAAGTGCGTGTTTGTACTCCCTAGTGAGTTATGATTAGATTTTCTTCCACAGAGTAATTTTCAGCCTAGGTAGGTTTGTTCCCCGGTGGAGTAATCCCCAGAGGCCAATAAGGGCCCGTTTCTCGGCATAAGTCCAATGGTTATTGGCATGAGCAAGTTCGTGCTCTATCTCTGGTAGAATCTTTGGTTTCCCCAACAGGGTTATTTTTTTTGTTCCAGCAGGGTGTTGTCTGTATCTCCGACATTTACTTTACTGATTCAGTTCTGTTGCATCTGCATGCGTGCATAGCATCTACCCAAATGCCTAGCATTTCCATTTCGTATGGAGAATTACGCCATTTTCAAACATATGCATATGAAACATAAGCCAGGTTGTTATCTCTTTGTTTCAGGTGTATCTTCGGAGATCCGATCTTTTCCCTTGGTATCCAGACCATGTGATTTCTCTTAGCCCATGTGGTATCCAGACCCCAGCTCATGTTATTCCCCAGCAGTATCTTCGGATCTCAGAGGATCATGATAAGTATTTGTGGTGAACTCTTTTGTCTGTTGAGTGTCCAGAATCCGGTCCCTTCTCAGTCGATGAGGTTTTCCTTTTTCCGTCGAGTATCCAGACTCCGGTAAAGATGGTTGTGGTATCCAGACCACGGTGATTGATATTATGGTGCTTCTTTCGTAGAGTATCTAGACTCCGTTGAGGACAATGTGGTGTTCAGTTTTTAATCGGTATATTTGTGATATTTTCCCTTTAGTCCATTGAGTATCCAGACTCCGGTCAATGTCGTTGAGCATTCAGGCTCCGATTTTTATGTTGAGTATTCAGACTCCACCAACTTGAAGTGGTATTCTTAGAACTCCAGCGAGTGTTTCTTCTTTCGTTGAGCATCCAGGCTTCGAATTATTTTTCGTTGAGCATTCAGGCTCCGGTTTCTCCGTTGAGTATCCAGACTCCGGCGAATGTTCCATTTGCGAAGCATTGTTTTTTCGTTGAGTATCCAGACTCCGGTAAAGTCAGTTAGGTATCCAGACCTTGGTAAGTTTTATGGTAATACTCCTTCTCCGTTGAATATTCAGGTTCCGGTGAATTTCCGATTTGTGGTATTTGGTTTTGTCTGTTGAGTATCCAGGCTCCGGTCAATTTTTCCGTTGAGTATCCAGACTCCGGTTAATGTTTCATTCGTGATGTATTGCTTTTACTGTTGAGTATCTAGGCTCCGGTCAATTTTCTGTCGAGTATCCAGACTCCGGTAATTTTTGTATGATGATGATCTCTTTTGTCCGTTGAGTATCCTGGCTTCGGTCATTTTCGTTGAGCATCCAGGCTCCGGTTTATTTTCGTTGAGCGTTCAGGCTCTGATTTATTATGTTGAGTATCCAGACTCCGACCGATTTCCAAAATATGGTAATTTTCTCTTCTCCGTTGAGTATCCAGACTTCGACATTTTTTTCCGTGATTCCAATTTCGTTGAGTATCCAGGCTCCGGTGAATTGGAAAATGATATATCCTTTTGTTCATTGAGTACTCAGGCTCCGGTCAATCTTACGTCGAGTATTCAGGCTCCGACTATTATGTTGAGCGTTCAGATTCCGGCAGATTTCATCGATTCATTTTGTTCGTCGAATACCCAGATTCCGACAATTTGAAGTATTCCTATATTTCAGGTTTTTCCCAAGCAGAGTTACTCGTTAAGTTTCTACTTTCCCTAGCAGAATGTGTTTGTAATCAGAGCAGTGTCTTCGGAGATTTTTGTTTGCAGTTTTATTTTCTGCGGTTGGCAAATTTCCGGGTTCTTTGGTATTCAACCGTCTTTTACCTTGATGGTGTGAAAGCTGTTCGCTTTTCACTCATTCAGGTCTAAGTCGTTTGAATAGGGGAAGCTGTTGCACCCCAAAATTCGCCCAACCTTTTCTTAACTTGGTTTATGTTTCATTTCATTTCTTTCTAGCATTCACATTGCATAGCATTTTTCATTGAATAGGGGATCGGGAGGTTGTGTATAGCAAGAGGAGTCTACTCAAAGGGTTGAGCCTAAGCAAGGGGTGTTACTCAAGTTTGAATGGTCATCAGGTCATCTAAAAGTGGGCAATAGTCTGGTGAAAGGATTGATGGATGTATGTGGGTCAACTTCTAACTTGGAGGCCAGTTCAAGATCATCAGGGGATTGTGAATTCATGATTATGGGTATAAGATGTTGAGAGAGCTCATTGAGTGCTTTGAGATCCATGTTGGAGCTTATTCAAGTTATTGTGTGATGTGAAAGAAGCCACAGTCAAGAATGTTGCATCTAGGGTTTTCATCTGGTTAACCCTCAGTCAACTGTGAAATTGAAGGAGATTAAAACTCAATTCCAAGTATATATGGTTATGGGATGTTATGTTGAGATGTCTAATATATCATTTCAAGATTAATTCATCAAGAATCAAAAGTGTGAGAAGTTACTAAATTAGGGTTCTCAGTGTAAAATCCCCTATTTAGTCCCCAACTTCAAGACCACTTATCTCAAGATACAAGTTTCATCTTAAATTTTTACCAACATGAAACTTGTAGAGCATGTTCTTAGCTTTCTTTTGAGTACTGGAAGTCCTTGATTGGATTTATAGAACTCAAGTTATGATGTAGACAAGTTACAGGTCATCAGATGAATGTGATTTTGGTCAACAAAAGTCAACCAACTTCCAAGCTATTTCTGACCTAGAAGGATGTTTCTCCTCAACTTTTGATGAACATGAAAGTTGTAGTTCATGGTCTTAGCTTTCCAAATAGTACTATAAGTCTTTCACCTGATTTGTAGAACTCAAGTTATGAGGCTTGCAAGTCAGGGGTATTTTGGGAAAGTGAGATTATAGGTCATAAAATTATAGGTCCATTTCACCAACTTGTACACCTCAAATGGAGTTCTTTCCAACATCAAATGTGCTCCAAATGGTTTCAATTGTTCAACCAAGCATCGAGAAGTCATGAATTTGGCTCGGAATGGTGAATCCCTAAAGTGATTTTCATGGAAAAGGCCTTAAAATGAGAAAATTGGAATTAATTCATTTTGGATCATTTTTGTGCAAATGAGTACATATTTTGAGTGCAAACCATATTTCAAACACATTGGAATTTCTAGAATTTTGATTTGGTGAGTTTTGATGTGCCATTCTCAAGCTTACTTCAAGCTTAAGTCACACTTGTAATATCAACCATGGAGATCAAACAAGGATTGAATTACAACCATTCATACTCCATACACTACCAGCAGATGATTTGAGGCAAATTGGAGGCATTTTCGTGCACTTGAACAAGTGAAAAGTGAAGAAAAGTTGGATTTGCAATTGGACTCTAGGGGCTGCCATTGGACTTTCTTATGATTCAAATCCATCACATAAAAGGTTTCTATCATTCACAAATCATCAGAACACGAATTGGGTGAAGAATTGGAGCTAGAGCATTTTGAAGAATTGATGGAAATTCAAAATTCGAATTTTGAGATCCAAGCCATTTCAAGCTAAATTGAAGAGTGCAAAAGCTTTATTGAAGTTTGTGGAACGTTTCTGGACATTTTTCTTTGAGCTTCATCAAGAGTTGAAGGTTCAGTGGAAGTTCTCCACTAGGTATTTACAATTCAACTTATCTCTCTCATTATGCCATGATTCTCTGTCATTTTTGCATATTTGAGACCTAGGAAACATGTAGATCATTAATCACTAAAACGAACTGGCATTTGTGATGATTGTTGGATGAAGCTCCAAACTGTTTTGATCTGGTATGGCTTGTTCTTGTGATGTTTTGCTTAATTGTTGATGGATTCATGATCTCCATAACCTATAGATGATTTCTGACCAAAATTGAGTAAGGTTTGAGAACTTTTGGATTTGAGGAGTGAAACTGTTTATCTTCGATTTGAATTTACTGTGAGGAATTAATGGAAAATAGCCACGAATTCGTGATCCTCGTGAGTTGTAGATGAATTTCCATATAAGATTTGTTGAGTTTGGTCAAGTTTTGCATCAGTGCACTGTTCCCCTTGCCGGAGAAGACGACCCGAGTCTTCTCCGGCTACCACTGAAACTTCCCTCTCATCTGAGGGTTTGAGTTGAAGAAGATGATCTTCTAGCCACACGATCTGGCTGACTTCCTTGACTTGGTACACTGATCCAATGCATGAGATGCATTTTCAATTAGTTTGACTAGGGTTTGCATACGTGGCAGGGTATAGATCCTAGGATGTGATTACTTTTGGAATGGATGACCAAGATTAAGACTCACCGTATGCGTGAGTCAACTAAGCGCACCAAATCCCCAGTGAAACGCTGGGTTTCACTTAAACCTCCCAAGTGCTTGCGTGACACGGTCTAGGGCCTTGGATCTGTTGACCAGTAGGCTTATCCGTTGGCTGTGCTTTTTTCCTTGCATTTTCTTTTTCTTTTATTTCTTTTAGTATTTTCTTTTATTCTTGTTTGAGTTTAATTCATTAAAAATATCTCAATATTCTAAAAAATTCACAAAAATATTTTTTACAAACCTTGAGATGTCTATTATTTTTAGACAATTTTTATTTTATTTTTCAGGTTATTTTTCATTTTTAAATATAATTAAACATTGGAGGTGTTTTTAAATGAGTTAAATTGTGACATTGTTTGTTCTTTATTTTGTTTCTCTCATTCCTTTTTGATCCAATGAATGAAAATTGATCCTCATATCCATGATGAGTTAAACAATATTTGAGGACCATTTTGCCCCTGGTTGGTTGACTTTAGGGTTGACTTTTGGTGCTTTTCTTTTGACCCTCGATTCTCCCATTTCAAAGTGGTACATCTTGAATATTATTTTCTTTTGATGGTGCTTTGAGGGGATATTTGCTTTGAGGTTTTGGCCTCTGTTTGCCAACATGTTTAAGTACCTTGTGCATTTTATTTGATCATTTTTGAACTATTTTCCTATTTTTGAGGTAACTTGCAAGTCAAGTTACCTCCAAGGGAGGTTCTTACATGTACCTTGACCTAGTTTGACTTGGATATGACATTTTTGGATCCTTTGAGCTCTCAATGCCTTTCGTTTCATATTACTAACATGTTAAGGATTATGTTTGTTCATTTTTAGGTCATGATATTATTTCTTCCTTGTTCATTTGTTTGTTTTCTTTTGAGCTTTCAATTAGGGTTTCAATGTGTAGCTTGTTTGCATTCCTTTATGTTTTTGTTTGCATTGCTTTCTTTTATGCTTTGCTTTTGCTTTTGAGCTTTCCTATTCATCTTTACCTTCTCTCCAATGACCTTGGAGTGTCATTTAAGGTTGCTTGGTCCCTCCTTTGGAGGTATTTGAAGCATACCTAAAATGATGGATCCTCGAGGACTCTTTTGTGCTTCTTTTGCACTTGGTTTGTGATGCTTATGGCTGAGTACCTATTATGGGGTCCTTGCTGCCCTCATTTGGTCTCCCTCTCTCACTTGGCTTTGGGTTTTGTTTTACCTTTCATTTTGTTTAGTTCTTGTGGTGTGGTTAATGTTGTTTGACTTAGGTCATTTCATCCCACTTTTGGTGCATCTTTGTGTGGTTTGTTCTTGTTTGATTGATTTCTTCTTGTGCTTCTCTTCTTCTTTTCTTTTCTTGCATTTCCATATGAATGCTTGGTTGAGATGAGCTTGTGGAGGCTACTGCCCCACACTATTTTCCTCCCACTTTCATTCTATTTGTGCATCTTATATGTGCATTTTCATTTGCATATGCTTTCTTTTCTTCTTCTTCTTTTGCTTTTCTTTGCCATGCTCCCCATAAGTTCTCTAACCTCTTGAGGTTATGATAGACATTAGGTGCCTAACCATGCATGATAATATTAGGTAGTTCCCTTTTGAATCCCAACTCTAAGTCCACTTTGCATGATAACTTTTAGGATTGACTAATTTCCCATTAGTGTCCTTTCTTCTCTTCTCATTTTCAAACATTCATAAAACACTTAATAAAGAATGACAAGTGTGGCACGCTACGAGCCTTAAGATACTTGAGAAATGGTAATTGAGGGGCTTCCTCTCAATGACCTAGAGTGTTTAGTGTACACCCTTTGGGTGATATACGACGCATTCGCTCTTAGGTCATAGTCTCTAGTGCGACATGAGTTACAAATTAAGTTCGAAACACTTCTTCTTTAAAAAACACAAAAATACTTCAAACCTTTTTCATCCTTCGGGATCTTAATCAGGAAAATCTTTTCAGATAAAAGAGTGTCGTTAACTTTTAGTTCTACCGCAAACGGTAACGCCTAAGTCTCCAATGGTCGAGCTGCATACACCAACTACTAGAACTACTTATTAACCTTACTCGGGCCTAAAAATGTTTGAACCAACCATGTGTTCCCTTTTAGCCCGAACTACGTTTGCTATGATCTTTTATACCAGATGAAAGTACGTAGGCACAAGACGCGACGTCTTGGCGAGCATCCTTCCCCTTTTTTTCCCCGTAGTTGTTCGAACTACGTTGACTCTGAATTTCCCATTGCACGAGGGAGTATGTAGGCACAGAGCGGCGATGCTCTGCCGAGTCACTTCTCTTTTCTTTTTCTTTTGTCCCTGAGCCTTTAGCTAGATAGTTTTAACACAACCTTTTAGATTGACAATAATGCGTGGATCCCGTTGAGTATGACGGACGTGAGGGGGTGCTAATACCTTCCCCTTGCATAACCGACTCTCGAATCCAGACATGGTTGCGATGACCTTGTCTTTCCCTTTTCCGTTAGGTTTTTCCGATCGTTTCCTTTCCCTCTCTTTGGGATAAATAACGAAAGTGGCGACTCTTCTGTTTTTTCCTGCCGGTTGTTTTTCGCAGTAGCGACAACAACCTAGAATCTACCTATCCAATGTAAATCATCCACCAGACAATTGCTTGGAGTACAAGTATTCCTAGACAGAATTCACACGTGAAGACTAACCTTCTTCACTTACAAGGACTCTGCAATCTGCACTCTTTGTTCTTCTTCTGTTAAGAGCTTCTCTTCAGGATTGCATCTTCTGATCTTTATAGCAGCTGTCCGTCCTTTTGGGCCTTGGTGCATTAATTAGGTTTTATCCATAACAAACCTATTCTCAATGACCTGCACGCTTGCCACTTATTTCAGGGATATTCTAGTTCGCCTAGGGCTTCTAGAAAGTCGCCTGATATCCAGCTTGAGCTCTCATTCTGTTTCCTAGTTTATAGCTACCAGAAAAACAACCTTGCCCGCTGGATGTCATACGTTCAATGTTATGACATTTTGTATGACATTCAGCTTAACTAAGTTAACTTATAGTTAACTTACCCTGCACACACATCATTAAGTATGTCCTAACATTTAGTATGACATACATGCACACTCTAAAGTTTTGCCACAAAATGCAGCCAATCAAGAGCACTTACAGGGGCCTCAAACAAGGTGACATGTTATCACCCTTCCTTTTCGTTCTTTTCACGGAATGCCTTGCCTTATTGATGAAGAAAGCAGAAAACTGCAATATTCTGAGAGGATTGAAGATTGATGGCGATACTTCAGTAAGTTTACTCCAGTTTGCGGACGACACGCTGATTTTGTGTGACGATTCTTGGTCTAACCTTTGGGAAATAAAATACATTCTTAGAGATTTCGAAGTTCTTTCTGGGTAGAAGGTTAATTTCAGTAAAAGTAATTTCATTAGCCTGGGTATGGATGAATCTAGGATTGAAGTTGCATCCTCTTTCTTGACATGTAAAGTAGGTGTTTTTCCATTTAAATTCCTAGGGATGATTGTTAGTGGTAAACAAAAGAGAGTTTCATTTTGGAACACGATTGTCACGTCTCTTAAAGCTCGGTTGTCATCTTGGAGAGGAAGGTTACTATCTATTGGTGGTCGAATAACGTTGATTAATTCGGTCTTAACCAATCTTCCAATTCATATTTTATCTTTCTACTTGGATCCAGTTAAAGTATTAAGGAATATTAAAGCTATTCAAAGGAAATCTTTATAGGCTGGTGATTTCGAGAAGAATTATGTGTCTTGGGTGAAGTGGTCTCAAGTGTGCAAATTAAAAAAAGATGGTGGTTTGGGAATTAAAGATGTTGCGATAATCAATCGAGCTTTAGTTGTGAAATGGTTATGGATAATAATCAATGAACCTAATGCTTTATGGAGTGGTGTTCTCAAGGCTAAGTATGGCTGTGTTAAACAAAGCATCCTATTAAGACAATTTTCAAATAGTTCCAGGAATTGGTCTTTATGGTGGAAAGATCTATTAAGTTTGGTCGATCCATCCAACGAACGACAGATCTTCAATCTTTTAATTTGGAAAGTGGGAAATGGTGGTAATACTTTGTTTTGGCATTCACGTTGGCTTGGCGGTTCCACTCTTAAGCTGCAATTCCCTGAATTATTTGCTGCTTCTCCAAGTCAAGATATTTTGATTAGGGATTGTGGAAGCTGGTTAGAGAACATGTGGGTTTGGGATCTATATGGCAACAATGTTTAACGGTTTGACGAAGGTTTGGAGTCTGCCTTGGATCTGCATCATATTCTGTTAGATTTTGTTTTAAACCCTCACGTAGAATATTTCGTTCAATGGTCCAGGGGTACAGATAACTTATTCAGTGTAAATTCCTATTATGCGACTTTTATTCAAGATTCGGAGGAGGAGGAATTAGATGGTAAAATGAAGGAAGCTTTGAATCTTTTGTGGAATTCAAGGATTCCACTTAAACTTGAGATTTTTGGATGGAGACTCTTTTTAAATCGGCTGCCTATCCGTGAGAACCTTGATAAGAGAGGAATTATTTCTGATCCACATGACATGGTTTACATTTTTTGCTTTCAGGTTGTTGAAGACCTATTTCATCTCTTTGTCTCTTGCGCTAAGAATAAACTTGTTTGGCGGGATGTCGAATCTTGGCTTGGTGTTCAATTTTCTGAAGTACTAACTGTATGGAATCCTTTCTTAGTTGGGCTGAACCGCCTTTGTTCGGATCCTCTTCTTGCTTGATTTGGCTTGTAACGTGTTGGTGCATTTGGCGGTGTAGGAATCAAGTTATATTCAATGATTTAGTGGCTGTCCCAAAAGAAATCTTTCATATGGTTTTCTATTTTTCTTGGAGGTGGAAGAATTTGAATAACAAAAGGAAATCCAAATGTAACCTATATGAGTGGCACAAGATGCCTTTGAATTTTCTATAGGTAGTTTTTTATTGTTTGACTAGGACTTATCTAGTTATGTTTTTACTTCTTTCCTGCATTTTAGCAGGGTTGTTTCTATTGGTGTTGGGACTCTATTTCTAGTCCTTATTTTAATGAATTGATGATTTTAAAAAGAAACACACCAAAATGTTAATTTAGTTATTCAAATTATTATTTATGTTCTAGAATTGTTTTCTTTGGATGACTCTATCTAAACAAATTAGTTCACGCATTACATAAAAAAGAGTAAAACATAAGACATCCTCTTAAGATATATCAGGGGATCGATATATCTCCACCATTTATTGGTACTTCAAATCTTGGCAAATTAAGAAGATGCAAATGCAACATACAGTTTGAAGTATGCCCAAATGTTTTGTGTAGGAAAGTAAATGATATTTCCTGGCAAATTATCATTGTCTCATGTGCAAGAAAAATTACAATTGCAATCAAGGATTTTTTTGTCTAAAAATGAGATATTTCAGAATGTCTTTGGAAAAGAACATTCTGAATATGTTCATTGTATGAGACTTGAAGTAATGCCGTCTTAGATAAATAGATCTACAAGATCGGTTTCTTCTTCTAAAAATATGCTAGAAGAAATTATTGCACTTAAGGACAATAATTCAAAAATGGATGAATTGAGTAGAAAATTGCATTGTTAAAGCAAATGGATACTGATAGGAAAGAGAAAGTTGAACTTTTAATGCAAATGCAAAATTCTAGTGGAAGACGTGTATATTATTTTTGATGCATTTGAAGTTAAAGATCACGAGTATTATTTTAAAGAGTATATTATTTTAAAGAGTATATTATTTTAATATATTTTTTTAGAGATTAGAATCACTTGTTGATGATAGACGTTCTTCTGAATCTAGCTATCGAATTAAAGATAATGGATCATCAAGAAGAATTAATTAAATTTCACTACAAATTAATTAGATTATGAACTTTTCTATGTATTTTTGACATTATGATGCTTTTTATTGTAATATTAGAATTTCATATATTTTCTATTTATTATACTACATAACATATTATCGAATTCATATTTTTTTTACAATATGATATTTGATATTAAATATATGTGATTGAAATTTTATAAAATTAAAAATTAAAGAAATATTATCAAAACAAAAATAATAATTTAAAAAACATATATTATAAATAAGTAATATTATAAAAAAATTGAGATATTAATAATTTAAATAAAAATATATTATAAAAAATATTATAAAAAGATAAAATTATGGATAAAAACTAATAATAATTTAAGTTGATGTTAAAAATAATAGTCAAATAATTAGAATTGCTTTAAACTTTTATCAAATAAATTATATTAAGAATTTGTAAATCAAATTACAATGATTTGAACCGTTAGAATTTCACATTCATTACACTTTGAAACGGTCGAAACAAGCATAGAAAATCAAACCTAAATTATAACTCACGAAACCATTGCAATTAACCATTTACGTTAGTTGTTTGTCTGTTGCAATTTAGAACGACAGTTTAAGGTTTTAGTAACCGTCTTAATCCAGCATCACGACACACATTTTGTGACAGAATTACAACAACATCAACACAAAAATTTCGTAATTTTCGAAAAGTCACTTTCCCAATATCTTGTAATTATATAAAAGATAAATGGGGTATATTGAAATTTCAGAGAGGAAAATGAGTTATTGTGTGAAAATTTCTCATACAAAAGATACCTGCAGAGTGAAGTAGTGAATAATAGACTCTAGAGTGCAAATTTAGAAGTAAATTACTTTAGAGAAGGCCGTATTCATTGATTTGTTTGGAGCCAAGTATAGTGGAGATAATGCCATACTTTAATACTTCAGAATGAGTCATCACTCTCCACTCTCCATGATTCTTGAACTTCAGCTAGTAAGCATATTCTTCCCAAACGCATTTGATGACAACGATGGCTACGTATGGCATAATCATCCAAACTCAACAATAATGGCTACGTATGGCATAATCATCCAAACTCAACAATAAAAACTCGGTTATTTATTGACTACATAACCGATGTAAAAGAAATCACAAATATTCAATTGTCTTCTATCATTTCCTCACATAATACAACTTTTTCTTTTTTTGAATAATGTGACTAATTGAGTTAATAAACTATTCCCTACGTTCTATTAACACACTAGTGGAAAAAAGGCTTCTTAAGTCGGTTAAAAATAACTTTTTAAGTCGGGTCCGAGTCCGACCTAAGAATTACCGACATAAGAAGTTTTGACTTTTTAAGTCGGTTGTGGACCTGATTTAAGAAACAACTTCTTAGCTCGGTTAGGCAGAACCCGACTTAATAAGTCTAGCCTGCAGAAATCATTTATACTCGACCTATGAAATTACTTTCTTAAATCGAGTATAATTAACAGACCTAAGAAGTTTTTTTTTTTTGGATAATCACACAAATCAGATGCAGTTTTTTCATTTAATAATTTACCCCCAAATCAGACTATCCAACTCAATCAACAAATTACACCAAAATTAAACCCCTAATTATCAAATAAAATATACCAACAACTTATAAACAAAATTACGTATATTAATAATACTAATACACAAACAAACACGTGCATGTTAATTCTAAAGCACCAAGTACGTACTTATCAAAACATCATCAAAATAAGAAACCTTAAATATTGGCCTGAAAAAATCATATCATCTTCTGAACAGCCAACAATCAACATCCAACACAGAATTGCACCTAATTTACATCAATATCTTCTTAACAGCAACACTATGGACATAATTATGTTCGATACAGCAGTTCTACAACCAGCCATATAGTTCACAAGATTCTGAATAGAAATTAAAACATGATTCATTGAATTAGTCCTCTTTTTTATACCTGTAGCTACATAACAAGATGTTAATGAACCAATAATATTCATTGTTCCTAGTGCCACCATTTCTCTATTACCGTCCAACGAATAATCTTTCATAGCAGCAAATGTTCTTCCAATAGCCACAGCTTCCTATAATTTTTTTTTAAGAAAACTGGCTGAAATTTCCTATAAATGTTTATGAAACAAAAGAGATAAGAAAAGTTTCTATAAATTCACGTACCGTGAGAGCTACCATACCAGAAATTAGACCAATCCTAATACCAGCACTAAGATATTTTCCATTGAAATATATTTCATCGGCCGATATTGGATTCACACCATCTTCAATATGTTTCACCTGAAACACCATAATGCTTTTTAAGTCTTAAACAATGCTTCATTTTGTTTGAAACTAATTAGCTTTTTACTACTTACAATTGCTACTCCTTTCTTGTCTGCCCTTGTAATGTAAACAGAAAAAGTAGAGACAATAACACATATCATAGGAGAAATTGCAGCCACCCAAAAGAGATTCTTTTTCTTCTTAGAACTGGTGATACCACAATATACTAAGAACCGGTGATTTTATGCTTTATTACCTTGAAACTCTCCATTTGAGACGTTCTTCCGACTTTCTTCACTTTGTTGTTTGCCCAGTTCAATATATCAGCATCCGTAATCTCTTTACCTTGCGAGTGTGATCTTAAGTTTCTCAGAAGTTGAAGCATGGTAAATCTCATAAGCTGCCACATAAATGTTGTTGGACAAACAGAGATGAACATTCTTGTTAGTCACTCCTATGCTATCAAACAAACATATCGGCTTCACCAACAATGCAAATCTACCATAAAGCTGAAAATCATTGAAACTAACCTATTAAGAGCTTCTTATTCCCTTGTACAATATCTTATTCCCTTCTTATTCCAGTTGACAGATCCAGGTGAAACCTTATCAAGAACTTCTAATATAACCCATCTGTGGAAAAGGAAATATAGAAAATTATAACCAGAAGTGAACAGAGTGAGGAAAATGTGAATGATAAACCAACTGAATAGTGGAAAGGCTACCCATTTCTGACATCCTCGAAAACATTATTGACGTAAGTAACAATTCCAAGACTGTTAATCCAGAGCCTGAAGCATCTTTCTTCCCGAGATGTCTGTGCATCATCAGTCATCATCTCAGCAAAGGACATTTTTTTTGAGTCAACCGTAAGGCCATTCCTACACAAGTGAAAGTACAAGAGATTTTTGAATTTATAAGAATGAAAGTCACATTCTCCAAGCTACATCTCCATCCTCTAAATATGTGTTCCTAACATGTGAATCAATTGCCCCGTCCTCTTTTTTCCTAAATAGGTTCTTCGAAGCATGCCCCAAAAAATTGAAACAAAGCGAATAGCACAATTTGCAACATGTTTAAAGTAACCCATACCTATGCTGGAATATTTGAGCAACAAATGCAATATTAAGGTTAGGAGACCCCTCCACTATGTCCTTTGGAGTGAGGTGTCGCTTGCAATCTAATCTCTCTGCCTACTCAAGAACCATCTTTGCTCTTTCTGTAGGATCAGTTGTGGTCAAGGCACCTGGGCCTGCAACTTCCAGAGCAAGAGCACTTAGCAAGTAAGCATAAGCCTCTCCATCCTGCAAAATAGAAAGCATTAAAAATAAAATAGACCCGTGGCAGCTTATAACCATGTCGTATCTGTTTACATCTATCAAACATTTGCTATGTGAGAAAATGTGCCACACAATGATTCAGTAATCAGCTATGGTATATGACAATACAGTAAATTTATTCCTAGAAAATTACTAAACGCTGTAACGGACAACAGAACAAAAGGAGGTTCACAGTTTCTTCACTGATCAAGTAGATCTGAACAAAAAGGGGTTCATAAGGAGTACTACAATACTTCCATCATCATGTATGCTTTCACCAACAAAACTGCACACATATTGAGAATTACAATATTAGTAACTCTAATTTATGCACAAAGAACAACCAAAATAGATAATATAATTGTAAAGCACATACAATTGGAGATCCTTGAGTTTTGGTAGCAGAAACTTAGTTGCTCCTTCAATGTGCTTCTTGAAAATCTCTTGCTTCTCTGCCTCTAACTTAGGTGTAAGCAATTTGATGTATCTTTTCATAAAAGTAACAAACTGCTTCTTATCAAAAGCAGGCTGTTCCTGTAATCCACCCTCAGCAACACCTTCATCGTCACCTCCACCCTCAGCAGAAGGGTTAGCACCAATATCAACATCGACAGCTCCTTGAACAACCCACTTTCCTTCGACTTCCCACAGTAAGCCATTCTCAATTTCCTTATAAAGGAATGAGTCAGTAGGAGTTCATCACCTACATATTCATCCACAAAGTAAAGTTCCTAAATAATGTTTGAAAATATAATCATAAAATAACTCTCGTCAACTGTGATAACCGTCTCCACATAACCATCTTGATCATGATTCATGAAATACTCAAATACCACAGAAACTCAAATACCAAAGAAATGGTGTAATATTTGGTCACCTTAACTTAATGCTCAAGAAACTATTATAGTTTTACTAGCATATAAATTGTTCTTCTAACATCTAAGAGTTGTGCACAGAAATCAACGGTTGGATAAGGGAAGAACTGTCAAGTTTTTCTTCGGGATGATTTTCAGGCTCATCAGACTTGGTTTCTTGACTTCTTCCCCATACAACAAGGTATAAACCAGTTATAATTAAGATGGCTCCAATAATCCTGCATCTCACAATTCAAAACAACAACAGGTTTTGCTTTCTTCAAAATTTTATGGAAACAAAATGAAATTGAAGTTACTATATTGAGAACATACCCTCCCAAGAAGAATTCTTCACCAAAAGCAATGGATGTTATCAAAGCTACAAGCAATGTCTGTAAAGGCAGATAGATTGAAGCAAGCACTGGCCCTCCTTTGCTGATAGTTCATATTTGTATTGCTGCTGCCACCCCTGAAATCACCACTCCCTGATACAGAAAAAACACCGAGCCGAATTCATATACCATAACATGTAATCATTCTCATACTAGTGAAAGATCAGATTGAGCAATCAAGTTTGATTTACGAACCGAGTACAAAATACTATAGGCCTCGTCGATGGAATTGAGCTGCCAAGCCTTGGGATCCTTCTCAAGAAATGCTGCAATTGTCCCAAACTGCACAATACCAAATAAGCAAGTAAAAGCAGAAATAGTGAGTTGTGCTGAATAATTTTTCAGAACAAATGCTTGCATCACAATCCAACCAGACCAACTCAAACAATGACCAAAGAGAAAAATGCCAGCCAAGCCCAAAATTTTCCCATTAGCTTCCTCAAATAGAAACAAGAACCGTTTCTGATGTACTACTAAACGTGATTCTGGAGCATAAATTGTTGGTCCTTTGTAAAGGGTAATGGTTGAAGCTCCTCCAACAAAAGCAACTACTCCAAGAATCTTAGCAATACCATTTATCCTATTTAAGCGCAACCTCTCGTATCTGCAATTTCGCATGCATAATCGAACAAGTTCATGAATATATAATAAAAAAGATCTGAACTTTAAGCTCTAGAGAACAAGGGTTATTAGTTATAACTCGCCTTAGTATCACAGCCATCAGAAATGTAAGAGCAGGAACAGAATTCTGCATAGCAGAAGCAAATGTTGACGTTGTATTGTCCAAACCCACAAGGTAAAATCCTTCTTTCATAGTTATTCTGCAAGAATCAAACAGGTAACGTTTAAAGTTACACAAACATGTTTTGAACAAATATAAAGATGAATGAAATGACTTCATGAAAAGAGAATGTATCCTACAAGTCCAAGTAGGAAAAACTGTAACAAACAATAACTGGTTATTGGTGGCCTATCTTTCCTTGCAAGAGGGGAACACATAAAAACAATAACAAAAAAAAGTGAGAAAATTGAATACTATAATCAAAGGTTGGTATAGAGGTAAAGTAGAATACTCTTCAGTGAAATATGCGAGCAGAGCTAGAAGAATGAAAGCAGTGATGTTTCTATAGACAGGAAAAACAAGCTTGCTGACTCCTGTATTGAGTGCAATTCTGAGAAATATATGATTTCCTGCATGACAAAATTGTAAAAAAGTTAAGGCTGTGTGAAGCTTAGCTCGTTCAGACATCATATTCTTTTGGTGTTGTGTTTTTTGCAGGAGTCGCCCCTAGAGTGCCGATAACGAAAAGCCTTCCATTAACATTCAAGAACTCAATATTTTTCTGAAAGCAAGATGTTCCAGTACAATCAAGAATAACATCAACACCTGCCACAAAATCAATGGTAATAATATTACCTCATCAAAAAACAAAGATATCAAGAATCTACACCAAGCTTCATACCTCGACCACCAGTTTCTTCCTTCACTCTAGCAGCAAAGTCCTCAATTTTGTAATTGATGCAAACATCGGCTTGAATCTCGCACAATAAGATAGCTTCTCTTGATCATCTGTGTAACACCCCTCTAATCCCCGTAATTAATTAAAATAATCAGAGTAAAATTAACATGCATTAAACCAAGGGTGTCACACTTCAAACCTTCAAACACCTATCATGCACATCAACACTTTAATGAATAATCATGTTTTACAAATTTCAATTAGCATGTAGCAGCGGATTCATTTATCCAATGATTTTTCATAAAAGAAATATTTGTTTTCATCACATAAATCAACAAGGCTCGGGCACTAAGGCCAACTTCTTATTATTTTAATAAACAAGAAAACATAGTATATTTCTAAAACATAAACCAAGCGATCCCAGGGTTACACGACCAGAGCATGACTCGACCCAACATAATAAAAATACTAAACAGCTGCACCAACAGCGACTTCGCAACAAAGAACAACTCTACTCTTATACCTGCACAATGTCATGTAGGACATCATTCCAGCAGAAGGGTGAGAAATATTTCCATAATAATCAATGCATATAATTATGTATATAAGCAATCATAAAATAAATATATGCCACATTTCTCACCATATTTCATATTCAATTCACACATACCTCTCAATTACCTCATCATATAAACTAACATGGTTGATCATCAAGCATATTATCATGCACATAGCATACTTTCATACAACACTCACATACTCACCACTCTTAAATCAACATATCATGTATATATGCACATTTCTCCTAACAATCACATATTCATCATTTTCAATTACACAAGTCATGTACACATACGTAAGCATAACTTAAATCAACAATTCTATCCATGCCATATGGCTCACTTAAAGCCCATCAATTCTACCAATTCACTATTACACATTCACATTTCTCAATTACACAAGTAATGCACATACGCATATTCCACAATTCTCACCACTATTCACCCTCTTAGTCATATATATTTACCACACATATATAGACAACATGAATATTCACAAAGCATTCCCACATCATGCATACACTCACATTTCCACAATCTTATCATTCACACATAAGCATCTCTTCATGCATATGTCATATATCAATGTGACTCAACAACTCAATGCAACTCATGCAATGCGGTACCGACTCTCGTTATCATTTTTCGGTTTTTACATTAAACCGGGTCCACTCTTCTAGACCGATAACCCGTTATCGTTTTTCGGTTTTTACATTAAACCGGGTCCACTCTTCTAGACCGATAACAACAAAGGCCCGTCCTCTAAGCCTTCAAACCCACTCTTCAAGGTTTGGGACAAGTCACTAGTCTCCACGAAACTAGCAAGCGTTGCCTCTTGACTAAATGATGCATATGCAATCGAAAATCAAATGCACTTAAGACCGACATCTTAATCTCATGCATTCCAATAATTCATCTCTTCAAGAATTATATCATGATTGCACACACAACATATTCACATAACATTCATCAATGTATTCATAATTCAACACTATCACCATATTATCACACAATGCACACATATCCATGATATGTTCTCATGCATTCTTCACATTTATCAAACAATGCACACATATCCACAATATGTTCTCATGCATTATTCACATTTAATCACATACATACAATATGCATTTAAAACATCTATCAAGCAATGCACACATATCCAAGACATGTTCTGATGCATTCTATTCATACAACCGCATACAAACAATATGCATTCACAATTCAATATCATCACCACATTATCAAAAATGCACACATATCCTCTATTATGTTCTCATGCATTTCCAGTCAATACAAATAATATACACATCTCAAAACCTAGGATTCACGCCATACGGCTACCCAAAACACATATATAACAGCATATAACTTTTCATTCCATTAAGAATCGAACCCGATCGAACCACAACACAACATGGAATGAAATCACAGAAAAACAAAATGTTGTCATGTTCGCTACTGCCTCGCCTAGCGAACAACTAGCGAACCTTCGCTACATGTTCGCCTAGCGAACTGCTAGCGAACCCAAACAGATGCTACATACCTCACTCGCTACCTTGTTCGCCACAGCGAACCCCCAGCGAACCATTCACTACCCCGTTCGCTACCCAACGAAGGAACCTCTCACATTCTGTTTCCACTCGCCACTAGCTCGCTAGGCGAGGACCCAACGAGCGTTCGCGACCAGCTCGCCTAGCGAACAACTAGCGAACGTCTGCGAACCAGAATTTTCCCACTGTTCAGAAATTCCAACTCTCTCCAAAATCGACAGATTCTCATTCAATCAGTTTCCCTAACCTTAATATAACCATACCCGACTAAACTATACTACTTATTCTCGATTTTAACCATTAAACTTCGATTTACACCGATTAAATCCATTTTGCCCTAAAATGAAAAATGGTGGAAAACTCACAACAACCCAATCCAATCATACATAATCATACACATTGCTAAGATAATAATGTTTCTCACCCTTACCTTGATTAAATAGAAGCTTTGGATCGGATCTTGATGATTTTCCAAGTTTTCCTCTTATCTTCCTCTTTCTCTTCTCTTCCACTTTCTTTCTCTTATGTTTTCCTATCCATCTATTTTCCTTCCACTTATCCTTATATACCTTCCATTATTTTCTTTCCATCACATTTCCCTTCTCTCAAAATATCTACTAATCAATTTCTCATAAAATATCCACTTGACCCTCTATTCACCAAAATATCTCATCTTATCATTAATTGGATAGTATCTAGTAATCCCACATTATTCTACCAAATAGAATAAATCAGTTAAATCCAATAACTCACATAGATCAAATAAATCCAATTAATTATTACAATTAATCCACCATTTTGAAAATTGGGCTGTTACAACCCTCCCCCACTTTAGGAATTTTCGTCCTCGAAAATGTTACCTGGTTCAAACAGTTCTGGATAAGACTCCCTCATTTGGCTCTCTAGTTCCCAAGTTACATTTCCACCAGCCGGTCCTCCCCAAGCGACCTTCACCAAAGAAATCTCCTTGACTCGAAGTTGCTTCAAAGCATAGCCAAAACTCGTTGATGTTGCACTTAACATATCTCCCAGTCATATTAACAAAGCATTACAACACAACGAATAGTTCTGTCGGATTCCGAAAAACCAACACACGAGTTATTGACAACTTTCCAAAAACTCTCTGAACTTCTTCACAGTGGCATATCACTAATTCTTCTCCAATACTGATAACTCTAATTCTCGATGTGCAAATTGATCCTCTATACTCTTCGACGCATCTAAACACCATCGATTGCACAACCATTACTCACTCAATTAAGTATGGAGAACTCCATGCCAAACGGACACTCAATTTGTGAGTCATGGCGGAAATACAAACCGCACTAACCACAACAACCAAACATATTTCATCAATAAATACTTAATTCCATGTCACTACTTCACCATCGCATGAAACATTGTAATAACTTTCCGCGCTCCTAATCTTGCGTAATTCCGAGTTACGGTCCTCCCGTTACGACAAAAATACGAAAACAACATTTCCACACTTAGAAGGCCATTCAACACATCTTCGACTCTTGAAATGTTTAAAGGTCTAATTGTACCAATATAGTATCCCCCACTTTATTTCCTTTAATAATCACCAGAAGTCACTATCCACCCTTTATATACTTGACTTCACACTATGTTGCCGCAGCACACACACCAGACACAAGTCTCAAAACTACTCAACCAGTTTAATTCCTTGACTATCCAAATAGACATACAATATGGAGCTCTTAATATCGGACTAGTTCCCGTAACTAAGTCAATCACAACTCCATTTCACATCCTGGTTGTATATCACTATCTTGTCAGAATAACTTCCAGACAACCATAATTAATCGGCAAACCGCCAACTTCCCACTTTCGTTAACACTCAAAATTTCCATCAAAATGAAACATCTCATCAATGTCCTGCGCCGACTCATCAAAACAATTCTTCAGCACTTGGCTTAACTCCAAACAATTCACTGCTCACGTCATCTAAGCTTGCAAGACACGTCTATCCCATCCAACACAATCCTAACTACTATCAACAAGAGATTAAGGGTGATCAGTTCCTCAATTTGTCAATAGACAGCCGAAATCATAGTGGGACATAAACCATCTTTACCAAACTATAATAGCGTTTAATCACACACTGAGCTACAACTCCACACTTGTAGCATCCTGGAGAATCACAATTTTCTTCCCCCACTTTGATCACTCCCACTTCTGCAGACAAAGGTTAAACGACAAACATGTATCGACAGTGTTTTCACACACATGTCGCATACAAGGGAACAAATAACATTAGACAACATGGCCGGATGGACCGACCTGCTCTGATACCACTAATGTAACACCCCTCTAATCCCCGTAATTAATTAAAATAATCAGAGTAAAATTAACATGCATTCAACCAAGGGTGTCACACTTCAAACCTTCAAACACCTGTCATGCTCATCAACACTTTAATGAATAATCATGTTTTACAAATTTCAATTAGCATGTAGCAGCAGATTCATTTATCCAATGATTTTTCATAAAAGAAATATTTGTTTTCATCACATAAATCAACAAGGCTCGGGCACTAAGGCCAACTTCTTATTATTTTAATAAACAAGAAAACATAGTATATTTCTAAAACATAAACCAAGCGATCCCAGGGTTACACGACCAAAGCATGACTCGACCCAACATAATAAAAATACTAAACAGTTGCACCAACAGCGACTTCGCAACAAAGAACAGCTCTACTCTTATACCTGCACGATGTCATGTAGGACATCATTCCAGCAGAAGGGTGAGAAATATTTCCATAATAATCAATGCATATAATTATGTATATAAGCAATCATAAAATACATATATGCCACATTTCTCACCATATTTCATATTCAATTCACACATACCTCTCAATTACCTCATCATATAAACTAACATGGTTGATCATCAAGCATATTATCATGCACATAGCATACTTTCATACAAAACTCACATACTCACCACTCTTAAATCAACATATCATGTATATATGCACACTTCTCCTAACAATCACATATTCATCATTTTCAATTACACAAGTCATGTACACATACGTAAGCATAACTTAAATCAACAATTCTATCCATGCCATATGGCTCACGTAAAGCCCATCAATTCTACCAATTCACTATTACACATTCACATTTCTCAATTACACAAGTAATGCACATACGCATATTCCACAATTCTCACCACTATTCACCCTCTTAGTCATATATATTTACCACACATATATAGACAACATGAATATTCACAAAGCATTCCCACATCATGCATACACTCACATTTCCACAATCTTATCATTCACACATAAGCATCTCTTCATGCATATGTCATATATCAATGTGACTCAACAACTCAATGCAACTCATGCAATGCGGTACCGACTCTCGTTATCATTTTTCGGTTTTTACATTAAACCGGGTCCACTCTTCTAGACCGATAACAACAAAGGCCCGTCCTCTAAGCCTTCAAACCCACTCTTCTAGGTTTGGGACAAGTCACTAGTCTCCACGAAACTAGCAAGCATTGCCTCTTGACTAAATGATGCATATGCAATCGAAAATCAAATGCACTTAAGACCGACATCTTAATCTCATGCATTCCAATAATTCATCTCTTCAAGAATTATATCATGATTGCACACACAACATATTCACATAACATTCATCAATATATTCATAATTCAACACTATCACCATATTATCACACAATGCACACATATCCACGATATACTCTCATGCATTCTTCACATTTATCAAACAATGCACACATATCCACAATATGTTCTCATGCATTATTCACATTTAATCACATACATACAATATGCATTTAAAACATCTATCAAGCAATGCACACATATCCAAGACATGTTCTGATGCATTCTATTCATACAACCGCATACAAACAATATGCATTCACAATTCAATATCATCACCACATTATCAACAATGCACACATATCCTCTATTATGTTCTCATGCATTTCCAATCAATACAAATAATATACACATCTCAAAACCTAGGATTCACGCCATACGGCTATCCATAACACATATATAACAGCATATAACTTTTCATTCCATTAAGAATCGAACCCGATCGAACCACAACACAACATGGAATGAAATCACAGAAAAACAAAATGTTGTCATGTTCGCTACTGCCTCGCCTAGCGAGCAGCTAGTGAACCTTCGCTACATGTTCGCCTAGCGAACTGCTAGCGAACCCAAACAGATGCTACAGACCTCACTCGCTACCTTGTTCGCCATAGCGAACCCCCAACGAACCATTCACTACCCCGTTCGCTACCCAACGAAGGAACCTCTCACATTCTGTTTCCACTCGCCACTAGCTCGCTAGGCGAGGACCCAGCGAGCGTTCGCGTCCAGCTCGCCTAGCGAACAACTAGCGAACGTCTGCGAACCAGAATTTTCCCACTGTTCAGAAATTCCAACTCTCTCCAAAATCGACAGATTCTCACTCAATCAGTTTCCCTAACCTTAATATAACCATACCCGACTAAACTATACTACTTATTCTCGATTTTAACCGTTAAACTTCGATTTACACCAATTAAATCCATTTTGCCCTTAAATGAAAAATGGTGGAAAACTCACAACAACCCAATCCAATCATACATAATCATACACATTGCTAAGATAATAATGTTTCTCACCCTTACCTTGATTAAATAGAAGCTTTGGATCGGATCTTGATGATTTTCCAAGTTTTCCTCTTATCTTCCTCTTTCTCTTCTCTTCCACTTTCTTTCTCTTATGTTTTCCTATCCATCTATTTTCCTTCCACTTATCCTTATATACCTTCCATTATTTTCTTTCCATCACATTTCCCTTCTCTCAAAATATCTACTAATCAATTTCTCATAAAATATCCACTTGATCCTTTATTCACCAAAATATCTCATCTTATCATTAATTGGATAGTATCTAGTAATCCCACATTATTCTACCAAATAGAATAAATCAGTTAAATCCAATAACTCACATAGATCAAATAAATCCAATTAATTAGTACAATTAATACACCAATTTGAAAATTGGGTTGTTACAACCCTCCCTCGCTTTAGGAATTTTCGTCCTCGAAAATGTTACCTGGTTCAAACAGTTCTGGATAAGACTCCCTCATTTGGCTCTCTAGTTCCCAAGTCACATTTCCACCAGCCGGTCCTCCCCAAGCGACCTTCACCAAAGAAATCTCCTTGCCTCGAAGTTGCTTCAAAGCATAGCCAAAACTCGTTGATGTTGCACTTAACATATCTCCGAGTCATATTAACAAAGCATTACAACACAACGAATAGTTCTGTCGGACTCGGAAAAACCAACACACGAGTTATTGACAACTTTCCAAAAACTCTCTGAACTTCTTCACAGTGGCATATCACTAATTCTTCTCCAATACTGATAACTCTAATTCTCGATGTGCAAATTGATCCTCTATACTCTTCGACGCATCTAAACACCATCGATTGCACAACCATTACTCACTCAATTAAGTATGGAGAACTCCATGCCAAACGGACACTCAATTTGTGAGTCATGGCGGAAATACAAACCGCACTAACCACAACAACCAAACATATTTCATCAATAAATACTTAATTCCATGTCACTACTTCACCATCGCATGAAACATTGTAATAACTTTCCGCGCTCCTAATCTTGCGTCATTCCGAGTTACGGTCCTCCCGTTACGACAAAAATACGAAAACAACATTTCCACACTTAGAAGGCCATTCAACACATCTTCGACTCTTGAAATGTTTAAAGGTCTAATTTTACAAATATAGTATCCCCCACTTTATTTCCTTTAATAATCACCAGAAGTCACTATCCACCCTTTATATACTTGACTTCACACTATGTTGCCGCATCACACACACCAGACACAAGTCTCAAAACTACTCAACCAGTTTAATTCCTTGACTATCCAAATAGACATACAATATGGAGCTCTTAATATCAGACTAGTTCCCGTAACTAAGTCAATCACAACTCCACTTCACATCCTGGCTGTATAACACTATCTTGTCAGAATAACTTCCAGACAACCATAATTAATTGGCAAACCGCCAACTTCCCACTTTCGTTAACACTCAAAATTTCCATCAAAATGAAACATCTCATCACTGTCCTGCACCGACTCATCAAAACAATTCTTCAGCACTTGGCTTAACTCCAAACAATTCACTGCTCACGTCATCTAAGCTTGCAAGACACGTCTATCCCATCCAACACAATCCTAACTATTTTCAACAAGAGATTAAGGGTGATCAGTTCCTCAATTTATCAATAGACAGCCGAAATCATAGTGGGGCATAAACCATCTTTACCAAAATATAATAGCGTTTAATCACACACTGAGCTACAACTCCACACTTGCAGCATCCTGGAGAATCACAATTTTCTTCCCCCACTTCGATCACTCCCACTTCTGCAGACAAAGGTTAAACGACAAACATGTATCGACAGTGTTTTCACACACATGTCGCATACAAGGGAACAAATAACATTAGACAACATGGCCGGATGGACCGACCTGCTCTGATACCACTAATGTAACACCCCTCTAATCCCCGTAATTAATTAAAATAATCAGAGTAAAATTAACATGCATTCAACCAAGGGTGTCACACTTCAAACCTTCAAACACCTGTCATGCTCATCAACACTTTAATGAATAATCATGTTTTACAAATTTCAATTAGCATGTAGCAGCGGATTCATTTATCCAATGATTTTTCATAAAAGAAATATTTGTTTTCATCACATAAATCAATAAGGCTCGGGCACTAAGGCCAACTTCTTATTATTTTAATAAACAAGAAAACATAGTATATTTCTAAAACATAAACCAAGCGATCCCAGGGTTACACGACCAGAGCATGACTCGACCCAACATAATAAAAATACTAAACAGCTGCACCAACAGCGACTTCGCAACAAAGAACAGCTCTACTCTTATACCTGCACGATGTCATGTAGGATATCATTCCAGCAGAAGGGTGAGAAATATTTCCATAATAATCAATGCATATAATTATGTATATAAGCAATCATAAAATAAATATATGCCACATTTCTCACCATATTTCATATTCAATTCACACATACCTCTCAATTACCTCATCATATAAACTAACATGGTTGATCATCAAGCATATTATCATGCACATAGCATACTTTCATACAACACTCACATACTCACCACTCTTAAATCAACATATCATGTATATATGCACACATCTCCTAACAATCACATATTCATCATTTTCAATTACACAAGTCATGTACACATACGTAAGTATAACTTAAATCAACAATTCTATCCATGCCATATGGCTCACGTAAAGCCCATCAATTCTACCAATTCACTATTACACATTCACATTTCTCAATTACACAAGTAATGCACATACGCATATTCCACAATTCTCACCACTATTCACCCTCTTAGTCATATATATTTACCACACATATATAGACAACATGAATATTCACAAAGCATTCCCACATCATGCATACACTCACATTTCCACAATCTTATCATTCACACATAAGCATCTCTTCATGCATATGTCATATATCAATGTGACTCAACAACTCAATGCAACTCATGCAATGCAGTACCGACTCTCGTTATCATTTTTCGGTTTTTACATTAAACTGGGTCCACTCTTCTAGACTGATAACCCGTTTTCATTTTTCGGTTTTTACATTAAACCGGGTCCACTCTTCTAGACCGATAACAACAAAGGCCCGTCCTCTAAGCCTTCAAACCCACTCTTCTAGGTTTGGGACAAGTCACTAGTCTCCACGAAACTAGCAAGCATTGCCTCTTGACTAAATGATGCATATGCAATCGAAAATCAAATGCACTTAAGACCGACATCTTAATCTCATGCATTCCAATAATTCATCTCTTCAAGAATTATATCATGATTGCACACACAGCATATTCACATAACATTCATCAATGTATTCATAATTCAACACTATCACCATATTATCACACAATGCACACATATCCACGATATGTTCCCATGCATTCTTCACATTTATCAAACAATGCACACATATCCACAATATGTTCTCATGCATTATTCACATTTAATCACATACATACAATATGCATTTAAAACATCTATCAAGCAATGCACACATATCCAAGACATGTTCTCATGCATTCTATTCATACAACCGCATACAAACAATATGCATTCACAATTCAATATCATCACCACATTATCAACAATGCACACATATCCTCTATTATGTTCTCATGCATTTCCAATCAATACAAATAATATACACATCTCAAAACCTAGGATTCACGCCATACGGCTACCCATAACACATATATAACAACATATAACTTTTCATCCCATTAAGAATCGAACCCGATCGAACCACAACATAACATGGAATGAAATCACAAAAAAACAAAATGTTGTCATGTTCGCTACTGCCTCGCCTAGCGAGCAGCTAGCGAACCTTCGCTACATGTTCGCCTAGCGAACTGCTAGCGAACCCAAACAGATGCTACAGACCTCACTCGCTACCTTGTTCGCCACAGCGAACCCCCAGCGAACCATTCACTACCCCGTTCGCTACCCAATGAAGGAACCTCTCACATTCTGTTTCCACTCGCCACTAGCTCGCTAGGCGAGGACCCAGCGAGCGTTCGCGACCAGCTCGCCTAGCGAACAACTAGCGAACGTCTGCAAACCAGAATTTTCCCACTGTTCAGAAATTCCAACTCTCTCCAAAATCGACAGATTCTCAGTCAATCAGTTTCCCTAACCTTAATATAACCATACCCGACTAAACTATACTATTTATTCTCGATTTTAACCGTTAAACTTCGATTTACACCGATTAAATCCATTTTGCCCTAAAATGAAAAATGATGGAAAACTCACAATAACCCAATCCAATCATACATAATCATACACATTGCTAAGATAATAATGTTTCTCACCCTTACCTTGATTAAATAGAAGCTTTGGATCGGATCTTGATGATTTTCCAAGTTTTCCTCTTATCTTCCTCTTTCTCTTCTCTTCCACTTTCTTTCTCTTATGTTTTCCTATCCATCTATTTTCCTTCCACTTATCCTTATATACCTTCCATTATTTTCTTTCCATCACATTTCCCTTCTCTCAAAATATCTACTAATCAATTTCTCATAAAATATCCACTTGACCCTTTATTCACCAAAATATCTCATCTTATCATTAATTGGATAGTATCTAGTAATCCCACATTATTCTACCAAATAGAATAAATCAGTTAAATCCAATAACTCACATAGATAAAATAAATCCAATTAATTAGTACAATTAATCCACCATTTTGAAAATTGGGCTGTTACAACCCTCCCCCACTTTAGGAATTTTCGTCCTCGAAAATGTTACCTGGTTCAAACAGTTCTGGATAAGACTCCCTCATTTGGCTCTCTAGTTCCCAAGTCACATTTCCACCAGCCGGTCCTCCCCAAGAGACCTTCACCAAAGAAATCTCCTTGCCTCGAAGTTGCTTCAAAGCATAGCCAAAACTCGTTGATGTTGCACTTAACATATCTCCCAGTCATATTAACAAAGCATTACAACACAACGAATAGTTCTGTCGGATTCGGAAAAACCAACACACGAGTTATTGACAACTTTCCAAAAACTCTCTGAACTTCTTCACAGTGGCGTATCACTAATTCTTCTCCAATACTGATAACTCTAATTCTCGATGTGCAAATTGATCCTCTATACTCTTCGACGCATCTAAACACCATCGATTACACAACCATTACTCACTCAATTAAGTATGGAGAACTCCATGCCAAACGGACACTCAATTTGTGAGTCATGGCGGAAATACAAACCGCACTAACCACAACAACCAAACATATTTCATCAATAAATACTTAATTCCATGTCACTACTTCACCATCGCATGAAACATTGTAATAACTTTTCGCGCTCCTAATCTTGCGTCATTCCGAGTTACGGTCCTCCCGTTACGACAAAAATACGAAAACAACATTTCCACACTTAGAAGGCCATTCAACACATCTTCGACTCTTGAAATGTTTAAAGGTCTAATTGTACCAATATAGTATCCCCCACTTTATTTCCTTTAATAATCACCAGAAGTCACTATCCACCCTTTATATACTTGACTTCACACTATGTTGCCGCATCACACACACCAGACACAAGTCTCAAAACTACTCAACCAGTTTAATTCCTTGACTATCCAAATAGACATACAATATGGAGCTCTTAATATCAGACTAGTTCCCGTAACTAAGTCAATCACAACTCCACTTCACATCCTGGCTGTATATCACTATCTTGTCAGAATAACTTCCAGACAACCATAATTAATCGGCAAACCGCCAACTTCCCACTTTCGTTAACACTCAAAATTTCCATCAAAATGAAACATCTCATCACTGTCCTGCGCCGACTCATCAAAACAATTCTTCAGCACTTGGCTTAACTCCAAACAATTCACTGCTCACGTCATCTAAGCTTGCAAGACACGTCTGTCCCATCCAACAGAATCCTAACTACTATCAACAAGAGATTAAGGGTGATCAGTTCCTCAATTTGTCAATAGACAGCCGAAATCATAGTGGGGCATAAACCATCTTTACCAAACTATAATAGCGTTTAATCACACACTGAGCTACAACTCCACACTTGCAGCATCCTGGAGAATCACAATTTTCTTCCCCCACTTTGATCACTCCCACTTCTGCAGACAAAGGTTAAACGACAAACATGTATCGACAGTGTTTTCACACACATGTCGCATACAAGGGAACAAATAACATTAGACAACATGGCCGGATGGACCGACCTGCTCTGATACCACTAATGTAACACCCCTCTAATCCCCGTAATTAATTAAAATAATCAGAGTAAAATTGACATGCATTCAACCAAGGGTGTCACACTTCAAACCTTCAAACACCTGTCATGCTCATCAACACTTTAATGAATAATCATGTTTTACAAATTTCAATTAGCATGTAGCAGCGGATTCATTTATCCAATGATTTTTCATAAAAGAAATATTTGTTTTCATCACATAAATCAATAAGGCTCGGGCACTAAGGCCAACTTCTTATTATTTTAATAAACAAGAAAACATAGTATATTTCTAAAACATAAACCAAGCGATCCCAGGGTTACACGACCAGAGCATGACTCGACCCAACATAATAAAAATACTAAACACCTGCACCAACAGCGACTTCGCAACAAAGAACAGCTCTACTCTTATACCTGCACGATGTCATGTAGGACATCATTCCAACAGAAGGGTGAGAAATATTTTCATAATAATCAATGCATATAATTATGTATATAAGCAATCATAAAATACATATATGCCACATTTCTCACCATATTTCATATTCAGTTCACACATACCTCTCAATTACCTCATCATATAAACTAACATGGTTGATCATCAAGCATATTATCATGCACATAGCATACTTTCATACAACACTCACATACTCACCACTCTTAAATCAACATATCATGTATATATGCACACTTCTCCTAACAATCACATATTCATCATTTTCAATTACACAAGTCATGTACACATACGTAAGCATAACTTAAATCAACAATTCTATCCATGCCATATGGCTCACGTAAAGCCCATCAATTCTACCAATTCACTATTACACATTCACATTTCTCAATTACACAAGTAATGCACATACGCATATTCCACAATTCTCACCACTATTCACCCTCTTAGTCATATATATTTACCACACATATATAGACAACATGAATATTCACAAAGCATTCCCATATCATGCATACACTCACATTTCCACAATCTTATCATTCACACATAAGCATCTCTTCATGCATATGTCATATATCAATGTGACTCAATAACTCAATGCAACTCATGCAATGCGGTACCGACTCTCGTTATCATTTTTCGATTTTTACATTAAACCGGGTCCACTCTTCTAGATCGATAACCTGTTATCATTTTTCGGTTTTTACATTAAACCGGGTCCACTCTTCTAGACCGATAACAACAAAGGCCCGTCCTCTAAGCCTTCAAACCCACTCTTCTAGGTTTGGGACAAGTCACTAGTCTCCACGAAACTAGCAAGCATTGCCTCTTGACTAAATGATGCATATGCAATCGAAAATCAAATGCACTTAAGACCGACATCTTAATCTCATGCATTCCAATAATTCATCTCTTCAAGAATTATATCATGATTGCACACACAGCATATTCACATAACATTCATCAATGTATTCATAATTCAACACTATCACCACATTATCACACAACGCACACATATCCACAATATGTTCTCATGCATTCTTCACATTTATCAAACAATGCACACATATCCACAATATGTTCTCATGCATTATTCACATTTAATCACATACATATAATATGCATTTAAAACATCTATCAAGCAATGCACACATATCCAAGACATGTTCTCATGCATTCTATTCATACAACCGTATACAAACAGTATGCATTCACAATTCAATATCATCACCACATTATCAACAATGCACACATATCCTCTATTATGTTCTCATGCATTTCCAATCAATATAAATAATATACACATCTCAAAACCTAGGATTCACGCCATACGGCTACCCATAACACATATATAACAACATATAACTTTTCATTCCATTAAGAATCGAACCCGATCGAACCCCAACCACAACATGGAATGAAATCACAGAAAAACAAAATGCTGTCATGTTCGCTACTGCCTCGCCTAGCGAGCAGCTAGCGAACCTTCACTACATGTTCGCCTAGCGAACTGCTAGCAAACCCAAACAGATGCTACAAACCTCACTCGCTACCTTGTTCTCCACAGCGAACCCCCAGCGAACCATTCGCTACCCCGTTCGCTACCCAACGAAGGAACCTCTCACATTCTGTTTCCACTCACCACTAGCTCGCTAGGCGAGGACCCAACGAGCGTTCGCGACCAGCTCGCCTAGCGAACAACTAGCGAACGCCTGCGAACCAGAATTTTCCCACTGTTCAGAAATTCCAACTCTCTCCAAAATCGACAGATTCTCATTCAATCAGTTTCCTTAACCTTAATATAACCATACCCGACTAAACTATACTACTTATTCTCGATTTTAACCGTTAAACTTCGATTTACACCAATTAAATCCATTTTGCCCTTAAATGAAAAATGGTGGAAAACTCACAACAACCCAATCCAATCATACATAATCATACACATTGCTAAGATAATAATGTTTCTCACCCTTACCTTGATTAAATAGAAGCTTTGGATCGGATCTTGATGATTTTCCAAGTTTTCCTCTTATCTTCCTCTTTCTGTTCTCTTCCACTTTCTTTCTCTTATGTTTTCCTATCCATTTATTTTCCTTCCACTTATCCTTATATACCTTCCATTATTTTCTTTCCATCACATTTCCCTTCTCTCAAAATATCTACTAATCAATTTCTCATAAAATATCCACTTGACCCTTTATTCACCAAAATATCTCATCTTATCATTAATTGGATAGTATCTAGTAATCCCACATTGTTCTACCAAATAGAATAAATCAGTTAAATCCAATAACTCACATAGATCAAATAAATCCAATTAATTAGTACAATTAATCCACCATTTTGAAAATTGGGCTGTTACAACCTGCATAGTAATATCTAGAATCAAATATCTGCAAACATAGCTTGTAATTTCAATCCTGTCAAGGCTTAAAGACATCAAACTGAGTAAATATTCAAAAACATGAAAAGAAATAGTGAAAATGCAACTACAATTACTCTTGATCCACCCAACTTAGCTGCCTTAATTGCAAATGCGTCGATTCCGCCAGAACCTCCATGAATCTGAGAATTCATAAAGTTAACATGAAGATAAAAGATTAATAGCAAGGCAAAAATCAAGAACCATGCTTACCAACAAGGTTTCCCCTCTATATAGTCTGCTGGTGATAAAGATAGATGACCAGACAGTATATGCAGCGAAGGGAAGACTAGCCGCTTCCTTGAGAGAAACCCCGATTGGCTTCCCCTTCCTACGAAAGAAGCCGCTATTACAAGAGAAGTAGAAAAGCTCAAACCGAAGGAGACTCATCACCGCCGTGAGGCTCAAATCATCCTCGAGGATTCATCATCACCTTACCGCCATCGTTAACGAGCCGCCGCCGACTCCTATTCTTGGGTAAAAGCTTGTTTTCTTCGAATCACTTTTGCAATCTATGTTGAGCTGCAGGTTAACCACCAAAGCGCGAAGCAACAAGGAGAACGGAGAAGCCACGAAATTCCAGATGAAGACGAGGAGATGAGAAAGAAGGGAATTGGACGGCGTTGGAGGGAAGTTTGATTAGGGTCCAGATGAAGACGAGGAGATCACAGGACAGCGTTGGAGGGAAGTTTGATTAGGGTTTCTAGTTTGTTCAAGTTTGTTCAAGATACCCAATTCGATTCCTGTATGATGCACATATAATTTAATTTGTTTTAAGTCAATAAAACTTCTTAGGTCAGGTGGAAGACACCTGACTTAATAAATTGATTTTTTAAGTCAGTTAGTAACCACATCTGACTTAAGAAATTTTTGTTAAATCAGTTTTAAATGCACCCGACTTAACAAAGTTACAAATATTTACGAAATTGCCACCGCATAACTTCTTAAGTTAGGTGGCAGGTGAACTGACTTAAGAGCCTCTACTATAAAATATTTTTTTTACTAGTGAAAGAAAATTAATTTTTTAATTTATTGTATAATCAATATATATATATATATATATATATATATATATATATATATATATATATATATATATATATATATATATATATATATATATATATATATATATATATATATATATATATATATATATATATATATATATATATATATATATATATATATATATATATATATATGATAAAGGCTTCTAAAATATATTTTAAAAGAGAAAATAGATACAAAAATGAGGGGCTATTGAGCTAAAACCTCAAACATATATAAGTCTAAAATTAGGCAGAGCTAGTCTATTTCTATGAAAATTTGATTCAACAACCAAATGAATGTCATTCTACCAAGTAAAATTAGCGACTTCTAATTCTAAGTTAGCCATCTTATTTGCACATTGATTCCCTTCCTTATAAATGTATGTTGCCAAAAAATTATAATTTCATATCTGATGCATCTAGTTGTCCCATATATACATGATTTTCCACGGCGCGACAAATGGTTTACTGCACGCCAAAACAACTAATTTATAGTTAGTCTCTAACCACATATTAGTCTAGTTATGATTGATTGTCTGCTTAATCGCCAAAATGGCTTCCATAAGCTCTACAAAAATAGCATTCTCCTGGCCTAAATTACACGCAAAGCTGCCGAAATGATCGCCATATTGGTCCTTGAAAATACCCCCCACAAGAAGCTTTAACAGGAACCCCTCTAGAAGCGTGATCAATATTAACCTTCATCCACCCCCTAGATTGAGGGCACCAAATGACTTCTTTACAAACCCGAGGCTTGGGATTGTTAATAATAATTGAGAAATTTTTTAGCACCACAAAGTCTCTGATATCCAAGTTAGAGCACCTGGATGTAGAGTTGCCAACCAACATTGATCGATAAGAAATAAATGGATGAGCAAGAAGACCTTCAACGGATGTGCATCTTTTAAAACCTAGAAAAGTTTATACCACGCAAAATACAATTAACCACAGCAATGAATGAAGCTCAGAAGACAACTCTGCATTATGTAGAAACACAAAGATTCATAACTATCAAGCAGTCTTCAAGTCTACAAATATCAACCCTCGTGTTCAACATGCTCCTCAACCAATGCAAACCACTGTTATCACACCCTCATTTTCACCCTAACCCTAGCCTTGCATATCATATCATCTATGGATCCCATTTGATCATAACTTTGTGTTCATTCATTTGCATTGGGATCCTAAGGCGTATGGTTGATAGGTTCTTTGAATCAGGGTCCTTGTTTCCTTTGAGGTACCTTCTTTCAAGCTTAAAGAAAGGGTTAATTTCTCATTATCATAAGAATATTTTTGTCAAAGTTCATCCAGCTATAAGGCTTTTCTCTGCCGAGATTCATTAAGTATCAGGTTTATCTGCTTCAGGATTTCTCAAAAGGCATCAAGTTATTAAGGTTTCATCATGGTTTTAGTGTAGATTGAGGAACTAGGGTTTTGTTGGTCGTCAACATCTCAGGCTGTTTTCTTCGTCAGTATGCACCCAAAGCATGAAGATTAGGGTTTCATATCCCTTTGTTGTTTGAGAAGAGGTGACATTCAATTCAGATTCGCTTGAAATCAAGTCAAGGGTGTGTGTAGTATTGGTTGGAAATTCATTGGAAGTTTGACCTAATCTTGGTCAAACAAGTGGTTTGTTTCAGGATCAAGTTATCAGGTTGTGGCATAGGTAATTGTTTCAAGGTGGATAATCATCAAGGCTAGTTGAATTTCAATTAGGGTTTTGGTGCAGTCGCCACAGTTCATTCTCAAGTCATCTATGTCATTGGCTATTTTGAGGCGAAGTGTGGATTGAATTCAAGTACTTTTGTTTGAGGATCCAGAGGATTTTAAGCTTTCTATTCAATTCAAGATCATTTCAAGATGGAATCAGGAGGTGGTGTGGGATTGTTTCAAGGTTTCAATACATTTTTGGCCTGATTGTAATGAAGAGTTCAAGTTGTTGAAAGTGAGTTTCGAAGATGATTTATTGCGTCATTTATTCAAGATGATTTTAAGATGGATTCAATTTCAGTCATATCGCAAGAATTTATTCAAAATTGATTAATACTCGAAAATTGGTTCACTCTTTGTCAGATGCAAGGTTTAATTCAAGTTTGGTCAAAGTTTGAAATTTGGTTGATTTGTTAATTGATTCGTCAAGGCTTTGGGTCGAGTTATACTTGGTTTTATTTCCCGAGGAATTGATTCAATATTCTAAGTTATTTCATGTGGAAAGTGCAAGAATTCTTAGGGTTTAATTCTCAAGCATCATCCAATGATAAAATGGAGGGTGTAAGTCCATGTCCAATATCCTTTAAAACCATTGTTGAATTCATTTCCAATTATTATCTAAATTTCCATTTCAAATTCAATTACCCACATACAATCCACATTCCATAAATATCCAATATCCATTCCCATAAAAATCTATTTGCAATATCCAAATCAATTCTAAATTTACAATTCAAAGGCCCATTGCAAATAATGCTTACAAGCCCATTTGTATTCCTATTACAAAAAATTAACAAAAAGAAATGTCATAAAGTCCATGAATTACAATAAAACCTCAAATAGTTCCAAAAGCCCATTCGTAAACTCACCGAAAAAGAAATATTAAAAAAAAGGCATGAAACTCCAAGCCATGAATGAACCGTACTGCTTCCTGCTACAACAACGACCCCACACTATATCTTCCAAATTCTGCAGCAAGTAAGTCAAACTAGTACCACAACCAGCTTCAGCCATGCGCATAAGCAAGCAACACAACATCATGCCATGACTTGTAAAGCCTGCATCATGAAAACAATGACACAACCTGCTGCACTTCTACATCATCAACAACCAACATCAACAACATAGAACCACAAGCATCAGATACAACCATACCAAGACAAAAACATAGTCTACACATTGACAACAACAATTGCAACAAGCCATAATTCTGCACCAACAGTGACAACACAGTTCATTGAGGATTTAATAGAGATCAGAATGATTCACAAAGGAGGAAATTCTAAGAAAATCAAAGAAGAGAGAAAACGGAAATCACATACCTTCTACCCTCTTCAACACAACATCAATCTTTAAACCAATTTCTTCTTTCCATTATGCGAACATAGCAACACAAGCACAATTGAACCACTTTAAAAATACACAACAACTTCGACAATACAACTTCATTTCTACCAAACTACTTTGATTCCATTCAACTATCCTTCAACAAGCCACTACCATAACTGTGTTCAACCACACAAACAAAGAAGGTTGAAGAGCTTGCCGTTTGTCTTTTTAGACACCCCCTATCTATGTCGATGTAGATGATGGAAAAAATGTCACATTTGAAGGATTGGAACAGAACTATGTTGTTGTTCCTTATGCCCATCATTTTGTTACTCCATATACGTTCTTGCAGAGACATCAATAAAAAAAAGGATGATGTTTCTTCTCTTCATGCAATTCTGTCAAATTCCACACATTGTCTTCCACAGAAGTCTTTAATTCTTCCACTTAATAATCAATCACCAAAGAGAGATGAATCTTTGACCTCCACAAAATCAACGACAACACCAACAGCCATCAACGCTGACGATACCAACCATCCACCTCAATACTCTGACGACGTAAAGCTTCGCCCAACTTGCGTAACAAACCCTAACATCGCCATCCCTAGCCTCTGTTGATACCAAAAACTCCACCAAATAATACCATATGCACCAATCAAAAATCCCAGCACAACCATTAACATCACAATACAATTTTAGAGCCAGTTTTGTAAGAGAGGTATCTATTCCTCTCACATTCCAAAAAAAGACAATTCATAAGAATTATGAGCACTTACAGGCCTTGACCTTGTTGTGTAATTTCTTATAGTTGCTATCTTTTTATGAGCTTTCCTTTTTATCTTAGATTTCACTTTCTTGAACCCCTCAGAATCAACTTCCATGGAGTTGTCATCATCATGTCCAATTCCCTGTCAGGCCAAATCCTGTTGCACCATATTCTCCCAAGATGAATAAGGAAAATCATATCCTATTGAAGCTCAAGATTGGTCTCAGGGTCTATTTCAACAAAATATCAGGGTCTTCTTGTTGCGGTTAGAATAGGATATCAAATTATTAATTACTTTGAATCGCAAATCTTTGATTCACAATCGACTTTGACTTATCCGAAGGAAAAGGTCAAAAGAAGGAAAACCTATTTTTTCATCGTAAACAATGCAGGGAGAAACCTAGGTAAGGGGTTGGTTAAGCTTAGGGAAGGTACTAGCACCCTAAACTTCTGTAGTACTCTACAGGAACCTTTTGTTTAAAATTTTCTATTTACTTTATTATCTGTTTTAAGTATATACTGAGCTAAGGGATAGAGTGACTGAAAGACCTACGGGTTAGTCCTAAGTTTACTCGGCAAGATTCACATCTTGTGCCTACGTATCCTGGTAGGGAATGGAATCAGAGTAATTGTAGTTCCCCTTGAAAGGGAGGTTAGAAACTTCTTGACTGTGGTCAAGGTTTCAAGGGGAGTAAGCATTTCTTAAGGGAACGCTTACATGGAGTTCGGAGACTCATATCTCTACGTTGAAATAATTTGAAATTAGGGTTAACTAAATGTTCCACGGCGTGAAACCCTAAAACAGAGTACGGCGACTCTTTGACCTAATGCTATGGTAAAGGGCATTTTAGTCCACGGCGGGACATCTAGGCTAATAGGGTTTGAACCATTCAAGGGGTAAAGCTATTGACTCGTCGGTTAAACAGTTTAGACCTAATCCTTCGGAAGGACGCTAACGGTAAATGATGCAAATGATGAATTATTATTATATGGCAGAATTAAAGTACGAAAATAAGGAAAGCGGTAAAGCAAAAGCATCACGACGATCACTCGCGTAAATTAGAAGTCCCAAAAATAAAAATAAGAATAAAAAGTAACAGTGACGATGTCTCACATGATTACAACTGAAAAATGACAATACGGGCAAATGGAATATTAACAAACTGAAATGAATAAGAAATAATGATGGTTAAATGGTAATTGAAACGGCTAGATCAAAAGCTATGATTTTTGTATTTAACAGGAAGAACCACCTTAATTTTCATGCTTTGATCAAGGGAAAAAATGTTTTAATTTTATTAAAGAAAATCATTTTGCTTAAGGTTTTTAATTAATAAAAGTTTGTTTTATTTTTATGTTTTGATTAGAAAAATGTTTTAAGTTTTATGTTTTATGTTTTAGTTAAGAAAAAAAAAGTTTTTGTGTTAATGTTTAATTAAGGAAAAGTTTAATTTTGATCTTAAATTAAAAAAAAATTGTTAAGTGAAGTTTTAGTCTTAATTTATTTTAACAAAAATTAATAGGTTAATAATATTTAGATTTACTAACTTAATTAACTGTTATTAACTAATAAAAAATATTTAAAAAAAAAGATAAATACAAGAAAAGGACAAAGAATAAGTCTAGGGTTTTTAAAACCCCAATCTCTTCTCCTTTCTATCTCCAGCGGCGACTATCCATATGAAGTTTTATCTCTTTTCCTTCCTCTGCATACGCCGGCGGCGCATTCTTTTTCCTCTCTCACCACTAGTTGCTGCGGTGCCATTGTTATGAGCTCTCAGAGCTTCTCTTCTTCTGCATGTCCTTCTTACCCTGAAACAAACACAAATCAAAGCCAAACTACAATTAACATCATACCCTTACCCTTTTCCGTTTCGAATGGCGAGATTGTGGGCTGAATAATCCGCCGACGGTAGTGAGGTTCCCAAAGGTCCACGGCCGCTGCGGATGGCACTTGCCGATGGATGACGATAATGAACTCCTCTTCCCGGCGATGATGATGATCTGTTATTTGATCCACTGAACTAGCGATCGCCTCCTTCTTTAAGGCTTTTTGGATGCTTCTCTTCTTTCTTCTTTCTCGATGGTGATGATGATGAAGCTAAGTGCTTCTTCTGAACCGTCTTCTTCACTTTGGTTCGCCTCTGCTCTTCGTTTGTTGCTTAGGAATGATGATGAAACCGTTAACGGCTTTCTGAATCCCTCTCGTTGATGAATTCTTTTGCGCCGTTTTTTGCCTTAGGGTTTCTCCCCATCCCCTTTTTTGAAACTTATGATGAACCTATATGTTTTGATCTCTGGGCTGGATCTGTTGTGGGGTTTCGAGTTTGGTGTTGGATCCACGAAATTTTCGGCGAAACTGTTGCTATGTTAACGGTGATTTCATCTGGTGAACTTGCTTGTTTGTTTTGAAACTCGGAAAGCTGTTGCGCGTGAAATTTGTTGCTCGGAATAATGCAAAATCCATACTGTAAGTGTTGTTTGACGTTACTCCTGTTGTGTTGATTTTGGGCTTCTTTGTCTTGATTATTGTTGCTGAGTTGGTTGGATGATTCCGTTTTTTTTCAGGAGACTCTCGTTTGACCTATGGGTCTGATGATTTTTCTGAAAAGTTCTGTTTGAGCTATGTTTGGGAAAGTGCTTTTTTTTCAAACCAACTTTTTTCAAAAGCACTTTTCCGCAAACCAACTTTTCCAAAAGCACTTTTTCTTTATCTCTCTTTCTCGGTTGCCTCAAAAATAAGAACAGATGTTGCCTGAATTTACCAAGGTTGAGAATAAGTCGGAAGCTGGTTTCAGAGCAATCCGTTACCCTTCCGACACACCCGATGATGACAATGTTCTGAGGGTGTCGGGACGCAAAACTAACCGATTAACTTTTTTATTTGCTTCGCTTATTTTCACAGGTTCGAAGAAAATCGGAAGCTCGGGAAAAGTCGAAGAAATCAGAAGACTTAGGAAAATTATTTAGGAAAAATGTAATTATTATTTTTTTTGTAATTTATTTATTTATTTCTAATAAAAATCCTTATTATTATTATTTTTCTTTTTAAGAAATGAAATGAAAAACCATTGTTTAAATGCATGTTTGAAAATAAAATCAATTGAAATGAGAAACACAATTTAAAAATGAAATGAAATGAAAACGAAAGTTAAAAAACGAAATAAGATTGATTTAAAAAATGAAATGAAATTGATTTTAAAAAATATGATTGATTAAAAATGAAATTAATTTAAAAGGATGAAATAAGATTAATTTAAAAAATGCCATGAAATTAATTAAAAAAATGAAATATGATAAATGTAAAAAACATGACACATGATTGATGAAGTTAATTTAAAATAGGAAATGACAATTGAAAATAATTCCTAGTTATTCCAATTGAACCGATTAATCTCATTCCCAACATAACTTCCGATTAAATCTTCCGACCATTCAAATGAGCAACTTTATCCGGATAAATCCAACTGTCTGATTAAACTCAAATGATCGTATTCTCCGGCTAACTTCAGTCCACTAACTTGAATCAATTTATTTTCGAACAGCTCAACTCTTTCTCAATCGAACAGTTCCAACTATACCTCAGCCCTGACTCATATCAACAATCCAACGACTCAGATTTCCTGACTACAGCTCAAAATTCGTAATTTAACGGCCGACTGCGAACAAATGACCATTTTACCCTTCATGAACTAAAAAGCGTGCCACACGATATTTTCCTGCAAAACTCAACCAACTACACAAACTTGTTAGTGATTGGTTAAATGCAATGCAAAAATGCAATGGAATGCGAGATTATTCGACTAATCTTAGGGCAAATTTTGGGTGTTACACTTCTATCACATTTTTTTGTTTTCTCCATGTTTTTTTCATCACCCATAATATGGCTAGGACCACTAGAGGGGGTTGAATAGATCACTTATTAAAAACAGAGTCGACGATTATTAAGATTTGGATTTTAAAATGTTTTAAGTGGAAGCGGCCGAGGAACTATACTCGTCTATATGGAGTTACCAAAAATATCGGATATATGTAAAGCCTATATAGGCTTTACATATATCTGATATTTTGTTCACTTAAAGTTGGACAATTTCCAATGTGTGTGAAATATAAACCTCCGCTTACGACAATCATATTTTGTTCAAATATGGTGCCGCAATCATATTTTGTTCACTTAAAGTTGGACAATTTTCAATGTGTGTGAAATATAAACCAATTGAAAAACAACTCAATTGTTTGTGTTCACGCAATTAGTCGAACACATGGTGTACGAAGCACCTAAAGTAAATTTCATTAGGTGAATGAAGTGCTATATTCTTCGATTATAATCAAAAGATTGTACTAAGATTTCTAAAAATGTTTCAGCACTAACACACACCAGAGTTTTAATCAACTAATATGCTTGCACACAAACTCAAAATTCAGCAATGAAAATAGTAAAAAGAGAGAACACAAATTTGTTAAGGCAGTTCCCCCGTCGTACTCGCTCGGGGTACATCTGCCCACAATTCTAAAAATAAAATTGAGACCTGTATATATAACCAGTTGCAAATTATTTTTACAAGAGAAGCAATAGAATTCAAACAATCAAACCCAAATGTTGATGTCGAGCCTATGCCTTCTCTTCCCTTGAATCACGATGAATCAAGTCCTTCGAACGTGATGAGTAAACCTCCGATTATGGCACCATCTTTGAACAATCCTCTGATATTCAAATCTTACCCAGCTAATTTCAAACACCAATGATTAGAACCCAAAACTTCCTACCACAATCCTCCAGTTAATGCTACTAAATTGACAGAACCTCCTGTTCTTCAATTACCTTCGCTCGGCTGAATCTGTGAAGGAACGATTTGTGCGAAACCCCTAAAGTCCATGATTCTTGGAGGATAAAACCCTCAAGGTTTTACTCAAGAAAAGACCACCGATTTCTCAATCCAAACCCGATACACCAATCCTAAGTTTGGACGTTATCACCTCGACGATGCAGAATACATAACAAAAATGATTATGTGTAGTTGTTGAGAAAATGCAAGAAAGATGATGAAGATGATGAGAACCAAATCAGTATATATTTTCACTTTTCTTGTTCTTGTATTGAAGAATGAACTAACTCAATATATATTCAAAGTTGAAACCAAATAATCAACATAACAGTCACTTAGAATGTTAAGCATAATAGAAATTCTGTGAGAAATGCACGAGCGGTCGACCTAAAACAAGGGGAGGGTCGACCTGAGCTCTCCCAAATTCAGGATAATGCAGGAAACAACTCTTTGCATCGACCGAAACAGGTCCATGCGTCGACGCAAAGCACCCCAATTTTGACAAGCACAAATGCATACAGTATGAGTCGACCAGAGGGTCGACGCGAGCTCTTTTAAGAGCAAGACATGAAAATTGACTTCTGTATGAGTCGACTCAAAGACTCAGAACTTGCAAAAATGTAGATTTTCATATATTTAGCTACTTCTAAAAGAACCTAATGCATCTCTAACTTGACCAACATGATCAAACTCATATAGGACACACATAGTGCTCTTTCTATATGTACCTAAACATGTTTTGACAAATGTTTGACACAAGAAAGATAACATATGCATATGCAAATCGATGATACCGTCCAAAGTACATTTTTCAAACTATATATGTTTTGACATAATTAAAACAAGTATCACCAAGTATGAGGCACTTTGCCCTCACATACTTATTAGAAAGTATTTTCGTGAGTGTTTTATCGTATCCATAGGGATTGATGAGAATATTTGATGCTTGTCATTCAATGGTTTAGTGATTTAAGAAGGGGGTTTTGAATTTGGTTTCTATTTTGTAACATGAGTTTGTAAGAAATAAAGCAAGGTAAAATTGGTTTTAGTTTTTATAAAAAAAAACATACCAAGATTAGGGTTCATCAATCCTTTTTAAACGTATCCAATCAATCGAATATGTGAACTTAGTTTTAACCAATATAATCATGTATCCTCACAAAAACGTTCATCTTTAAAGAGATTTCGTGAATGTTATTGTTTCGACCGTTAAATGATCTCTCTAAATAACACTCGAAACAATAATCATTAAGATCAATACAATGCGAATATCAACTTTCAAATCTATGTCTAGAGTTTGTATAGTTGATAGATGAAGAAATTAGGTCAAGACTTGAAAAGTTCATGTCTAAAGCAATCAAAACCATAAATATAACAAAAGATAGCAAAGAACTTCATCTGTATTAATCAAAGCCTTGTTCACATATGAAATTCTAGCAAGCACGCGATGGATGTTATTGCCAAAGTTATCACATCCACTGTGACATTGACTACTGTACTAAAACTGTAAGTAAAAGCAGTAAATAACACAACAATTGTTCACCCATTTTAGTGTCAACAAAACCTACATCTGGGGGCTACCAAGTCAGGGAGGAAATTCACTATTAGCAGAATCAATTCAAAGTCAGACAACTAGTTTTCACTTCTCACTTAATCTCTACCCAATGACACTTCAACCTAGAGACACTCTAGACCTGAGTATTCCCACTCACTCCCCTTCAATCACACCATAGTGATATCCAATTACAGTTTCAGAATACATATGAAGAACCACTTCATACACACCTGGATCTTGCTTCAAAGCTTTGATCAAGGGACACACACTCTCTTGCTTAAAAGCTTTGAGTGAGATATTGCTTAGAATCTACCTAACCAATGCAGTAGACAGTTGCTTGGTATACAAGTATTCCTAAGACTCAATTCACACGTGAAGAACACACTTTCTTCACTCACAATACTCACGTGAAGAACAACCTTCTTCACTCACACGGACTCTTAGTATGCACTCTCTAATCTTCTGTCAAGAGCCTGATTTCTAGGATTACTCCTTCTGATATTTATAGTGCTGTCAGTCCTTTGGGCTTTGGTGCACATAGTTAGGTTTAATCATAACAAACACTACTCTTCAATTCTCTGCATGCTTTCCATTTAATTCAGGACCATTTTTTTCGCTTTAGGGCTTCTCAAATGTCTCTTGTCTTTTAGCTTGAACACCTGATTTGTTTCCTGAATTCTAGATACCAGAAAAACTAACCTGCCCACTGGATGTCATACGGTCAGTGTCATGACATTCTGTATGACATTCAACTTAACTTATAGTAAACTTACCCTGCACACACATCATTATGTATGTATTAACATTCATTATGACATACATGCAAACTCTAATGTTTTGCCACAAAATGCAGCCAATGAAGAGCACTTACAAACTCCCCCTTTGGCAAATTTTTGGCTAAAACACCCTGTTTAACATATCAGAGTTTACACACAGCAGAAGACTTATCATGTGCCCTTCCATGCAGGAAAGTTACTAGCTCCACACACTCTCAGAGTCCTCATAGTTAGCTCTCACTGTTATACCTCACCTTGTTAACCATCTGTTAGTTACCACTACAGATGTCAAACTTTGCTGAGTAACACACTTGGTTACTCCTCCTCAACTGATGCACCTTGCCAACCGAGCACTTAACCTGCACACTTTGCAGTCACACATATTCATCCAGTCTGCTCTGGATTTTATGACCTTCAGGATAACATCCTGAAGTACACACACATGTGCTACTCCCCTTGAAGAGTTGCACAACACTCTCTGCTACTATCTTGCAGACACACACAACTCCTAAACACCTTCTAGGATCACACATGGTTGGCAACATACACAATCAACCAACCAGTTCTAACAAACATTCCTATACGGCATAGGAATTCACATAAATAGCACATTACTAACAGCACTAGACAACTGTTAACACACAAATCCTCAGCAGCACTTGCAAGCATGATTATACCATGTACACACAATAACACATATGCTAGCCCACCTGTTCATCCATCTTTCTGTACCTACTGTTCTCTTATTTCATCTTTTTGTACCTGTTGTTCTCTTATTTCATCTTTTTGTACATGTTGTTCTCTATTATACTCTCTCCCCCTTTTTAGCCACAAATTAAGATCTAACTACGGACTTAGCACATATCAAAAATTGTAACATTACAATTGTTAGGGGCACAGTTAAACAAACTTCACATAGAGAGCATCACAAATACAGATTGTCAACCAACTTCTGCAGAAGGCTAACCAAAACTAATCAACAAAAACTAGCAACATCACCTCTTCCTGCACTAACTCAGTGGTCACAGCAGGCTTAGTCGTTAATCTTGTTCTTCAGCTGAGCTGGACCTGTCCTCCTCAGATTCTTCACAGCTTCCTTGTGCATCATCAGTATCTTCCTTTGAGCTGTCAACAGCTTCCTCTGAGCCAGCTTCTTGACCATCATTTTCTCTTGTACCATCATCATCAGTGAGATCAACATTCTCATCTTGCTCTAGAGACCTTAGTAGTTTTTTAAGGGTTTGCTTCCTTGCATCCAATTCCTTGCATGTTTCTTTTATTATTGCCATTACTTCAACTTTTCTGGCTTTGGGACCCCTTTGGGATGTCTCAGTGGATGTCATGGCAATGTCTGGAACATGGGTTCCTTGAAACAACTTGTTATGGAAGGCTAAGGGAGTTTCTCTTTTGCTAGATACATCACTGGTCTTGAGGATATTTGGAAATTGTGCTAATATAATTCCACAAATGAGTGAAGGAAATGCTATGGGTCCTTTGATGCTATAGCTACCAGCATGCTTCATAGTTTGATTGAAGATGTAAGTGCCATAATCCAATTTGGTCTTGGTCCTAACAACATAGATAACTCTCCCCAGGACAGTGGCCACTGATGATTTGTGATTAGTTGGCACCCAGTTTGCAGCACCAATCTTGTGCAGCATAGAATATTTCACACTTAGTTTGCTGGCAGCAAGCTTCCCTTTTGATGGCCACTTTCTGACTTGATTTCCTGTAATAACTTGGCACATTTTGTTGTCAGAGATGTTTAACTCAGGTTGGGCCTCATTTGATCTTCCAAGGAATTTGTTGATGGTAGTGGGAGTGAAGATGACACCATTTCCTCTCACATAGACTTTCCCAAACTCAGTGGATTTTCTATCAGCACATTAATCTGATAAATTTACTATGAATTCTTTGACCAGAATTTCATAGCATTGGGAGAAATGAGTTACAGTTTTCATCAAACTTGCATCACAGATGAGGGCCATGATCTCCTTGTTCTCAAGAGCAGTTTGTGCAAGCTCTCTCTCCAGGGCCAACCTCTTTTGATATACATATTTCCATCTGATAGCACATGACAAATAGTGAAAAAAGATGTTGTCAATTAGCACTTTAGGGATATTTACAGCCAGTTTGCTGGTAGAAGGTTTCTTCTTAGATTGGATGTTAGTGACATCAACAGCAACATCAGAATTTGTCTCTGGTTCTGAATTAGATTCAACCTTTCTCTTTTTAGTGGTTACCTTGCTCCACCCTTTGGAGGGTAACTTGAGTCTTCTTTGTTCCAGCCTTCCTAGGGGAGATGTCTTGCTCACCAGTCTTCTCAACAGCCTTTTTCTTGAGGGAGCTTTGGTCAGCCACCTTTTTCCATTTTCTTGTCATCAGCCTTTTGGCTATGCCCGAATTGATCTTTGCTATGAGGTCATTGTCAAAATATTCATCTAGGTCTACCAACTCAGTGTTTTTGGTGCCTTAAATATTATCACACATTTTCTCAGCACCTTTACCTTTGTTCTTCCCTTCTGGTGTAGGTTCTTTCAATGTTTTGACATTATGAGAGACATCATCTTGATCATCATGGCTAGGATCAGTCCCCTTATTGTTGGATGGTGTGGGTATGTTGAGTGCGCTAGCCACCATATATGCAATTTTAAGGTGTGTTCTTCTTGCTTCCTCTCCATTTTGGTCATCAGATGTAGCAGCAGGAGGAACCTGACCTGCGACAAGATCTTTGGGTCTTTTTGCATGCAGCATTTTAGGTTCCTTCACCAATAATCCTTCTGGTGTCATCATTCATAGTGGAGCTATTTTAAGCACTTCATTAGGGTTTGATTCAGCATCGTTGTCGGTCATTCTTTTGGCTGAGGATGGTTTAGAATGATGTGCCATTCTTAGGGTCGTTGTTTGAGGAAGGAGATTTTATGTTCTTGTTGGAAACGGTAAGGAAGCTGAATAGTTTGTGATGGCACCAAGAGTAGAGGGTTTGTATCGTATAGGTGGTAATGGGGTACGATTGCCCAATAGGAGGGAACTTACCTTTTTGATTTATCATTAAATGATTTAAATTCAAAATGTAATTCCCTTTTACTATTAATTGCTATAACTCATCATTTCTGGAGGACCTCAATTTTAGAGAATTTTTAAATTGAGACTCCTTGACACTTCTTGAAACCATGTCAGCACTATTACGGACATAATCACCAGGTTTAGCACCACCCTCTTGCCATTTACACAAGTTACCCTTGATCATGACTCCCTTGAAATCATTAGATCTTGTTTGGGTGGTACTCTTGATGTCACAGAGCAAGGTCATGACATCTAGAGGGATGTTTCTTTCTTTGTGCAGGGCAGCTTTCATGGGTTTCATCAAGTTCCAATATAGCCTATCTAGCTTTCCTTGATGACCAGTCTTTGGGTATCCCTTCTTGGCTTGCTTCCCCACATGACGTTTCTTACATCCTTTCCTTCTTGCTGAAGCATACTTTGAAGATCCACTTGCTGATGAGTTGGACCTGGTCCTTTCTATCTTTAGAGGTTGTCTTCCTTTCTCCAGCCATAGTTGGTCCTTATTTTCTTTATTGATCAATCCAGTTATGTTACTTCTGGGCTCCCATAGATAACAATTATTCTTGGATCTAGTTCCCCTCATTTCTTCCTCACCTTCTTCATTGACAACCACACACTTATCCCTTGAAAAATGTACTTTTAAACCTTGATCACATAGCTGACTTATGCTTATTAGGTTAACAGTCAGTCCTTTAACCAGCAAGACATCCTTCAATTTTGGAGTTTTAAGACTGTCAAGTTGCCCAACACCTGTGATTTCTCCTCTAGCTCCATCACCAAAAGTTACATGAGTAGATGACTGAGGTCTAAGTTTTATCAAGTGATCCTCAATTCCAGTCATATGTCTGGAGCAGCCACTGTCAAAGTATCAATCCTCTTGGGTAGGCATCCTTAGAGAATTGTGATCTACTAATGCCATATTCTTGGCAACCCATTGTCTTTGCTTGTTAGTAGCATCATTCTTAGGTTTTGCTTGATGCTGCCTTTTGACATGAGCTCTCTGTTTAGATTTCCCTTGATGAGGATGACTAGGAAATCCATGCAGCCAGAAACACACAGATTTGATATGACCAAGTTTTCCACAGTGGTAGAATCTATACCCTTTGAATCTACTTTTGACTTGGTTCCAGTTTCTGTGTGGTGGATCTTGTGACATTGGTCGTGACATTCTCTTTACCTTCTGAATCTCAGGTTGTAATCTCTTGAGTTTCAAAACAGGATTCTATCTATCAACAAATCCCAGTCCAGACCTATTTCCTAAGTTCTGACCACTCTGCAGAATCTCTTTTAGAGTGTCAGTCCCAGGATTTAGCATCCTTATGGTTTTTGTCATCTGCTCCATTTTGGATTCCAACAAGTTGACCTCACTTTTGAGTGAGTCTATTGTTGCTAGCTTCTCAATCTTCTCAGCCTCTAATTCCATTATGCACTTCTTCTTGCGTTCTCCTTGCTGATATAATTCAATGCTTCTGATGGATAACTTCTTATATGATTCTTCTAGTTCATCATAAGTTAGCTCCTCTTCACTTGAGTCACCATCAGATACACATACACTTTTCAGAGCTGTGACATGTTTTGCAGACTCGTCTTCTGATCCACTCTCAGAATCTCCATCAGACCAAGTGATAGTTAGGCCTTTTTCTTTCTTTTTGAGGTAGGTGGGAAATTCCTTTCTTATGTGTCCATATCCCTCGCCCTCATGGCATTGTACTCCTTTGCTTTGATTAGAATTTTCCTCAGACTTATCCCTTCTGCTGCTGTCAGAAGAGGTAATCTTGCCATAGGAATTTGACTTATGATCTATCCTTTTGATTAGTTTATTAAACTGTCTTCCAAGCAAGGCTATTGCTTCTGACAAATTCTCCTCTTTTTCACCACCCTCTTCTTCTAAATCCTCAGTAGTGTTTGAGACAAGAGCTATGCTTTTGCTCTTTTTCTCTACAGGTTGTTCACACATGCCCATCTCAAATGTTTGGAGAGAACCTATGAGTTCATCCACTTTCATGTTGCATATGTCTTGAGCTTCTTCAATGGTTGTGACCTTCATGGCAAACCTCTTAGGTAAGGATCTGGGAATCTTCCTTACAAGCTTCTCTTCAGCCATCTTTTCTCCCAAGGCTCCTGAGGTGTTTGCAAGTTCAAGAACATTCATGTAAAACTCATGAATGGTCTCATCTTCCTTCATTTTCAGACCTTCAAATTTGGTGGTCAGCATTTGAAGTCTTGACATTTTGACCTTGGAAGTTCCTTCATGAGTGGTTCTGAGAGTGTCCCAAACATCCTTTGCTAGTTCACAGTGGTGTACCAGCCTGAAGATGTTTTTATCTATGCCATTGAATAGAGAATTCAAGGCTTTAGAGTTCCCAAGAGCTAGAGCCTCTTGCTCTTTGTTCCATTCTTCTTTAGGAATTAGCACAGATACTCCATCCTTGTCAGTCTTCACAGGATGTTTCTAGCCAGAGTGTGCAGCTCTCCAAGCCTTGCTGTCTAAGGATTTTAGGAATGCAATCATCCTAGGTTTACAATAATCATAATTCGAACCATCCAGAATTGGAGGTCTATTAGTGAATCCTATATATTTGTCCATAGTACCAGAATTTGTTTCCCTAGATCTCACCCAGAATAAATAGGCAGGGTGCCTACTCTGATGCCAATTGAAATTCTGGCAAGCACACGATGGATGTTATTGCCAAAGTTATAACATACACTATGACATTGACTACTGTACTAACTAATTAAATTGTAAGTAAAAGCAGTAAATAACACAGCAATTGTTCACCCAGTTCAGTGTCAACAACACCTACATCTGAGGGCTACCAAGCCAGTGAGGAAATTCAATATTAGCATAATCAATTCAAAGTCAAACAACTAGTTTGTACTTCTCACTTAATCTCTACCCAATGACACTTCAACCTAGAGACACTCTAGACCTGAGTATTCCCACTCACTCCCCCTCAATCACACCACAGTGATATCCAATTACAGTTTTAGAATACAGATGAAGAACCACTTCATACACACCTTGATCTTGCTTCAAAGCTTTGATCAAGGGACACACACACTCTTGCTTAAAAGCTTTGAGTGAGACATCACTTAGAATCTACCTAACCAATGCAGCAGACAGTTGCTTGGTATACAATTATTCCTAAGACTCAATTCACACGTGAAGAACACACTTTCTTCACTCACAATACTCACGTGAAGAATAACCTTCTTCACTCACATGGACACTTAATATGCACTCTCTAATCTTTTGTCAAGAGCCTAATTTCTAGGATTGCTCCTTCTGATATTTATAGTGCAGTCAGTCCTTTGGGCCTTGGTGCACATAGTTAGGATTAATCATAACAAACCCTACTCTTCCATTCTCTGCACGCTTGCCATTTAGTTCGGGATTATTTGTTTCGCTTTAGGGATTCTTAAATGTCTCCTGTCTTTTAGCTTGAGCACCTGATTTGTTTCCTGACTTCTAGATACCAGAAAAACTAACCTGCCCGTTGGATGTCATACAGTCAGTGTCATGACATTCTGTATGACATGCAACTTAACTTATTGTTTACTTACCCTGCACACACATCATTATGTATGTCTTCACATTCATTATGACATACATGCAAACTCTAATGTTTTGCCATAAAGTCCAGCCAATCAAGAGCACTTACAACATACAAAAGATTAAGAAGAATACATAAAATCAGAACTAACTACCTCTAATCTTGACACAAAAGGGGTTTTAGCCACCCATTTCCATAATAGCTTGAGCAACAGGTTTCAGAAGAAGGTTGACCAACATCCGAGTCGAATAATCGAGATTGAATGGGAATCCACCTTCTTTTTTTGAAAGATGGCTAAGAGATGATGAAAATGGAGAACCTAGGGTTTATGTGCTAAAAAATACAAAAATACGAAAAGTATAAAAGAAAAGATATTTTGGCAAAAATTGGCACCAAGTACTTATAGACATGCTGTTGTGCTGTCAACTTCGAATTGCGAAGCTCATATTCGCCTAGCGAACAACCAAAAGTGGCACTTGAAGTTCTAGTGTACAATTAAACCGCCCCTGAGATATTTCGAAATATTCGTTGTACGAGCAATCCTTCGCACTGCAAAGGCTTCACTGCAAACTTTGCACCGCGAACTCTTATCCAAATACTTACTGCCTCAGGTATGGGGGTATTTGCTAGGTCTTCGCTTCTTCTTCACTCCAGCGAACCCTTCGCTACCTCCTTCGTACATCAAATTTAGATGCCTTTTCTCTCAGTATGAATAGTGTCAGGTTCCCAATGACCTTCATTGGCAAGTTCGCTGTGTGAACTTGATGATGTTTTTTCTGGGAAATTTTGCTAGAAAGTTAGTTGTGCGAACTTCTTGATGTTTTGCTACTAACTTGGTTTCCTTGTCAAAGTTCTTGTGTCTTACTCTTGTCATTTTGTACCTAATTCTTGCATAATAGCACACAAACCAAAGCAACCAAGCCATTTTCACACAATGAAGCATATCATCACAAACAAGAGTGATTCAATTCAATTCATCAACAAAAGGAATGAAAGATGCCAACATTTGATATAACAAATAAGCAAAGTTTGGCATCTAACAATACTCCCCTTTTTTTATGATGGAAAAAAAGTAGAAACATAGTTGAGCATAATGTGTTGTATCATCCTCCCCCTTACTCCATGCATTTATCTAGAAATGATTTGCACGTTTGATCAGTCTTGTAAAAGTGATTTGTTTCTGCTTGATTTTATCCTCCTCCTTTGACAGCATCAAAAATAAAGAAGATAGAGGTCAATGAAAGACATATTAGAATGAGATAAAAAATTCACCAAATTTGCAATAGGATAGTCATTAACAAACATCCACATATAAAGAAGTTAATGAAAGGATAGAAACTGATAAATAGATAACCACGCAAATGATCAAAAGAAATAAGTGCTATTACAAATTAACAATGATTCATGTCTTAATAAAACAAACAAACATAAGAAGAGATTAACACTAGAATACGATGAACAATAAATGAAATCACATGTACAATGATATACAAGGATTCCTCAAGGCCTCCTCCCCCTAAAGCGATGGCCCCTTCCGCGAAATGGATAGTCATGAGGTGGAGGAAGTTGTTGCTCATCTACCCGTTCTGTATACTCTAAGACAACTCGATAAAGAGTGTTGAAACTGGTAGTGAGAGCATGGTGTTGACCTGCAGAAGATTCAACCATGCCATCAAACTGACCCATCATTGATGTTGCGAATAAGCTGAAGTTATTTGTGTGAGCTTGAAGTTGATTCTGCAAATTTGTGAACCGCGCATTCTGGGTTGTGATAAAGCTTTGTTGTTCGAGTTGCATACTCCTTATCAATTCGAGGAGTTCTTCATTGTTCTGTTGGGGACGCGGAGGTGATGGAGCCACGTAATTCCAATTTGGGGCCTCTTGATATTCCCAACTTATTGCTTGAGGCATGTAGTTTTTACCTAATATAGTTCAGCCCGTGTTTTTCCAGGCACTCCATCCTTGGTTGTCATCATGTTCCAAAAGGGGTGATTGATCTAGCCAACCACTGTTATCTTGTTCATCAGTTTCTATGTTAGTTCCACCCTCTTCTTCTTCTTCTTCTTCTTCTTCTTCTTCTTCTTCATTACTCTCGTCAGATTCCTGCAGACAAGAGTTTGTTGCCTTAACAATAAATCTATAACGCGAATCACGAGGATCCTAAATATAACCCATCATAGTTAGAGTATTTTGACAGAACTCTTGGTCAGTTGTCAAGGTTGTGTAAGGGATTCCGGGTACAGCCACATTAGCATTATTAAGGACATATTGGATGAAGGAGCCATATGACAGTGTGGTTCCTCTACTAGAGTCTTTCAAAGAGTAGATTCTACTTGGAATGTAGTCAGTCCAGTTAATCTTGATCATCTTTTTCAGAATGTAAACCAAGTGAACCTCAGCTTGGTCAACCCAAGAATAACCACCTTTCTTGGGTCGAAGAATGTGCGAGACAATCCACTGTAAAATCCTGTCAACCAGCTTCAACCTACCAGTTGTGACTAATTTCGAAAAAGGTCGCTAGCGACAATGTCGTCAGCATATGGTTTCTTCAGCATACTCATACCCATTCACGATTCGAGTATCCGTGACCTTAATCAGCGGCTCAGTAGTCAGAGGAGACATATCAAAAAGAATTTTCCAAACAGAGTCATTGACATATACCTTATTATTTCCAATCTTAGTATTGAACTCAAAACCTTTGAATTTTCCTTGAAGACCAGTGTAGAAAATTCTGATCAAGTCCTCATTATATTTATTATCGCATTCTAAAATTTTGTTGTAATTCTGAGTATCCAGAAACTCAAGCACTTCTTGGATGTACACTCTTTCAGTAGCTTTTTGATAATAAACATATTGTTTGACAATTGATTCCTTACTCAGATTTTTCTCATAAAGTTCAGTGTATTTAAGAGGTAAAAGAGAGAGCGGTTATCAGTAGAGCAGCTCTAGAAGTACTAGCTTGAGCGGGTGGAGCGTTGATTGTTCTTTTCCCTGTTACTCTTCTTGTAGCCATTAGAGCAATTCTTTAAAGAGGATGAATAGTGAAAATAGAGTTTTTGATATTGATTGGAGAGACTCACTATACTTCTTGACTAGATGGTGAAATTAGGTTTTGAAAGAGACATTGGGAAGAGGAGATGTAGATAGTAGGCTTGAGTAGGTGCAAAGTACCAATGTAAATGCTAATGATGATGTTGTTTGAATGCATTAAATTGGTCAAGTAATTTGAATGATTCATAAAAAATAGAGGTTTTTCCGCAAAATCATGCGACGCGTCGAACCATACAGGTTTTGCATCGATACATACTGTGAAAGCAACATAATGAGAAATTTTCAAAGTTTGAGTCGACCAAAGGGTCGACCTGAGCAGACTCTCTTTTAAAACAAGAAAATTTGTTATTTTGTGAGTCGACTGGACTTCTGTGTAGGTCGACTCATCTAGTTAAAAATAACACAACTCATCAATTTGAAACATACAAGCATCAAAATGACATAAATAGATAGAATACTCAAATATCAAACATTCAAAGGGATGAAACATACTTAATCATGCAATAAACATCAATAATAACATATAACTTGATACATTAACTTAAACAAATGAGGTGAATACGAAAGTTTGATAATAAGGAAAGATAGTACCTCAACTGCGATCGATGATAGATGCCCTCACATATGGAATGGTTACTTCATTTGTTAGATAAAGATATAGTCAAAGCACATATATAGAAAGCATGCAATAATGAATTCATAAATACGATACGAGATGTCGAGAACATCGAGTTCCCTACAGATGTGAAAGAAAGGCCCTATAGCAAGTGGTTTTGTGAAAATATTTGTAAGTTAATTTTTGGTATCAACGTGCTCAAATACCACATCACCTTTCTCCACATGATCTCTAAGGAAATGATGGAGTATTTCGATATGCTTGGTGCGTGAATGTAATGCGGGGTTCTTGGTTAGATTAATGGCACTGGTGTTATCACAAAAGATCAGAACACACTCAAGCTTTAGATTGAAGTCGAGTAATTGTTGCTTAAGCTATAAAACTTGAGCGCAACAACTACCGGCCGCAACGTATTCTGCTTCTATTGTTGACAAAGCAACGGAAACTTACTTTTTTCTATGCCAACTCACCAAAGAATTTGAAAACAGATGACAAGTGACACTTGTGCTTTTCCTATCCGATTTACAACCGGCAAAGTCGGAATCGGAAAAGCCAACCAAGGAACAATCATTACCCTTGGAATACCAGAGCCCATACTTTGGAGTACTAGAGAGGTATTTCAGTATGCGTTTTACAACTTTCAAGTGAGATTCCTTGGGACATGATTGATACCTCACACACATGCAAACACTAAACATTATGTCGGGTCGAGATGCGGTAAGATAGAGGAGAGAGCCAATGATACATCTATACTTCTTCACCTCCACATCCTTACCATACTCGTCTCGGTTGAGATTTGCACATGTAGGCATCGGAATTTCAATCGCCTTGAAGTTAGCCATGTTAAAATGCTTGAGAAGCTCAAGGTAATATTTTGTCTGGCTCACAAATGTACCCTCTTTGAGTTTTTTGATTTGCAATTCGAGGAAATAGTTGAGCTCCCTCGCCATACTCATCTCGAACTCGCTCTGCATTAATCTAGAAAACTCCTTGACCATATTCATGTTAGTTGATCCAAAAATGGTATCATCAACATATATTGTACCAAGATTAAGTGTTTTCCTTGATGTTTAATGAATAATGTTGTGTCAACCTTTCCTCTTGAGTACCCTTGATCAAGAAGAAATTTTCTAAGAAGATCATACCAAGCCCTAGGGGCTTGTTTGAGTCCGTACAAAGCTCGTTTTAACTTGTAGACATGATCAGGATACTCATGGGATTTAAACCCAGGATGTTGGGCTACATAAACCTCTTCATTTATATATTCGTTGAGGAAAGAACTTTTTACATCCATCTGAAATAATTTGAAATCTTTCACACAAGCGAAAGGCGTATAGCCTCGAGTCAGGCAACCGGCGCATAAGTTTCCTCATAGTCAATTCCCTCATATTGGTTATACCCATGTGCAACTAATCGCGCCTTGTTACGTGTTATAACTCCATTTTTGTCTAGTTTATTCCTAAACACCCATCGGGTGCCAATTACTTGATGGTCTCGCGAAGGAGGGACAAGGTCCCAAACCTCATTTCTTTTAAACTGATTTAGTTCCTCTTTCATTGATAAGAACCAATATTTATCGAGTAATGTCTCTGTAGGATTTTTAGGCTCAACTTGAGAGGTGAAAGCAAAGTAATAACAAAAGTTACTTAGCTTAGATCGAGTTGTCACTCCCTTTGAGATATCACTGTTGCACCCCAAAATTTGACCAACAATTATTTATTCATTGAGTGTTTGAAAGTTGATACCTTCATCAGAAAGTTCAAGAGATCCTCAGAGGAGGGGGTTGAAATCAGGGCTGTGTGCTTCATAGCTTGAGAGTTGCGGGTGCTCCTCAGATGATTCTGAGACTTTGAGAATGAACTTGATGTTTTGAGAAAGCCTATGAGATGTCTTGATAGCCATCATGAAATCCAGAGAAGTCATTGTGCAAGAGTTCAGAAGATTCAACCATGAATGGTAGAATTAGGGTTTTGACTGGGTCAACCCTAGGATAACTGAAAATTTGGAGAAGGTTGAGACCTAATCCAAGGGCCATGAAGATCATGGAATGATGCATAGAGATGTTATAAAGATGATTCCTAGACCAACTCATCATGATTGAGGAGTTTGAGAAGTTTCAAGTCAGGGTTTCCAAGGATTGTCAGTGAAAAACCCTAATTTGATCCCTATCTTCCAGGCAGTGTTAGCTCTAGATGTGATTGATATCTCATCTTCCCCACAACATGAATGTTGTAGAGCTTGTTCTTAGCTTTAATTTTAGTGGTGGAAGTCCTTGATAGGAGTTGCAGAGCTCAAGTTATGGTTTTGACAAATTACAGGTCAGCAGAGGTATGTGAATCTGGGTCCTTGAAAGTCACCCAGCTTGCAGACAACTTTTGCCTTAGTAGGATGATTCCTATGATCTCTTGGTCAACATGAATGTTGAAGGGCATCTCCTTAGCTTTAATTTGAGTGGTAGAAGTCCTTGATAGGATTTGTGGAACTCAACTTATGGTTGGAACAAGACAGGGGTATTTTGGTCATTTGTCAGTTATAGGTCATTTTTAAGCAAAGGCCATATCTCCTATTTCCAAGCCTCAAATGAAAAAACTCAAAACATGAAAGTTGTTCAAAATGTGATTTTAAGTCTAGAAAGAAGGTCATGGATTGTTGGAAAAGCTCATAGCATGGATTTGCATGATTGGTCAAAAATGAACTAAAAATGGCTTATAAATTTGAAAAGTTGAAATTGGAAATTGGTTTGGAAGATCCACAAATCCAAAATAGGTCATCCAATATATCATTTTGATTGGAAACATCATTTTGAGAACATTGGTTTAAATAGAATTTTGATTTGAAGCTTTAAAATGGGACATGCTTTGGAAAATTGTTACTTGAATCTTAAGGCAACTTTGGAAATCTTAACATAAGGCAAGGAAAGGCATGATTTTCACTCATTCCTTCTCAATATCTCACATAAATAGAATTTGACACAAAATTGCAAGGTTTAAGGCATGGTATGAGATATACCACTTATCATCACATGAGAAAATCAAGACTTTTCTAGCACTTTCTAGATGAATCTAGAAGTTTCCATGGATCATTATAAGAAGGGTGGATCATGATGAGTATGAGGTTGGTCAAGGTTGAAGAATTCAGAGGAGAAAGAGAGAGAGAACTTGCCATTGAAGAGTTTCCTTCAAGATCAAGTAACTTGGGATTTCTTCCACCACAAGCTTTCTCCTCCAAAACCAGTGCAAACAGAAGGCTGTCCATCATCAAAGGATCATCTTGAAGCCCTTGCAAGCTCTGAATCAAGCCCTAGCTACACACACCATTGAACCTTGACAGGTTTCTTTCTTCCCACGAATCTCCTTATTTATGTGGTTTCCATTAATTCTTTAGGTGTAGGATTAGTGTACTAGGCTAGTTGATCCTTTCCCATGAGTTTGAGAGCTCTGTGTGAGGTTTCATGGCAGGTGCAAGATTCTTTAATCTCCAAGAGCAAGCTTTGTAGTGAGTTTTAGTTAGCATAGATTAGATTAGAATGGTTAGGGTAGTATAAAGAACAAGATTGGATCATTAAATTTGAGTTTTAGAAGAGTTGGTTTCAGAGAAATATGGTGGTACCCGAGCTTTGAAGTTCTCTGTTTGAATGATTCAAGGAGAATTAATGAAAATCACTCGTGTAGCTTTGTTCCTTGTAATGAGTAGTCTAATTTCCCTTTTGGAATTTTTGAAAATCATTGAGTGTGGAGGGAGAACGAGCCAGGAGAAGTTCTTGCATGAGGAGTTGCGTCTGAAAACCCTAGGGATCCATTTGGGACGATGACTAACGTCCGTTGGATATTTCTGGAATGCTTGACTTATTATACCTCATCTACGGCCCAGATTCACTAACGAAGACGGAGGGAAAATTCAAAAATTGAAACGCTGCCGTTTCAATTAGTGAGTCCGTGTGGGCTTTAACCATTCTTCTACGCGCACCCCCCCCCCTGATCCAGCCCATGAAATACAACTAGCGCGTCCTGCTATTTTCACCCCCCTCCCCTTTAATTGTTTTCTTTTTCTTTTTAATTCTTTTAATATTTCTTGCTTTTATAAAATTCATAAAAAATAGAAAATTTAACATTTTTTAATTCTTGTTTTTTTCATATGTTAATAAATCTGTCTAGAAAATTCTAAATAAATAAAATTTCCATTTTATTTTCTTTTCATATTTTTAGTATATTTTTCATTTTAATAGCTTTTAAAATAGGATTAATTTTGTACATGATTTTGTAGATTTTCTTTTAAGACTTTCCCTTAGTATTTTTGATTCATTCTTTTTTGTGTAATTAGATATTGAATCATAGTTCCCCATAGGATTTAATTCTTGATTTTTAGATTAAATTTTGATTAGTTTAAATAGGGTAGCTTTAGGGTATCCTGATTAGGGTTTAGGTTGTGCATAGGTAAAGAAATTCATTTTCTTTAGATAGTTTTGTCTTGAATTTTGGGTAGGGGCATATGTGGATGTTATGGGTAGATGTTGTAGACCCTTGTGAATAATTGATAGATTTTTCCCCTTGTGTTAGTATTTTTAGGTATTTTTCTGAAGTTGCCTGATGATTTTGTCTGTTCTGTGGTTATCTGTTCATCTCTAGGGTTTGTTTTGGGGAGTTTGTTGTGGGGCTTGTGTTGTTTTGAAGATCTTGTTAAAGAGCATCATGAAGAGAAGATTGTAGATCAAGACTCAGAGACCCAGAGCTTGGCTTGTCCCCTGTTTGTGAGGTTTGAGATCCTGAAGTTTGAAGGAAGTTCATGGTACTTTCCTGAGGAAGGCACTATGAATGACTTTCATTCTTTCTTCTCACCTCTTTCTTAAGTGTCCAATGATGTTGGAGCCAACTTGTGAGTTTAATTTCTCCTGAGGAGGAATGTAAACTGATCACATGTTGTTGAGCCACATGGGATACAACTCCTAAGTGGAAGCCTCCTAGTACTTTCCTGAGGAAGGTCCTATGGGTCTATTCACTTAGTTCCATTAGTTTATCTAGGATTTCTCAAGTATCCAATGATGTTGGAGCCAACTTGTGAGTTTAATTTCTCCTGAGGAGGAATGTAAACTAATCACATGTTGTTGAGCCACATGGGATACAACTCCTAAGTGGAAGCCTCCTAGTACTTTCCTGAGGAAGGTCCTATGAGTCTATTCAGTTAGTTCCACTAGTTCAGATAGGATTTCCTAAATATCCAGTGATGTTGGAGCCTGCTTGTGAGTTTAGTTTCTCCTGAGGAGGAATGTAAACTGATCACAGTGGTTGAGCCACATAGGGTATGACTCCTGAGTATACACCTCCTAGTGCTTTCCTGAGGAAGACACTATGAGTCTGCTTAGTTAGCTCCCTTTCTTTGGTAAGCTTGTTCTGAAGCTTGAAGACTGGGATTGATTTCTTTTGGTTAGGTTTTGCTTTAGGGCTTTGCTTAGATTTGATCAAGATTCTGTGTTAGGGTTAGGACTAGAGAATAGATGATTCTTTCTCAAGTGTGTTTTGTTTGCCTGATGGCACTTCATTTCTTTTATCTGTTTATTGCTTGATAGCATGTTGTTTATTTTCAGTATGATTACCGTTATTTCATGACTGGCTTGAGGTCGAGACGAGCTTGTGGAGGCTGAAGCCCCACACACATTTCCTCCCTCACTTGCATTGCATGCATTTTACTGTTAAAGCTGATGCTTTTGTCTGTTTTGGTGTATCATTGATATGATCCCTTAGGACTCTCATTTCCTCTGATAAGGATTTGATGATAGATTTTTAGGTTGAAACCTATGCATGACAACATCTAGGAGTTCCCTGTTCAAACCTCAACCATAGGATGAATCTATGGCATGATAACAGTAGGACTTGATAGTCTCCCTCCTAGTTGGGCCTGTTCTCTTCTCATCTCGAAGCAGTTTAAAATACAGTAATCATGAATGATTTCTTTCGTACGTTACGAGCCTTAAGCTATCTGAGGATGGATGTTTAGTATGGTACCCTTTGGGTGACATGCGACGCATTCACTCTCAGGTCATAGTCTCTAGTGCGGTTGAGATCGCAAACACAACAAAAAACACTTCTTTTAGGAGATAACCCGTAGTTTCCCGAACTACGTTTGCTCTGATCTTTCATACCAGATGAAAGTACGTAGGCATAGGATGCGACGTCCTAGCGAGCAACCTTCAACCTTTCCCCGTAATCCTCCGTAGTTAGCCGAACTACATTGACTCTGATTTCTCGTTCCAGACGGGAATACGTAGGCATAAAGCGCGATGCTTTGCCGAGTCATTTTTCTTTTCTTTTTCAGCCAGCCTTGATAGGTAGATAGATTATAACCAACCCGTCCAAGTAAACAAACAAGCGAGGATCCCGTCGAGTACGACTGACGTGAGGGATGCTAATACCTTCCCCTTGCGTAACCGACTCCCGAACCCAAACAATGGTTGTGATGACCTTGTCTTACCCTTTTTCGTCAGGTTTTTCCGATCGTTTCCTTTCCCGCTCTGAGGGATAAATAACGAAAGGTGGCGACTCTTCTGTCATGTCGGCACCTTATTTTCGCGCAAGCGACAGCTGGCGACTCCGCTGGGGATCGAACCCAGAGTCTCTGGTTCTTCGGTTACCTATGAGAGTCAATCCTATCGTTTGTGTGTTTGCTTGTTGGGTTGCGTTTATTTATCTCATTTTTACTTCCCGCATTTTACTTCCCGCACTTTATTTCCCGCATTTTATTTCCAGTTTGATATGATTATCTGTGCTGCTGTGGGAGAGGGATGTTACTGTGAGTGAAAAGCCGGACATGGGCTTTGAGTACACACCTAGATATACTTGCGGAGAAGTAGTAGACGAACCTGTCTGCTGAGCAGGCACAGTTCCCTACGAAAATCTGCGCTCAGACGAGATTCTTGCAGAGGTGCTCCTTTCCGGTCCTGAGGATCTGAGGGGAGTCCAGACATGAGGATTGTCGACTCTGGGGACCGATCATTTGGAAGTCAGCTAAGAGAGGCCTCTTCATGACTTGATGATGCCACTCCTTCTGGGAATCGCATCGTCACTCATGAAAGTCTGTGACGCTGATGACCGCATAAGATGTCGTACCTTTGTCCGTGGATTAGGTCCATACCTGTGAGTGGGATTGGGACATTGCAGGAAACTTATACCTTCAGACTACCTGATTTTCTTGACAGTGGATCAGTTATGTTGGTATTAGGGTTCTCGGTGGCAAATTTGACTGTTCTTGACAGAGCGAGTTTTTGATCAAAGGATTTTTATCGTCGGGTGTTTGTCTGTTCTTGATAGAGCAGGCTTTGGTCAGCATATTATCAGCAGTGGTTTGTTCCGGATAGAGCAGATTTTGAGTGGGGTCTGAAGATCCCATCAGCAGTTGTTGCTTGTTCTTGAGAGGGCAGATTTTTGATTTGGGGTCTGAAGACTTCATCAGCAGACACTTCTGATCATACATCCCGGGATCCTTGTTATCAGGCACCTATTCTTGTCAGAGCGGAATTTTGATCTCGATCCTATCAGATGGTTATTATCAGCAGATCAGATCAGTGGTTTTACACCGGGGTTTCCTTCTCATCAGTGACTGTTGACACCGAATCTCCACAGCAGCCACCTGGATATATTGTTGCATGCCTGCATTTTGCATTAGTTTGCATAATCATTCGCATTCCATTGGCGTGTGTCCGTGACAGGTACCGTTCCCCGATCCAGGATCTCTCGCCTCTTATTATGTTACTACAACCTCTCTCAGAAAGACTGTTGCGTACGAGTTCTCGATCCCTGATGTGTCGAAGTTGGCTATCACTGGTACTATGTATATGTGAGATTGCTGTTTCCATGATTGGACCCAGATTCCTCTCCTTATTATTGTCAGCACTGGTACTACGGCGCCAGGGTCGGGAGGAAATCTCTCAAGCACACAGACACACGCATACATCTGCATAAAGCATTTTGCATGACATACATTCTGTTGCTTTCCCTAACCTTTGATGTTGACAGGTTTTTCAGGTACTCAGGTTCCGAGCTGCTTTCGATCTCCAGGATTGATCAAAGACTCATCCACCGCTACTCAACTCGTGCCAATCAGACAAGGATAATGGATCAGGTACAGTCAGATGTTCAAGAGCTCCGTGAACTGATGGATCGTTTCATGGAACTGATGCAGGTGGTCGCGAATGGTCAAGATCAGCTTCGTACTTTGGTTCAACCTCTGATCTCCAGGGTTGACAGTAATGGCATACTTCACGGCGGGGCCGTACCCACTCCTCCTCCAGTGGATACTCCACAAAACGTTGTTCCTACTGCCGGGGGCAACGGCAGTGCTAACGGCAATCTGATGACTAATCTCGGACTCAATGCGGCAGGCGTCGGCAATGGTAGTCTGGGAGCCAATGTTAACATAGGGCCGGTCAACGGCAATGCTGGTGCAGGAAATCTGTTGGTGCCTCAACCGTGGCTGGAGGACCATCAGGATGACATATTCTCTCAGAGAGGTGTAGAAGCAGAGTTGAATGTTGAGGCTCGACTCAGGTTCAAGGCGCTGGAAGACAAGATGAGAGACATAGAAAATCAGAACACATTGGGCGTTGATATGTCCAAGCTTGGCTTGATTGCTGACTTTAAAGTACCTCACAAGTTCAAGGTGCCTACCTTTGAGAAGTATAAGGGTACTACTTGCCCCCGGGTCCACCTCCGATCTTATTATAGAAAGATGTCCACTTATTCTGACGATGAGAAGCTGCTGATGCACTTCTTTCAGGATAGTCTTTCTGGTCCATCACTCGAATGGTATATGGGTTTGGAGCCCGCTACTGTGCGCACCTGGAAAGATCTCGCAGAAGCGTTCGTCCTCCACTATCAATACAATAGCGACTTGGCTCCCAACCGAGTTCAGCTTCAGAATCTCTCACAGCGGAACAATGAAAGCTTTAAAGAGTACGCCCAGCGGTGGCGTGAATTGGCTGCTCGGGTTCAACCGCCGATGGTTGAGCGTGAGCTAGTGCAAATGTTCGTGGCTACCCTTCCTGGAATCTATTATGAAAAGCTGGTCAGTGGCATGTCTGGGACATTCTCGGCTCTCATCACTTTGGGCGAGCATGTTGAGAACGGTATAAAGATCGGAAAAATTCAGGGCAGATCGTCCTCAGCTGGAGGAGGTAGCAAGAAACCCTATACTGGCAAGCGTCGAGAAGGAGATGCCAGTGCCGTCACTAATGCTAGGAGAAAGGGCAAGGGCCCTCAGCCTAAGATTGCTAGCATAAATATCCCGGCTGCCCCACCGCAGCAGCAACAGCCTCAGCAGCAGAATCAGCAGGGGTATAGGAGATATCAGAATCGGGCTCCTACGACAAATCGTCAGTTTGAAACTCCACCTATGTCGTATGCACAGCTTCTGCAAACGTTGCTTCAGCTCCAATTAATTCAAAAGAGGACGTTGGCTCCCTTAACAGGGGCACCACCACCGGGGTATGATGCCAATGCTACTTGTGAATTCCATACTGGGGCACCAGGCCATATGATTGAGAATTGTAAAGCTTTTAAGCACAAAGTCCAGGACTTGGTGGACGCCAAGGTTATCAACTTTTCTGACAACGTGCCCAACATCACCAAAAACCCGATGCCTCATCATAAGGGAGGCGGAGTGAATGCTGTTATCACTGAGGAGAGTGCGGACTTGCTGACTGATGTCAAAGATTTGAAGACGCCGTTGAGTTTTGTCAAGGCTAAGTTGCTGAAGAAGGGCTTCTTTCCTGGATGTGGAGAGTTATGTATGGCTTGTGCTACACTTCCTGATGGGTGTGAGCAGCTGATCGAAGGTATCCAGAGTCTGATGTCTGAGGGTATTTTACAGTTCAGCCGGAGCGTTGAGAGTGCATCAGGGGAAGTCGTGCTGAAGCAGGCAGATGAAGTTGCTACCATTACTATTCCTCGTCACCCTATTACTATTTCTGCGCCCCGTCCGCCTACTATCACTATCACCAGGGCCGGACCAATCCCATTCGAGAGTACTAATGCCGTTTCATGGCATTACGGCGCCGAAGTTTATTGTAATGGTCAGAAGATAGAGCTAGAGCCATTCAGATCGACTGTGCAGAATCTTACCGAAGTTAGTGGTATCACTAGAAGCGGTAGAGTGTTTGCGCCAGCGGAGGTTGCAGCAGAGAAAGTGGTCCGAGCTGACGCTGTGGATAAGGGTAAAGGTAAAGCTGTCGAAGAGGTCCATTCTGGGGCAGAAAAAGACTTGCTAGTTAAAGATGCTGAAGAGTTTATGCGACTAATTAAGAAGAGTGACTACAAAGTTGTAGATCATCTTCATCAGACTCCGTCAAAGATCTCGATTCTTAACCTGTTGCTGTGTTCTGAAGCGCACCGCAACGCATTACTGAAGGTATTGAATGCTGCATACGTGCCGCAGGAGATATCAGTAAATCAGCTGGAGGAGGTGGTGGCCCATGTTAATGCTGGTAATGGGCTGGGTTTTACAGATCTGGAGCTGACTCCTAAGGGAAGAGATCACAACAATGCCTTGCACGTCTCGATAGAGTGCAGAGGCACTATTATGTCACATGTCCTGGTGGATACGGGTTCCTTGCTTAATGTGCTTCCGAAGAAGGCACTGATGAAGTTGGATACCCGTGGACTGCTGTGCACGCCCAGTGATCTGGTCGTGAAAGCCTTTGATGGGACTAAGCGCCACGTCTTTGGAGAGTTGACCCTGCCAACTCAAGTTGGTCCAGAGACATTCAATACGGTTTTCTATATCATGGACATCATGCCCGCCTACAGTTGCCTCTTAGGTCGGCCATGGATCCATTCTGCTGGTGCTGTGACGTCCATCCTACATCAGAAGCTTAAATATGCGGTTGGGGGCAGCATAGTGACAGTCTATGGTGAGGAGGACATCATGGTGAGCCACCTGTCGTCCTTTAAATACGTCGAAATGGATGGCGAGATCCATGAGACTCTTTGCCAAGCATTTGAAACCGTCAGGGTGAAGGAGGTAGCTCCTGTCGTCGCAGAGAAGCAGGAGATGAATCTCTCCTCGTTTAAGGAAGCTCGGGCCGTTGTCGAAGCCGGCTCCACCCCAGGCTGGGGGCATGTCTTGGATATACCAATCAAGCAGGATAAGTTTGGATTGGGATATTCTCCTGAAGCTGAAGCTTCATCTTCTTCTGGCAGCTCGTCTCGTGGGAAAGGGCCGATCCTATTCACCAAGGGCGGAGTCATTTTCGAGAGCATCAACGCAGCGTCCGAGGACAGTGGGGACAGTGATTGCGATCTTGACGCCTGGATTCAACCGAGCAAGCCGGGCGAGCGCCTCCGCAAGTGGACCATCAAGGAGATTATCAAGCTGACAAGTGAAGAGTAATGATTTGCTTTTTACAATCTTTGTACAACCCTATGTCCTGCCCGGGGCATAGTGGTTTTACTGTCAGGGCCTTGTTGGATTATGTGTATGCATTTTGTTAATAAATAAAAGGCGTTTTCTTCGTAATCAAATATTGTGTTCTCTGTTATTCCTGTTTTATGTTTATTTCGAAAAAACAGTAAAATGGCAACGAGGTTTGTGCTAACCTGCATATTCTTGCTTTAAACTTAACCCTTGTTATTGCAGGATCCACGTAACAGATGACATCGACTCTGGACCCTCTACGGCTCACTACGACTTTGATTGCCCGATCTATCAAGCCGAGGATGAGATTGATGAAGACGAAGACCTTCCGGAAGAGTTGGCTCGCTTGTTGAGACAAGAAGAAAAGGTTATTTTGCCTCACGAGGAAGATATTGAGATCATAAATCTGGGTTCTGAGGAGCTCGTCAGAAATGTCAGGGTAGGGGCTGCGCTGCAGAATGATGTCAAGCATAGACTGGTCGAGATGCTTCGAGAGTATAGTGACGTCTTTGCTTGGTCATATGAGGATATGCCCGGACTTGACACTGATATCGTGGTTCATCACTTGCCGTTGCGAGAAGATTGCCCTCCCGTCAAGCAGAAGCTCAGGAGGACGAGACCAGACATGGCTGTAAAAATCAAGGAAGAGGTCCAGAAGCAGTTGGACGCAGGATTTCTAGCCGTTACCACTTACCCTCCGTGGGTCGCCAACATAGTGCCTGTACCGAAGAAGGACGGTAAGGTACGCATGTGCGTCGATTATCGGGATTTGAATAGGGCGAGCCCTAAGGATGATTTCCCGTTGCCTCATATCGATGTGTTGGTCGACAATACATCCCAGTTTTCCGTGTTTTCGTTCATGGATGGCTTCTCCGGTTACAATCAGATTAAGATGGCACCGGAGGACATGGAGAAAACGACGTTTATTACCCCCTGGGGAACATTCTGCTATAAGGTAATGCCCTTCGGTCTGAAGAACGCAGGGGCCACTTACCAGCGAGCAATGGTAACTTTGTTTCATGATATGATTCATCATGAGATCGAGGTCTATGTTGATGACATGATTGCAAAGTCCCAAACGGAGGAAGAGCATCTGGTCAATTTGTTGAAGCTGTTTGAAAGGCTTAGGAAGTTCAGGCTGAGGCTGAATCCTAACAAGTGCACTTTCGGAGTGCGGTCCGGAAAGTTATTGGGGTTTATCGTTAGTGAACGAGGTATTGAAGTTGATCCTGCAAAAATAAAAGCTATCCAAGAAATGCCAGCGCCGAAAACAGAGAAAGAAGTTCGTGGTTTCTTGGGCCGAATAAACTACATTGCAAGGTTTATCTCTCAGCTCACGGCCACTTGTGAACCGATGTTCAAGCTTTTAAAGAAAGATCAGGCGATTACTTGGAATGAGGATTGCCAGAAGGCATTCGATAAGATAAAGCAGTATCTTCCAGAACCTCCAATCTTGATACCCCCAGTGGCTGGACGGCCATTAATCATGTACCTGACAGTTCTGGAGAATAGTATGGGGTGTGTTCTCGGTCAGCACGACGAGACGGGCAGAAAAGAGCATGCCATTTATTATCTGAGTAAAAAGTTCACTGAGTGTGAATCTCGATACTCGATGCTGGAGAAGACGTGTTGTGCATTAGCTTGGGCCGCCAAACGTCTGCGACAGTATATGCTCAATCACACCACTATGCTAATTTCGAAGATGGATCCGATCAAGTACGTCTTCGAGAAGCAGGCTCTTTCGGGCAGGATTGCCAGATGGCAGATGGTGTTAACGGAGTATGATATTCAATACGTCTCTCAGAAAGCCATTAAGGGGAGCGTATTGTCTGATTACCTTGCCGAACAGCCAATCGAAGACTACCAGCCGATGAAGTTCGAATTCCCTGACGAGGATATTATGTTTCTCAAAGCGAAGGATTGCGATGAGCCATTGCCCGATGAAGGGCCAGATAGGAAGTCTTAGTGGAAGTTGATATTCGACGGAGCGGTTAATTCCTATGGAAGTGGTATCGGGGCTATCATCACGACTCCTCACGGATCCCACATCCCGTTTACCGCGAGACTGACATTTCCAGTCACCAACAATGAAGCCGAGTATGAAGCATGTATTATGGGTCTAGAAGAGGCAGTTGATTTGAGAATCAAGAATCTAGACATATATGGTGACTCAGCGCTTGTAATCAATCAGATTAAAGGGGAGTGGGAAACTCGTCAAGTGAATCTGGTGCCGTACATGAATTATGCCAGGAGGCTGCTTCCGTTCTTCGACCGAGTGGAACTTCATCATGTACCCAGGGCTGAAAATCAAATGGCTGATGCTTTAGCCACGCTGGCTTCAATGTATAAAGTCAATTATTGGAATGAGGCTCCAAGAATTGTGCTTTCGCGTCTTGACAGACCAGCATTTGTGTTCGCAATCGAGGATGCCAACGACGGCAAGCCATGGTTCCACGACATCCAGACCTTCCTTATGACCAAGGAGTATCCTGCGGGTGCGTCAACCCAGGATAAGAAGACTCTAAGGAGGCTATCTGGAAACTTTTATCTCAATCCTGATGGAGTGCTGTATAAGAGAAACCACGATCTCGTGCTACTCAGATGTGTAGATGAGAAAGAGGCAAGTATGCTCATGGAAGAGGTCCATGAGGGTACATTTGGTACGCACGCCGGCGGGCATGCCATGACGAGAAAGATCCTGAAAGCAGGGTATTACTGGCTGACGATGGAGTCGGATTGCTTCAGATTCGCGAGGAAATGTCATAAGTGCCAGATTTATGCTGATAAAGTTCATGTGCCGCCGTGCCCATTGAATGTCATGTCCTCCCCTTGGCCGTTCTCCATGTGGGGCATCGACATGATAGGCAAGATCGAGCCCACTGCATCCAATGGTCATCGTTTCATTCTGGTAGCTATCGACTACTTCACCAAATGGGTGGAGGCAGCCTCGTACGCTAATGTGACCAAGCAGGTGGTAGCTAAATTCATAAAGAGGGACATCATCTGTCGCTACGGAATTCCTGAGCGGATCATTACTGATAATGGTTCGAATTTGAATAACAAGATGATGAAGGAGCTGTGCCAGAGCTTCAAGATTGAACACCACAACTCATCTTCGTACCGGCCAAAGATGAATGGCGCTGTTGAAGCGGCCAACAAGAACATCAAGAAGATCGTTCAGAAGATGGTTGTGACGTACAAAGATTGGCACGAGATGCTGCCGTTTGCCTTGCACGGTTATCGTACGACGGTGCGTACGTCAACCGGGGCAACTCCTTTCTCCTTGGTGTACGGTATGGAAGCTGTCCTACCGTTAGAAGTGGAGATTCCTTCTTTGCGAGTTTTGGTGGATGTGAAACTCGATGAGGCAGAATGGATTACGAATCGTTTGAACCAACTCAGCCTGATGGACGAGAAGAGGTTGGCATCGATTGCATTTGGTCGCCTGTACCAAAGCCGAATGAAGAAAGCTTATGACAAGAAGGTGCGTCCTAGAAGCTTTCAGACGGGTGATCTCGTCCTGAAGAAGATTCTTCCGCCACACTCCGATCACCGGGGCAAGTGGACTCCGAATTACGAAGGGCCGTATGTCGTCAGCAAGGTCTTCTCAGGAGGAGCTTTGTTGTTATCCACGATGGATGGTGAAGATTTTGCATCCCCGGTGAACGCGGACGCAGTTAAAAAATACTTTGCTTGAAAGAGACTCGCTGGACAAAAAAGAAAGAGTCCAGGCAAAAAAGGGCATCCCGGCGAACCAAAAACAGAATAAAAGGTTCGGGCAAAAATTAGGGATATATTGAAAAATGTACACGCGCGAAGTCGAAAACCTACACTGGGCGGCTTCGGCAAAAAAGGGTATCCCGGTGAACTAAAAACCCGTAAAGGGCGGTTCACGCAAAAGTTAGGGATTTGAATAAGCAAATGACTGCGTTCCGTGTGGACTTTCATTGTTTAGTGGTTTGGAGGACCTGAGGGCCGTTTATCTGAATCAATCTCTTCCGAAGCTGAAGCGTCGGAGAAGTATCGAAGTCGAGTGGGTCTTAGAGGGATCAACTCATGGTGTTCGTCTACGCCTCGTTGCCGACATTTGTATATACTGATGTATATTTATGTTTTATTTTTGCGCGGCTTCTTCATTCCAGGAGCTTGCCTCTGTTGTAAAATTTTTTTGCCCATTCAGGGGTTCACCATCAATAAAATGCACATTATTCAGCAATTCTGCTTGTCTGTTTAGCATTTATTTGTTTTGTTTGCGAATGAAAACGCCGATGTTTTTTGATAAAATGCGCATACATAAACTTGCGGGCCTATGCCCATTGATTGTTGAAACAATTAATTAACTGAATATTTTCACGAGATAATAACCTGGATAGGCCCCTTTGAGAAGGGTATCTTGTCTGTTTGTTTGTGTTGTTGCAGGTGTAGCATCTTCCAGAAGATGTGCCGTGCGCATCCCCGAAGCAGGATGAGTCCTCCTTCTCCAGCAGAGTTCAGTAGTCTCTCCTCCGCAGAATCTGAACGCAGGATAGTGAGCATTGATATGTCTCCCCATGCAGAGACGATTCTCTTCCCCCAAGCAGACGCATCCTGAAGGAGCGTCACCCCATCAGCTGAGCCAAGCACCGAAGAATGATGTCGTCTTTCCCCAGCACCGGGTCACAAGTGCAGGTTTCGTAGAAGTGTTTGGGTACCGAAGCTCGTGTTTTCCCCAATAAAGTCACCGAAGCAGGTGTCTTCCCCAGCATCGGGTCATAAGTGCAGGTTTCGTAGGGAATTGTTCGTACGCCGAAATATGCAGTAACTGATGGTGCCAGACTGAAGTCTCCGGCGGAATTGAGATTCCCCACCAGAGCCGTATTCTCTCCCGAAGTCGGACGATTCCCTCTTCCCCAGTAGAGTGTTGGAATAGCTGATGTTGTATCCCCTGCAGAGTTGTACTCTCTCTCTCGAAGTCAGATGATTCTTTCTTCCCCAGCGAGATCGAAATTCCTCATCAGAGTGGTACTCTCCAGTGAAGTAGAATGATTTCTCTCCCCGGCCGAGTCCACAGAAAGGCAGAATCCTTGGAAGCAGTTGAGACCTTGAATGGATGTTCCCTAGCAGATAGTGAACAGCTGATGCTGTATTTCCCCAGAGTCGCACTCTCTCCAGCGAAGCAGAATGACTTCTCCTTCCTCAGCCGAGTTTGCAGATGCCCTTGATCAGATCAGGACTGATTTTCCCCAGTGGAGTGTGGAGCAGTTGAAGTTGTTTTCCCACAGAGTTGTTATCCCCAGAGAAGTAGCCATGGCGGCCGCGCAGTTCATTCCCGCGATTGACATCGCTTTCCTTCAGCAGGTTCGGGTTCTCGTAGAGCTTCGTCCCTTGCAGAAATCAGCTGAAGATGTTTTCCATACAGCAGTCCGCGGAAGATCAGTTCCCCAGACAGAGTCCGATTGATATCAGCGTGTCCATGTTCTCCTCAGCAGGATGATTCCTCTACCTGAGTATTTCTTGTCCCCTTGACAAAAGGGTTTCCTCCTCCCAGCATTTATTTTGCGGACGGGATCGCATCATGGTGCATGACTGCATAGCATTTAACACTGCATAGCATTTAACGTTGCATAGCATTGTGCATGATTGCATGGCATTTAGCATAAAAGCATATCATTCCCACCGTGTGGGGCATAGCGCAGAAGCATACACATCATAAGCATGACCTAGGTCATTATTATTCTTGCCTTACAGGTGTTCGGCCAAAGGACCAGTTGCTCAGGACGATTCCTGATATCCTCCCCAACGGGGTCGCTTTATTGAGAGGATTCTTAAGACCCCGGTGTAATCCCCGCAGTCGCTCGCTCAAGATGATTTTTGAGAACCCCGACGAAGTCTTCAGTTCGAGATGACTCTCGAATCCCTCAGCGGGGCCGTTTGCTTGAGACCTCAGCGCAGTTTCCCGAGTGGTTTGCTTAGGATGATTCTTGAGCTCCCCAGTAGCATCCCCAGCAAGAGTTGCCCAGAATAATTCTTGGAATCCCCAACGGAGTAAGGATCTTCTCCCCAGCAGGTGGCTGGCGTTTCCCCAGCAGCAGGCAGGTAGATTGATATCCCCAGCCGAGCACAACCATGAGTGGTAGATGAAATGTTTCCCCAAGCGGATCCTGAAGGTTTGTCCAGCGAACAGAAGTTTGTTTATCCCTGTGAGTTTGAGGACTTAATGACGTGAGTGTCTTGTAGCCTGAAGGCTATGTTCCCCAGAAGGGTCGTTCCTCAGAGAGCCGTTCAGGGCATTTATCGCATTCCCCATGCAGAGTATAGCAGAGGATAGTGTGTTGATCAGCTTGATGTGCTGTGTTCACCGGAGGAATCCGTCGTCCTCAAGTGTAAGTCCAAGTGAGATTGGCAGAAAATGCAGTTCCCTTGAAGGGTAGCTCTTCCTCAGCATAAGGGTTACTCTCCCCGAGTAGATGGTTCCTCTTCCCAGCATTTATTTTGCTGGGGCATTTCCTTGCATGATTGCATAGCATTTACCCAAAAGCGTAGTATTCCGTTTCACGCGGAGCATTACACTCATTCTTCCAGCATTTGCATATGAAGCATAAACCAGGTGGTTACCGTACAAAAGTACTTGCTTCCTAGTAAAGTTGGTAGGAATCGTCTGAGTGAACTCTGTCGTTATTCCCCAGCAGTTGTTGAAGTCGTTTGGGTGAACTCTCCCATCTTTCTGCAGCAAAGTCTACAAGGTTGTTTGGGTGAACCCTTCTTCCTTTTCCCCAGTGAGTCGTCAGGATTGTTTGGGTGAACCCCCATTCTTCTCTCCTCAACCGAGTTGTTAACTTGATGATTATGTCCGGTGACCCGGCGTGTTTGCTTTTATTTAGCAACGACTTGACAAGATGTCAAGAGAATAGCAGCGTGTATGTTTGATTCCAAGCTCAGGTTTCGTACCTTTGGATATGTTTGATTCCAAGCTCAGGTTTCGTACCTTTGGATAAGTTTGATTCCAAGCTCAGGTTTCGTACCTTTGGATAAGTTTGATTCCAAGCTCAGGTTTCGTACCTTTGGATATGTTTGATTCCAAGCTCAGGTTTCGTACCTTTGGATATGTTTGATTCCAAGCTCAGGTTTCGTACCTTTGGATATGTTTGATTCCAAGCTCAGGTTTCGTACCTTTGGATATGTTTGATTCCAAGCTCAGGTTTCGTACCTTTGGATATGTTTGATTCCAAGCTCAGGTTTCGTACCTTTGGATATGTTTGATTCCAAGCTCAGGTTTCGTACCTTTGGATATGTTTGATTCCAAGCTCAGGTTTCGTACCTTTGGATATGTTTGATTCCAAGCTCAGGTTTCGTACCTTTGGATATGTTTGATTCCAAGCTCAGGTTTCATACCTTTGGATATGTTTGATTCCAAGCTCAGGTTTCGTACCTTTGGATATGTTTGATTCCAAGCTCAGGTTTCGTACCTTTGGATATGTTCGATTCCAAGCTCAAGTTTCGTACCTTTGGATATGTTTGCCTCTAATATTAGGATGTGTACCGTTGGAAGTGTTTGTTTCCATCCCAAGCTCAGGTTTTGTACCTTTGAGATGTATACTTCGGATTCCCGGACCGGGTTTGTGTTCGACGACAAGGTTGAATGTTTGTTCGACGGCGAGGTCGGATGTGGTTCGGCGGCGAGGTTGAATGTTTGTTTGACGGCGAGGTCAGACTCTTTAAATCCCCATCAGAGATTGTTTGTACGACGGCGATGTCAGGTGATTTGGTGTTCCAGCTAGTTGTTGAGCAGCTAGTGTTGCAGTATTCAAAGATTTGTGCCCCGCAGAGTACCGTGTGCTCGCGCAGTTGGCAAATTTTCGGGTTTACCGATATTCAATCGTCTCGCACCTTGATTGGTTGAGAGCCGTTCGCTTCTCACCCAGTCAGGTTCAAGCCGTTTGAATAGGGGAAGCTGTTGCACCCCAAAATTTGACCAACAATTATTTATTCATTGAGTGTTTGAAAGTTGATACCTTCATCAGAAAGTTCAAGAGATCCTCAGAGGAGGGGGTTGAAATCAGGGCTGTGTGCTTCATAGCTTGAGAGTTGCGGGTGCTCCTCAGATGATTCTGAGACTTTGAGAATGAACTTGATGTTTTGAGAAAGCCTATGAGATGTCTTGATAGCCATCATGAAATCCAGAGAAGTCATTGTGCAAGAGTTCAGAAGATTCAACCATGAATGGTAGAATTAGGGTTTTGACTGGGTCAACCCTAGGATAACTGAAAATTTGGAGAAGGTTGAGACCTAATCCAAGGGCCATGAAGATCATGGAATGATGCATAGAGATGTTATAAAGATGATTCCTAGACCAACTCATCATGATTGAGGAGTTTGAGAAGTTTCAAGTCAGGGTTTCCAAGGATTGTCAGTGAAAAACCCTAATTTGATCCCTATCTTCCAGGCAGTGTTAGCTCTAGATGTGATTGATATCTCATCTTCCCCACAACATGAATGTTGTAGAGCTTGTTCTTAGCTTTAATTTTAGTGGTGGAAGTCCTTGATAGGAGTTGCAGAGCTCAAGTTATGGTTTTGACAAATTACAGGTCAGCAGAGGTATGTGAATCTGGGTCCTTGAAAGTCACCCAGCTTGCAGACAACTTTTGCCCTAGTAGGATGATTCCTATGATCTCTTGGTCAACATGAATGTTTAAGGGCATCTCCTTAGCTTTAATTTGAGTGGTAGAAGTCCTTGATAGGATTTGTGGAACTCAACTTATGGTTGGAACAAGACAGGGGTATTTTGGTCATTTGTCAGTTATAGGTCATTTTTAAGCAAAGGCCATATCTCCTATTTCCAAGCCTCAAATGAAAAAACTCAAAACATGAAAGTTGTTCAAAATGTGATTTTAAGTCTAGAAAGAAGGTCATGGATTGTTGGAAAAGCTCATAGCATGGATTTGCATGATTGGTCAAAAATGAACTAAAAATGGCTTATAAATTTGAAAAGTTGAAATTGGAAATTGGTTTGGAAGATCCACAAATCCAAAATAGGTCATCCAATATATCATTTTGATTGGAAACATCATTTTGAGAACATTGGTTTAAATAGAATTTTGATTTGAAGCTTTAAAATGGGACATGCTTTGGAAAATTGTTACTTGAATCTTAAGGCAACTTTGGAAATCTTAACATAAGGCAAGGAAAGGCATGATTTTCACTCATTCCTTCTCAATATCTCACATAAATAGAATTTGACACAAAATTGCAAGGTTTAAGGCATGGTATGAGATATACCACTTATCATCACATGAGAAAATCAAGACTTTTCTAGCACTTTCTAGATGAATCTAGAAGTTTCCATGGATCATTATAAGAAGGGTGGATCATGATGAGTATGAGGTTGGTCAAGGTTGAAGAATTCAGAGGAGAAAGAGAGAGAGAACTTGCCATTGAAGAGTTTCCTTCAAGATCAAGTAACTTGGGATTTCTTCCACCACAAGCTTTCTCCTCCAAAACCAGTGCAAACAGAAGGCTGTCCATCATCAAAGGATCATCTTGAAGCCCTTGCAAGCTCTGAATCAAGCCCTAGATACACACATCATTGAACCTTGACAGGTTTCTTTCTTCCCACGAATCTCCTTATTTATGTGGTTTCCATTAATTCTTTAGGTGTAGGATTAGTGTACTAGGCTAGTTGATCCTTTCCCATGAGTTTGAGAGCTCTGTGTGAGGTTTCATGGCAGGTGCAAGATTCTTTAATCTCCAAGAGCAAGCTTTGTAGTGAGTTTTAGTTAGCATAGATTAGATTAGAATGGTTAGGGTAGTATAAAGAACAAGATTGGATCATTAAATTTGAGTTTTAGAAGAGTTGGTTTCAGAGAAATATGGTGGTACCCGAGCTTTGAAGTTCTCTGTTTGAATGATTCAAGGAGAGTTAATGAAAATCACTCGTGTAGCTTTGTTCCTTGTAATGAGTAGTCTAATTTCCCTTTTGGAATTTTTGAAAATCATTGAGTGTGGAGGGAGAACGAGCCAGGAGAAGTTCTTGCATGAGGAGTTGCGTCTGAAAACCCTAGGGATCCATTTGGGACGATGACTAACGTCCGTTGGATATTTCTGGAATGCTTGACTTATTATACCTCATCTACGGCCCAGATTCACTAACGAAGACGGAGGGAAAATTCAAAAATTGAAACGCTGCCGTTTCAATTAGTGAGTCCGTGTGGGCTTTAACCATTCTTCTACGCGCACCCCCCCCCCTGATCCAGCCCATGAAATACAACTAGCGCGTCCTGCTATTTTCACCCCCCTCCCCTTTAATTGTTTTCTTTTTCTTTTTAATTCTTTTAATATTTCTTGCTTTTATAAAATTCATAAAAAATAGAAAATTTAACATTTTTTAATTCTTGTTTTTTTCATATGTTAATAAATCTGTCTAGAAAATTCTAAATAAATAAAATTTCCATTTTATTTTCTTTTCATATTTTTAGTATATTTTTCATTTTAATAGCTTTTAAAATAGGATTAATTTTGTACATGATTTTGTAGATTTTCTTTTAAGACTTTCCCTTAGTATTTTTGATTCATTCTTTTTTGTGTAATTAGATATTGAATCATAGTTCCCCATAGGATTTAATTCTTGATTTTTAGATTAAATTTTGATTAGTTTAAATAGGGTAGCTTTAGGGTATCCTGATTAGGGTTTAGGTTGTGCATAGGTAAAGAAATTCATTTTCTTTAGATAGTTTTGTCTTGAATTTTGGGTAGGGGCATATGTGGATGTTATGGGTAGATGTTGTAGACCCTTGTGAATAATTGATAGATTTTTCCCCTTGTGTTAGTATTTTTAGGTATTTTTCTGAAGTTGCCTGATGATTTTGTCTGTTCTGTGGTTATCTGTTCATCTCTGGGGTTTGTTTTGGGGAGTTTGTTGTGGGGCTTGTGTTGTTTTGAAGATCTTGTTGAAGAGCATCATGAAGAGAAGATTGTAGATCAAGACTCAGAGACCCAGAGCTTGGCTTGTCCCCTGTTTGTGAGGTTTGAGATCCTGAAGTTTGAAGGAAGTTCATGGTACTTTCCTGAGGAAGGCACTATGAATGACTTTCATTCTTTCTTCTCACCTCTTTCTTAAGTGTCCAATGATGTTGGAGCCAACTTGTGAGTTTAATTTCTCCTGAGGAGGAATGTAAACTGATCACATGTTGTTGAGCCACATGGGATACAACTCCTAAGTGGAAGCCTCCTAGTACTTTCCTGAGGAAGGTCCTATGGGTCTATTCACTTAGTTCCATTAGTTTATCTAGGATTTCTCAAGTATCCAATGATGTTGGAGCCAACTTGTGAGTTTAATTTCTCCTGAGGAGGAATGTAAACTAATCACATGTTGTTGAGCCACATGGGATACAACTCCTAAGTGGAAGCCTCCTAGTACTTTCCTGAGGAAGGTCCTATGAGTCTATTCAGTTAGTTCCACTAGTTCAGATAGGATTTCCTAAATATCCAGTGATGTTGGAGCCTGCTTGTGAGTTTAGTTTCTCCTGAGGAGGAATGTAAACTGATCACAGTGGTTGAGCCACATAGGGTATGACTCCTGAGTATACACCTCCTAGTGCTTTCCTGAGGAAGACACTATGAGTCTGCTTACTTAGCTCCCTTTCTTTGGTAAGCTTGTTCTGAAGCTTGAAGACTGGGATTGATTTCTTTTGGTTAGGTTTTGCTTTAGGGCTTTGCTTAGATTTGATCAAGATTCTGTGTTAGGGTTAGGACTAGAGAATAGATGATTCTTTCTCAAGTGTGTTTTGTTTGCCTGATGGCACTTCATTTCTTTTATCTGTTTATTGCTTGATAGCATGTTGTTTATTTTCAGTATGATTACCGTTATTTCATGACTGGCTTGAGGTCGAGACGAGCTTGTGGAGGCTGAAGCCCCACACACATTTCCTCCCTCACTTGCATTGCATGCATTTTACTGTTAAAGCTGATGCTTTTGTCTGTTTTGGTGTATCATTGATATGATCCCTTAGGACTCTCATTTCCTCTGATAAGGATTTGATGATAGATTTTTAGGTTGAAACCTATGCATGACAACATCTAGGAGTTCCCTGTTCAAACCTCAACCATAGGATGAATCCATGGCATGATAACAGTAGGACTTGATAGTCTCCCTCCTAGTTGGGCCTGTTCTCTTCTCATCTCGAAGCAGTTTAAAATACAGTAATCATGAATGATTTCTTTCGTACGTTACGAGCCTTAAGCTATCTGAGGATGGATGTTTAGTATGGTACCCTTTGGGTGACATGCGACGCATTCACTCTCAGGTCATAGTCTCTAGTGCGGTTGAGATCGCAAACACAACAAAAAACACTTCTTTTAGGAGATAACCCGTAGTTTCCCGAACTACGTTTGCTCTGATCTTTCATACCAAATGAAAGTACGTAGGCATAGGATGCGACGTCCTAGCGAGCAACCTTCAACCTTTCCCCGTAATCCTCCGTAGTTAGCCGAACTACGTTGACTCTGATTTCTCGTTCCAGACGGGAATACGTAGGCATAAAGCGCGATGCTTTGCCGAGTCATTTTTCTTTTCTTTTTCAGCCAGCCTTGATAGGTAGATAGATTATAACCAACCCGTCCAAGTAAACAAACAAGCGAGGATCCCGTCGAGTACGACGGACGTGAAGGGTGCTAATACCTTCCCCTTGCGTAACCGACTCCCGAACCCAGACAATGGTTGCGATGACCTTGTCTTACCCTTTTTCGTCAGGTTTTTCCGATCGTTTCCTTTCCCGCTCTGAGGGATAAATAACGAAAGGTGGTGACTCTTCTGTCATGCCGGCACCTTATTTTCGTGCAAGCGACAATCACCGAGAATGTTATCGATAGGATGGTCTTTAGAAGACTTCTAAGATAGAGGAAGGACATCAGTGTTAGTCGGATGAACCTCCTCAATCTCCTCATCATGGTGATCTTTTTCCTCCTCGAATTTCACTAATTCAGGTTGATCAGTTCTTTTCTTAGTGTCTTTGAGTATGTCTTCAGAAGATACACCTGCACCATGAAATGAAATACCTTTTCCGACACTTTTCAGATAAGTTTCATCAAAAGTGACATGAACAAATTCTTCAACTATAAGTAACCTCTTATTATATATTCTATATGCTTTACTTGATTGAGAGTATCCGAGAAAGATACATTCATCTGCCTTGGAGTCAAATTTACCTAGACTCTCCTTACCATTGCTTAACACAAAACACTTACAACCAAAAACATGAAGGTTATACACATTTGACTTCCTCCCTTTTAAAAGTTCATACAGAGTCTTGTTAAGAATAGGACGGATGAACACCCTATTCAAAACATAACAAGTCGTACTAATGGCATCGACCCATAAATATTTATGAAGTTCACTTTCATTTATCATAGTTCTTCATAACTCTTCCAAAATTCAATTTTTACGTTCCACGACCCCGTTTTATAAAGGGGTGCACGGAGCGGAAAAATTATGATCAATTCTATGTCTACCACAATATTCTTTAAAGTTATGATTTTCAAACTGTCGCTACCGCGAAAATAAGGTGCCGACAAAACAGAAGAGTCGCCACCTTTCGTTATTTATCCCTCAGAACGGGAAAGGAAACGATCGAAAAAACCTGACGAAAAGGTATAAGACAAGTTCATCGCAACCATTGTCTGGGTTCGGGAGTCGGTTACGCAAGGGGAAGGTATTAGCACCCCTCACGTCCATCGTACTCGATGGGATCCACGCTTGCTGGTTTGTCTACGGGTGAAAAACAATCTATCTACGACTGCTAAAGCTAAACGGAAAGAAACTGACTCGATAGAGCATCGCACTCTATGCCTACATATTCCCTCGTGCAATGGGAAAGTCAGAGTCAACGTAGTTCGGGAAACTACGGGTTATGGGGAAGGTGGATCGCCAATACATCAGTATTGTGCCTATGTATTCTCAACAGATATGAGAGATCAGAGCTTACATAGTATGGGATAATACGGCTTACGGGGTGTTCTCGATCACACGGGGGTCAGAGAAAGGATTAACGATACTAGCGTACGCATTCTAGCAGTTTAGGTGTATGCTGCTCGCTCGACAGAGACTTAGGCGCTACCTGTTTGCGGTAGAATGGATGTAGTATATAGGGTTCAAAGGTATGGGAACCTACAGGACTTAGAACTACTGTCTGGTCTCGATTACGCTAGGGCAAGAGAAAGGAAACATCAGTCGTCAGTGGGAAAGTCTCGATCGCACGGCAGCGAGAGAATAGAGAAGTTAGTTGTTAGTGTGCTCGCTAGGATATCGCATCCTATGCCTACATATTCTCGTCCGATACGAGAAATCAGAGCAACTGTAGTTCAGCTAACTACAGCAAACAGGGAAACGGGAAAAAGGTAAAAGGGAGCTCGCTAGGATATCGCATCCTATGCCTACGTACTCTCGTCTGGCACGAGAGATCAGAGCAAACGTAGTTCGACGATTAAATGAGTCTCGATTGCACAGGGGAAAGAGAAGGGGACTCAATCGCCTGAACGCGAGAGAAAGGGGTTTCGATCGCACGGGGGCGAGAGCAAAGGAAGCAGGCTTACGCCTAAACGGGAAGGAACCCGGGACACACACGCAAGAACCTAATACGTAGGAGTGAGTGCGTCGTATATTACCCAAGGGACATATACAAAACACCCTAAACGATCGAGGGGAGACCGCTTGATTGTCATTTCCCACGTATCTAACGCTACAGCTCACAACACTCGTCGGTTGCTTGAAGACTAGAATAAGAAAGATGATGTTGAACGAAGCGGCTCTGTTGTCTCCTGACATGTGCGCAAGCTCCATTCCAATCTTCTCCTCTCTGGATCCTTGATGAGGACGCTCGAATCAGTATCAATGTAACGCTTAGACCGTCATGGTTCGACCTATACGAGAAATCGAACTCTAAGAGGTAGCGTATTGATGTCCATGTCAAAGACAAGATAGAGAAATGATATTGACAATCATTCTCCAATTGAATCATGCCACACGGCCAGCCAAAAATTAAATCGAAGGACGATCGGATAGGAAACAAAAATAGGAGAGAAATCCAATCACAAAATGGAAATAAAATGCTACTCCTAAAATACGGCAATTAATTTCTACTAGAAAATATTCTAAAGAAATATAAAGGAAATGCATACAGAAATATAGCATAAAAAACAATTCTATCTAAATCCATAATATCCTAAAGAAAATAGAATAGAAATTCTATATTATGCAATATCTATAATATTCTATAAAGAAAACTAGAATAAAAATTCTATATTAAATCTATAATATTCTAAGACTATGAACTATAATCCCTAAGGAAAAATAAAATCTACAATATTACAATCACACCTCCAATACAAAAAAAATAAATGGCAACGGGGAGGGGGGTACAATCTGCAAAACTAGAGTAAAGCAGAAAAAAAACAGAACTGGGCTTTAAGCCCACAATACAAAAATGCAGAAAATAAAAAAAGAAAAAACAAAGGCCAAAGGGGGGGCACCTGCAACATGAGGGGTGTGATTCAGAAACGCCCTGGGCCCAGCCCATCACCACTTCATCAGCCAAAAAGAAAAAAACGGGGACGGGGGGTGTGAATAGGAAACGTGGGAGTATGATCCAAAAATCTCGTTGGGCTTGAGGCCCAACGTCCCAACCCACGACCTCTCCTCTCTGCCCTCACTTCTCTTTAATCCAAACTCTGAAACCCTAACTCTCCTTCTCTCTTCACCCGCCGCCGTCAACCACTATCAAACTTCTCCGTTTCAACCTCCCTCTCTTATCTTCCTCACTGTTCCCTCCATCTCCGATCACAATCCCTTCCCTTGTTTCCCAGTATTGTCTTCAATGACGCTTAACAATGGCTCCCGGCGACGGATTGTGCTCCTGTTGAAATCTGGAGAGGATCTGGAAGAAATGCGAAGCTGGTGAAGAACAAACGGAGGTTTGTTCATGGTGATAGTTTGTAGGTTATAGATCCGGAGAAAGTTCGTTCGTGGTGTTCTGTTCGTTAGTTTCAAGAACAGTTTGAAGATTGGGAAGATGAGGGATTGTTCATGGAGATAACTGAAATGATGAAGGATGGTCGTTAGTGACGGTGATTTGACGAAGCAGTACGAAGACTGGATGAAGGTTTGATGACGAATCTGGAGAAGTTGAGTAGCAACTGATGAACGAATGATGAAGGTACAGAGCGAGATCTGGGAAAATGAATGAGGTGAGATGAAGTTCTTGAGTGTTTCTGGGAGTTACTTCGAAGATGAACACGAAGAGTGTTCTTGAAGTTGGATGAATTTCTGGGGATTCTCGATGAAGGTCCGGTGAAGAGTTGATGAAGTTGTTAAATGTTCATGGCGGAGAAGAGAATGATTTGGAGATTTGAGTGAATTTTCTGGTGGAAAAATGCAGTTTCCGGCGATGAAATGCAGTTACCGGCGATGGCAAACGGTTACCAGCGTCCGTTGTGGTGGTACCGGCGGCGGCTGCATGGCCGACCGGTGAGGGGAAACGGTGAAGGATGATGAGACACGTGGCTCTGCATGCGTGTGGGAGTGGGGACGCATGGAAGAAAGAGAGGCTGAGTGGAGGGTGAAGTGTCACGCATGCATGCAGTGTGGAGGAGTGAGTTGGCGGAGAGAGAGAGTGCACGCGTGGGCTACTTATATGCATGACACATGGCACGATTTGGACTTAGGCCCCCACAAAATGCCACTTGGCCCACCGAAAATTGTTAAACTCTGAATTAATGAACACTGATTAATGGATTAATGATTCACTTAAACCTAATGGACCTGATTTATACTACTAAGACCCAATTAAACCCTAATTAGTCACAACTAATTAACATCTCTAATTAAAAAAGGATTAACCTAATGACTAATTAAAGCTATTAATCTAATTAAACCTCCTAAGATGATAAATAATATCTAGTTAACTCTAAAAAGAAATTAATCTAAAAAAAGAAATGATTTAAACTCTATTAAACCAATTAATCTCTAAAAATGATTAAAGTAATTCCTAAAAAGGAAATTAAATCTAAAAAACTTATTAAAAATCTATTTTAAATCTAGAAAAAAAATATTCTATTAAAATCTATTAAAAAACTATTTAATATCTAGAAAAATCAATTAAATCCATTAAAATCCATTTAAAAATTCTAGAAAATAAAAGGGAAAAATCTAAAAATGCCATAAAGCCGATTAAATTGATTAGAAAACAAATGTGCGATTATAGCGAAATAAGCAGTAAAAACCGGACACCGAAATGTCCTCAAAACAACAGCGAGAGCTGAAAACACCGGGGCAGGCACAAATTCTCAAAATAAATCCTCGTATTCGAAATGGTATGAAGCTGCCTGAAACGTGATCAGAGGGTTGTAATCCCGATAAAGTTAATCTGATTGAAAAATACAATGTACGCGGTATGCAAATGCAAAATGAAATGAGTCGAAACATGAGCCAAATTGCGATAAGTAGTTGGTCAAATTTTGGGGTGCAACAGCTGCCCCTATTCAAACGGCTTGGACCTGAAGGGTTGAGAAGAGAGCGGCTTTCAATCATTCAAAGGTGGAAGACGGTTGAATACAAAAGAACCCAGAAATTTGCCAACTGCACAAGTACACGGTACTCTGATGGGAACAAATCTTTCGGAAACTGAAATCATAGCTGCACGACAACTAGCTGGAGAAATACTGATCAAAATCTCCATCAGGATGATTCTCTGATTTATTTGATATCATTGCGTCCTCAAATCATCAAGGGATCACCGGTTACACGGTAACTGGTGAAGGATAACTCTCAAACCTCTGTCAGGATAATCATTTATGCCCTCAAATCATCAAGGGGCCACCGGTTACACGATAACTGGCGGTCTACCAACCGCACAGGTAAACGATACTCTGATTGGTAGGAACGTCTTCAAAACTGAGCATGACAGTTGCGCGACAACTTTCTGGCGAATTGGTCACACGGTAGTTGGTGAAAGGTCTAACCTTAAATCTCCGTCAGGATGATCATCTGATTTTGCTGTAGATATTCGTCCTCAAGTCATCAAGGGGTCACCGGTTACGCGGTAACTAGTAATGGAGGGTCGATTATGCCGTCAGGCATTCTGCGTCATAGCAGAAGAATTCCTTATCGTCGCCTATGGACTCATCATGTCCCTAGGAATGTCGACAACATCTTTGTCGGACTTCATTAGCAAGTCAATAAGGGATCACCGATTACTCGAGAACTGGTGAATGATTGTTGATTTTGCCGTCGGGCGTTCTGCGCCACTGCAGAAGAATTCCTTATCGTCACCTATGGACTCATCGTGTCGCTAGGCACGTCGACAATATCTTTGTCGGACTTCATCAGTAAGTCAATAAGGGATCTTTAGTTATTCACGGGTCAATAGGGATATACAATCTTCTGCCGTTAGGCACTCCGCGTCAGCTGAGATAACTGCTTCAACATTGCAGTTGGACTTCCTCAGTGAGTCTTCAAGGGAAATTTCAGCTTCTCCGTTCAAACCTGCTGGGGACGACACATCTCTGTTGGGGATTCTAAGCATCAACTTGAGCAACCAACTTTGGCGATTTCATTGGGGATTTTAAGAATCATCTTAAGCACACAACTTCGTTGTGGAATTCAAGAATCATCCTGAGCAAACCATTCTGCGGAGGAACACCTGCAAAACCCGAACGGTAACGATCTAGCTCATGTTTCGTATGCATATGCTTTGACAATGGCGCAATGTTCCACACAGTGGAAATGCTACGCGTTTTTAGGGTAAATGTTATGCAATCATGCAAGATGCTACGGCCCCATCAGCAAAATAAATGCTGAAGGGAGAATCCTCCTATAAAGGAGAAGAAGTCACACCAATCTCGATTGGACTCCGCCTGGGGAACTGAACTTTAGTCGACTGCTGCAGGGGGACAAAGTTTTACGAGAACTGGGACCTGCTCGGCTAGGTATACGACCCACAAACTACTGAGGGAAACGATGTCAATCGCAGAAATAAACTGCGGGGTCTTTGCGGCTAAACTTTCCTGGAGATAACGACTCCGATGGGGAAATACAACATCAGCTATTCAACACTCTACTGGGGAAAACCAATCATGGCCTGAACGACTTCCAAGGACTCGGCTCTCTTGGGAAACTGCAAACTCGGCTGGGGAAGAAGGAATCATCCTGCTTGTCGGGGAGAATACAACTCTGTGGGGGACTTTCAATTCCGCTGGAGACTTCAGTCTGCGCTATCGAGGGCTGAACACTTGTGAATAGTCTCCTACGAGAAACTGCACCCTGACCCAGTGTTGGGGAAATAAACCTAAATCCGCTTGTCAGGGAGAACTTCGATCCTAAACCGTTGGGAATGTACAATCAATCTGCCGGGGATGGCTACACTCTGTCGGGGATATCAATCTCGCCCTGCTGAGGATAATCTTGACTCTACTATGATAAAGGACAAGTGCAATCTCAACTTGCTGCAACCTCAAACAGCTGAGGAGAGTCAATCTTAACTGCACATCTCTGCTGAAGAAAATTTCCTAATTTAACAACATCACCCCCTAAGGGAATGTAGAACATCAATCATGGAGAACTGAGATCATTCGAGCCTCGTGTCAGGGAACGTGATAGCACATGTCACCGGGAATATCGTGCCAGGTACAATTAGGCTTTTTCTAGTTTAGGGATAGGTTTATGGTGATAGGGATTTATTTCTGGTTACCAACAAAAGTGGATTTGAAGGGGACATACTAGACGAGAACTAGCATTCGAGGGTAGACTACCAGACGAGAACTGGTGGCAAAAGGGTTTAAGTTGTCAGACGAGAACTGACTTCTAGGTTTTGGGTATCAGACGGGAACTGATTTCTGGTTTGCCAGACGAGAACTGGGCTTTAAAACTGCGTTAGCCAGACGAGAACTGGTTAAACAGTGGGTCGAGGAAAAGGTGACCAGACGGGAACTGGTTTAAAAGTTGACACACACCAGACGAGAACTAGTATTCTGAGAAAGGTGGACCAGGCGAGAACTGGTTACCGGTTTGCCAGACGAGGACTGGGCTTTGGAGGTTTTCCAGGCGAGAACTGGGCTTTGGAAATGACTTTGGTTACACGGTAAGTAACGAGTTTAGGTTGTAGGATAACAATCCAATGGCAGCAAGGCTTCTTCAGAAGGTTCAGGTTATCTGGTAGGGTAATGACACGATTCCCCGACACTCAACTCTTGCTGGGGTGAACAAACTCGTATGAACAACTTGCCCCAGTGTAATTCAACTTGCCCCAATCCGACTCTTGGGAAAATTCATTCTGAACAGAAAGCAGCTTGCCATGAGGCGACCTCAAGATGGCTTGCCCCGACATCTGTGCAACGGAAGGATTCATCCTCAACTAACCAACTCTCAGCATGGCTGGTTTCAATATACTTCTGAAGTAGCTTGCCCCTGAACGAGTGTTGAGCGACTTAATCTGCTCTAATTGAACACTGGAGGGATCTGTCCTCAAATCACAGGAGTTCTGGATAACTGCCCCTGATTGGGTCTCGAGAAGATCCACTTCTGATCAACTGCTTCTCGAACAAACTGTCCCGTAATCAACCAATCCTTCGGGACTTGTCCTTAGACTGACTGATTCCAAACTCACTGGAAGTCAATGTCCCAAATTCACAGGGCTTCGCAGCATACCGCATTCTGATCCAGATTGCTGAACGATTCAGTCCTGATTGACTATTCCCTGTTGGGCTTCCTTCATATCAACTACTGACCTGCAATTAAAATTGTCTATTCATGAATGGTAATTTTAATGCAGTGTTCATGCAGATTTCGAAAAAAATGTTGTCACTCATTTACGTGTCATGATAGTGAGTGACGAATGAACCAAAGAGTTCAAACGTATTGCTGATTTGATCAGTGAAAAATACAACAAGGATATGATTAGCAAATCATGTAGGAGTCAGGTTACTCAACCTTATTGTAATGCGCTTTCAGAATAAACCTTGCCTCAATTAGGTCTTTTAAGGGTTGTATCGTGGTCGGGTTCACGGTTCGGGAAACAAGGGATATTAGGCTCAAGTCATGATTTGTACCTACCACTTCTACGTGATGATCTCTGATCCTAATGTTCAGTTAACCTAGTACGAGCGCTCGCCTCTACGAGGAATGTTAGGAACAATGGTTAAGGAACTCGCCAGGTTTACGAACTGACAGATACTCCTCCTTTGTTTTCAGTGACTGTATCCATACGACTTGGTCCTTGGTTGAGGATTTTTCTGTTGAGATCCTTTCCTTTTATTCTTTTGATTCCCTAATTTTTTCCTGGACTGACTCTTTTGAGTTCTTTTCGATTTCTTTTGATGTCCGGCGGGATGCCCTGGTTTTTGCCTAAGTATTTACTTTCCAGCTTTTCTTTTCTTTTTACTTAGCGGGCGCTCTCTTTTTTCTTTTTCTTTTGCTTGGAACAAGTCGTGTGAATCTGGTTGTCTTGCTTGCTCCGAAAGGGTTATAACTGTCTCACTCCTTATCGATGAGGTTTAACCACTGCGGTTGACGAGGTACGACCTCTTGAGAGGAATAAACTGTGATTGGTCCTTGAAAGGCAACACTCCTCTATAAGACTTGAACGCTCGGTCAAGCTAACTGACGACTACCCTGCCCCGGGTTAAGATGAGAGGGTTTAAAAGTCCGAAAGAAACTCCTACTTCTCGGCTCGAAGTGGTTGACTAGGGACTAACTCCTTATATCTCCAGTGTTTAGGGGATTTGAAACAATGCATGTACATCATAGGCAAGGTTTTATCCGAAAGCATACAATCATCAGTTATGAGTATTCAATTTCGTAATCCTCCCTCCAATCTTTTCTAATCATAGTGATAAAGTGGAGTGAATAAAATGTAAGTGTCAGTGCAATGCAATAAATGAGCGACATCGACATGATTAATTCATAAAAATGCATAGTCACTTTATCAATATTACCATTCAAAACAAACAATGTTTAACAACAAGTAGTAACTAACAGAAAGGAAACTACAAATGCAAATGATAAAAAAGTCCGAGGACTGCCAATGCTGAGGACGTCTGCCTATTTGGACCACTGGCCTCTAGAAATAACCCTCTGAATCTGCGAGCTCAGACAACTGAGAGGTTGTCATGCACAACCAAAACTCCTTTTGGAAAGGAAATGCACCCTTTGTTGATTAACTGTTGCACTTTTGCCTGAAAAGCTTTGCAATCTTCAGTTGAATGCCCTGGGGATCCACCATGATATCCACACTGAGCATGGGGATTGTACCCAGGAGGGTATGGCTCTGGCACGAGCTTAAGAGCTTTAGGTTCCACCAAATAATTCTGAATCAAATGTGGCAGAATCTGGCTATACGACACAGGCACTGGATGAGAAGGAGCATTCCTTTGTTCCAGGTTGTTACGAGGTCGGTTCTGATTCTGACGCTAATTCTGATAACCTCGGCCACGGGCTCGTGGATTTGTAAGAGGAACGACATAAGGTTCTCGATGTGGTGCTCTAGGCATAATTGTCTGTCCAGAATAACGAGACACAGAGGATACTGACCGCTGAGAAGACGAAGAACCAACAGATTTCACCGATTCGTCTTGAGGATGCCCAACATCTGTCATGACTGCATTGACCACAGTTTCATCTTCAGTTTGAAAGCTACAGAGAGATTCGGTTTCACCAGCCTGACTGCTTGAAACATTCTGAATTCTTCCAGTCTTTACACCATACTCGATGCGCTCTCCTGCCCTTACCAATTCAGAGAAATTTGGTGCAACTCCAAGCATTCTTTCGAAGTACAGGCTCTGCAAGGAGTTTACGAACATGCCTTTTAACTCTCGGTCTAGAAGCGGTGGTTGCACTCTAGTAGCAAATTCTCTCCATATCTAAACATACTTCCTGAAAGGTTCATTGTTCTCTTGAGACAATTCTTGCAGCTGCATGCGACTAGGAGCCATGTCCAGGTTATAGTCATACTGTTTCAGAAAAGCATTGGCTAAGTCCACCCATGATCAGATCTGATTTCCCTCTAATTGCATATACCAATTCAGAGATGCCCCAATTATACTATCTTGAAAGCAGTGAATCATCAACTTGTCGTTATGCACAAACGAAGTCATTCTTCGGCAGAACATCACCAGATGTTGCCTAGGGCAACTATCTCCTTGGTACTTTTCAAACCTCGGTGCTCTGAACTTCGGAGGTAACACTAGGCCAGAAACTAGACACATGTCTGCATCATTGGGGTTAACAACATCTTTAACTTCCAAGGCTTTGAATCTTTCATCCAACGCACGAAACCTTTTAGCATACACGAGAGCTAATGGGTCTTCAGTCTTTGCTATCGGGACCTCTCTTCGGGAATTTGGCACAGGGAAAACAACACCCTGATAGTCTGAGGTATCAATAGAAGGAGAGCATTCACTTCGGACAACAAACTGCTCATGTAGATCTCAGTCTTCAACAGAAGGCTGTATAAGTCGAGTTGCAGTAAGGTTGTTCACTTGCGGAAAGTCTTCATCAGGCATAGAACCATACAAAGGATTGGACGTCATAGTGAAACCTGACAAGGTATCTACAATCTGGAAGTTTCTCTCTGACATAGCTACTAGCAACTTTCAAATGACTTCACTGCTTGATTCTGCTCAAATCTGCTTCAACCCCTTGGTGGTCTTCTAACAATCAACCCTTGCTCAGACCAAACACCGGAGAATCACCCTCTGAAGCAAAACAAAGACTAGATAAGAGCTCTGACTAGCTGGAGAATGATATGCAATATGATGCAAAGATGCTTATGCAAATGCAATGCAAGATGCAGCAAACACAGGATCACAACCCCCACAAAGCTCTGATTACTGTTGCGCTGCTGACGGGATAAGTCTGCTCTGACGAGAGAAAACCAAAAATACCGGGTAGGCTGGAAGTCAAGTTTCCTGCAAAAACCCTCCCACTCACGGGTATGGACCTAAGCTGACACAGGTTCGGCATCCTATGCGGTCATCAGCGTCACAGACTTTCAAGAAACGAAGATACGATACCCAGAAGGTGTGGCATCATCATCTCTTGAAGCGGCCTCACTTAGCTGAATCCCAAATGATTGGTTCCCAGAGTCGACAATCCTCAGATCCGACAGCCCCTCGAGTCCAAAGGACCGATAAGAAGTCATCAAAGAGAACCTCGTCTGAGTGTGAATTACATGGGAACTGATGCAAGCAAATCAAGCACGTCCACCACTAATCCACTCTAATACTATGTATATGCTCTCAAGCCTGGGTCTGGCTTATCACTCATCAGAGCTCCCCTCCCATAACAGCACAATAGCAACAGATAATAATATAGTGCGGGAAATGTAAATGCATCAGTAATATACAACATACAACGCACAAAAAATAAACACCCAAAGACAAGCAAACTAGCGCTAGGATTGACTCTCGCAGGGACGTTGGATCCCCAGGAAACTATCATAATTCCCCAGCAGAGTCGCCAACTATCGCTACCGCGAAAATAAGGTGCCGGCAAAACAGAAGAGTCGCCACCTTTCGTTATTTATCCCTCAGAACGGGAAAGGAAACAATCGGAAAAACCTGACGAAAAGGTATAAGACAAGGTCATCGCAACCATTGTCTGGGTTCGGGAGTCGGTTACGCAAGGAGAAGGTATTAGCACCCCTCACGTCCATCGTACTCGATGGGATCCACGCTTGCTGGTTTGTCTACAGGTGAAAAATAATCTATCTACGACTGCTAAAGCTAAACGGAAAGAAACTGACTCGATAGAGCATCGCACTCTATGCCTACGTATTCCCTCATGCAATGGGAAAGTCAGAGTCAACGTAGTTCGGGAAACTACGGGTTACGGGGAAGGTGGCTCGCCAATACATCAGTATTGTACCTACGTACTCTCAACAGATATGAGAGATCATAGCTTACGTAGTTCAGGATAATACGGCTTACAAGGTGTTCTCGATCACACGGGGGTGAGAGAAAGGATTGACGATACTAGCGTACGCATTCTAGCAGTTTAGGTGTATGCTGCTCGCTCGACAGAGACTTAGGCGTTACCTGTTTGCGGTAGAACGGACGTAGTATGTCGGGTTTAAAGGTATGGGAACCTACGGGACTTAGAACTACGGTCTGGTCTTGATTACGCTAGGGAAAGAGAAAGGAAACATCAGTCGTCAGCGGGAAAGTCTCGATCGCACGGCAGCGAGAGAACAGAGAAGTTAATTGTTAGTGTGCTCGCTAGGATATCGCATCCTATGCCTACATATTCTCGTCCGATACGAGAAATCAGAGCAGTTGTAGTTCAGCTAACTACAACAAACGGGGAAACGGGAAAAAGGTAAAAGGGAGCTCGCTAGGATATCGCATCCTATGCCTACGTACTCTCGTCTGGCACGAGAGATCAGAGCAAACATAGTTCGACGGGAAAACGAGTCTCGATTGCACAGGGGCAAGAAAAGGGGACTCAATCGCCTGAACGCGATAGAAAAGGGTTTCAGTCGCACGGGGCGAGAACAAAGAGGAAGCAGGCTTACGCCTAAACGGGAAGGAACCCGGGACACACACGCAAGAACCTAATACGTAGGAGCGAGTGCGTCGTATATTACCCAAGGGACATATACTAAACACCCTAAATGATCGAGGGGAGACTGCTTGATTGTCATTTCCCACGTATCTAACGCTACAACTCACAACACTCGCCGGTTGCTTGAAGACTTGAATAAGAAAGATGATGTTGAACGAAGCGGCTCTGTTGGCTCCTGACATGTGCGCAAGCTCCATTCCAATCTTCTCCTCTCTGGATCCTTGATGAGGACGCTCGAATCAGTACCAATGTAACGCTTAGACCGTCATGGTTCGACCTATACGAGAAATCGAACTCTAAGAGGTAGCATATTGATGTCCGTGTCAAAGACAAGATAGAGAAATGATATCGACAATCATTCTCCAATTGAATCATGTCACACGGCTAGCCAAAAACAAAATCGAAGGACGATCGGATAGGAAACGAAAATAGGAGAGAAAAATAGGAGAGAAATCCAATTACAAAATGGAAGTAAAATGCTACTCCTAAAATACGGCATTTAATTTCTATTAGAAAATATTCTAAAGAAATATAAAGGAAATGCATACAGAAAAATAGCATAAAAAACAATTCTATCTAAATCCACAATATCCTAAAGAAAATAGAATAGAAATTCTGTATTATGCAATATCTATAATATTCTATAAAGAAAACTAAAATAAAAATTCTATATTAAATCTATAATAAACAATATGCTATAATATTCTAAGACTATGAACTATAATCCCTAAGGAAAAATAAAATCTACAATATTACAATCACACCTCCAATACAAGAAAATTAAATTGCAAAGGAGAGGGGGTACAATCTGCAAAACTAGGGTAAAGCAGAAAAAAAACAGAACTGGGCTTTAAGCCCACAATACAAAAATGCAGAAAATAAAAAAAGAAAAAACAAAGGCCAAAGGGTGGGGGGGCCTGCAACATGAGGGGTGTGATTCAGAAACGCGTTGGGCCCAGCCCATCACCACTTCATCAGCCAAAAAGAAAAAAACGGGGACGGGGGTTGTGAATAGGAAACATAGAAGTATGATCCAAAAATCTCGTTGGGCTTGAGGCCCAACGTCCCAACCCACGACCTCTCCTCTCTGCCCTCACTTCTCTTCAATCCAAACTCTGAAACCCTAACTCTCCTTCTCTCTTCACCCGCCGCCGTCAACCACTATCAAACTTCTCTGTTTCAACCTCCCTCTCTTATCTTCCTCACCGTTCCCTCCATCTCCGATCACAATCCCTTCCCTTGTTTCCCAGTATCATCTTCAATGACGCTTAACAATGGCTCCCGGCGACGGATTGTGCTCCTGTTGAAATCTGGAGAGGATCTAGAAGAAATGCGAAGCTGGTGAAGAACAAACGGAGGTTTGTTCATGGTGATAGTTTGTAGGTTGTAGATCTGGAGAAAGTTCATTCGTGGTGTTCTGTTCGTTGGTTTCAAGAACAGTTTTAAGATCGGGAAGATGAGGGATTGTTCATGGAGATAACTGAAATGATGAAGGATGGTCGTTAGTGACGATGATTTGACGAAGCAGTACGAAGACTTGATGAAGGTTTGATGACGAATCTGGAGAAGTTGAGTAGCAACTGATGAACGGATGATGAACGTACAAAGCAAGATCTGGGAAAATGAATGAGGTGCGATGAAGTTCTTGAGTGTTTCTGAGAGTTACTTCAAAGATGAACACGGAGAGTGTTCTTGAAGTTGGATGAATTTTTGGGGATTCTCGATGAAGGTCCGGTGAAGAGTTGATGAAGTTATTGAATGTTCATGGCGGAGAAGAGAATGATCTGGAGATTTGAGTGAATTTTCTGGTGGAAAAATGCAGTTTCCGGCGATGAAATGCAGTTACTGGCGATGGCAAACGGTTACCGGCGTCCGTTGCGGTGGTACCGGCGGCGGCTGCATGGCCGGCCGGTGAGGGGAAACGGTGAAAGACGATGAGACACGTGGCTCCGCATGCGTGTGGGAGTGGGGACGCGTGGAAGAAAGCGAGGCTGAGTGGAGGGTGAAGTGTCACGCATGCATGCAGTATGGAGGAGTGAGTTGGCGGAGAGAGAGAGAGAGTGCATGCGTGGGCTACTTATATGCATGACACATGGCACGATTTGGACTTGGGTCCCCACAAAATGCCACTTGGCCCACCGAAAACTGTTAAACTTTGAATTAATGAACACTAATTAATGGATTAATGATTCACTTAAACCTAATGGACCTGATTAATACTACTAAGACCCAATTAAACCCTAATTAGCCACAACTAATTAATATCCCTAATTTAAAAAGGATTAACCTAATGACTAATTAAAGCTATTAATCTAATTAAACCTCCTAAGATGCTAATTAATATCTAGTTAACTCTAAAAAGAAATTAATCTAAAAAAAGAAATGATTTAAACTCTATTAAACCAATTATTCTCTAAAAATGATTAAAGTAATTCCTAAAAAGGAAATTAAATCTAAAAAACTTATTAAAAATCTATTTTAAATCTAGAAAAATAACTATTCTATTAAAATCTATTAAAAAAACTATTTAATATCTAGAAAAATCAATTAAATCCATTAAAATCCATTTAAAAGTTCTAGAAAATAAAAGGGAAAAATCTAAAAATGCCATAAAGCCGATTAAATTGATTAGAAAACAAATGTGCAATTATAGCGAAATAAGTAGTAAAAACCGGACACCGAAATATCCTCAAAGCAACAGCGAGAGCTGAAAACACCGGGGCGGGCACAAATTCTCAAAATAAATCGTCGTATTCGAAATGGTATGAAGCTGCCTGAAACGTGATCAGAGGGTTGTAATTCCGATAAAGTCAATCTGACTGAAAAAATGCAATGTACGCAGTATGCAAATGCAAAATGAAATGAGTCGAAACATGAGCCAAATTGCGATAAGTAGTTGGTCAAATTTTGGGGTGCAACACAAACTCACCTCCATGATCACTTCTAATTGATATAATGTTTGTGTTCAACTTGTTTTGTGAAAGTTTAGCAAATTTTTCAAAGGCGGAGAAAGTATCGCTTTTGCTAGTCAAGAAGATAGTCCAACAAAACTTAGAGAAATCATCGACTATAACAAAATCATAATAGTTACCACCTAGACTCTTAATTCTAGATGGTCCAAAGAGGTTCATATGAAGAAGTTCAAGAGGTCTCGTAGTTGACACAATATTTTTAGATTTAAACGAGATCCTTGTTTGCTTCCCCATTTGACACGCATCACATAAGTGATCCTTTGAAAACTTGATTTTGGGTAAGCCAATAACTAGGTCTTTAGAAACTATCTTGTTTAGCAAGTCAAAATTTACATGCACCAAACATCTATGCCACAACCATGAGTCCTCACTCATAGTCATGAGACATTTGTCGCTACTCAATGATACTTCACTCAAATCCAGCATATAAACATTATTTACCCTCAAGCCATTAAACACATCCCCCTTTTTATCATTATTTTCAGTCATGCAACAATCTTTTAAAAAGGATACTTTGTATCCCTTGTCACATAATTGACTAATGCTTATGAGATTGTGTTTAAGGCCCTCACCTAGTAATACATCAGAGATAGTAGTAGACGAGGGATTACCTACACTACCTTTTCCAAGTATTACTCCCTTGTTGTTGTCTCCATAGGTTACAAATCTCTTCTTCTTTTCCACAAGTCAATGTAGAGAGATATGTCTCCTGTCATATGTCTTGAGCATCCTCTATCAAGAACCCATCTTCTCTCCGTAGGCTCAAGACTTTGTACCTATAAAAACAATCAACGAAAATAGGTACTCAATTTTTTATTGGGTCCTTGGTTGTGAGTGAAATCTTTGTTGCATTTAGGCAATCATTAATAAACCCCTTTAGGAACTAAAAATCTCCTAAATCGACATTTAGTAATGGTGTGACCTCTTTTTCAACAATACAAGCAAGTGAGGTTAACCTTTGTATCACTTTTATTACCTTGATTTTTGAACACATATGTATATTTTTGATAAGGATTAATCATGCCTTTTCTAAAATGTGTTCTATCAATAGCAAACGTGATCTTTGGTTCTAGAGCCTTGTCAAGTTTGGCTTTAAGAGTTCTAACCTCTTTTTTCCAAATATGAGAAGTATCACACCTAAAGTTTACCCATCTACTTATTTCTTCCTTAATATCTACCTTTGTTACTTCTACCATGGATGCCTTTAGAGCCTCAAATTCCCTTTCGGAATCGGAGATCTTTTGCTCCAAATTAGCAAAAAAATTGTATGAGGCCAATCGTTTAAAGGCTTCCTTGACTTCATGGTGTAAGGTATCAAAGGCAAGTTGTAATTCAGAATGAGACAATCTAGTAGAGTTTTCATATTTAGCATGTCGTACCTTTTTGTTTTTCTTCTTTCGATGAGCAGAGAGACAAAGGTTGACGGACTCTTCTTCTTCACTAGAACTATCATTCGTGGATGACTCACTATCGCTTTCACAAGTGATGTAAGCTCTTCTAGGCTTACCTTGTTTCTTTTGGGAGCGATTACTTTCCTTTCCTTTGTCCTTCTTCATCAATAGACAATTCGGCTTATAATGTCTAACTTTTCCATAGGTAAAGCACGACCCTCTTGCTTTACTCCCCTTATTTCCTTCATTCTTGGAAGAAGTTGATTATCTTCTAAAATTGACAAGATTTTTTTCGGAATGTTGGATACCATTCTTCTTTACATAGCGATTGTATCGCTTCATGAACCACCCCATATCCTTATTCATTTCTTCATCATCGTCATCACTTGAGTCGTAATCACTTAGCTCTTTTGTAGAGGACTTTAAACAAGAAGCTTTTAGAGCTATAGACTTCTTTTCCGTAGTTTTGGTATTTTCCTTCTTTTCCTTTTTCTTAAATTTCTTAAATTTCTTGAGACTAAGAAGTACTTTCTCATGTTCTTGGAGCTTTCCAAAAATAGTTGTAAGGTCCAAAGTCATAAGATCATTTGCTTACTTTATGACCATGACTTTTGGTTTACACTCCCTGGTAAGACATCTTAAGAGTTTGTTAGTAGCAACATCATTGGAAATTGGTCTACCAAGTGAATTTAGTCTATTGATTAAATGAGAAAATCTCTTTTGCATGTCGGCAATGGTTTTCCATTGCTTCATGTGAAAGAGATCAAACTCTTGAGTCAAAGTGTTGATTCTAGCTAGTTTGAAATCATTAGTTCCCTCATGGGCAACTTGTAATGAGTCCCACATAGCTTTAGCAATCATACAATGTGAATCTCTATAATATTCATCAACTCTCAAGGAGGAGATCAGAATATTTCTAGCCTTCCAATCGTAATTGTACTTTTTCTCATCTTCGTCATTCAATTGTGCTCCAGGCTTAGGCACAACAACATTATTTTCATCGGTCATCGTAATTTCAATAGGATCGTTCAATATAATGTTCCATACCTTTCTGTCAATGGAATTTATATGCACGCGCATACGATCTTTCTAGTAACTATAGTTCACACCGTTGAAAACAGGTGCTCTATTGTAAGCCCATTTTGGTTCGTTCGCCATATTCTAAGAAGTTATATGTGAAGCACAGAATGAACCAGGCTCTGATACCACTTGTTAGACGACGAAAATGATCTAGAAGAGGGGTTGAATAGATCACTTATTAAAAACAGAGTCGGCTCTTATTAAGATTTTAAAATGTTTTAAGAGGAAGCAGCCGAGGAACTATACTCGTCTAAACGAACTTTTATAAAAAAGATCAGATATATGCAAAGCCTTATATAGAGTACCGATAAAGACGAGAATTAGAATCAATAGTTTGAATACAAATCAATTAGATTTTGTTCACTTAAAGTTGGACAGTTTCCAATGTCTATGAAATATAAACCAATTGAAAAACAGCTCAAGTGTTTGTGTTCATGCAATTAGTCGAACACTTGGTGTGCGAAGCACCTCAAGTAAATTTCAATAAGTGAATGAAGTGTTATGTTCTTCAATTACAATCAAAAGACTGTAATGAGGTTTCTAAAATGTTTCAGCACTGACACACAACAGAATTTTAATCAACTAATATGTTTGCACACAAACTCAAAATTCAGCAATGAAAATAGTAAGAATAGAGAACACCAATTTTTTGAGGCAGTTCCCCCGTCGTCCTCGCTCAGGGTACGTCTACCCTCAATTCTAAAAATAGAATTGAGACCTGTATATATAACCAGTTGCAAATTATTTTTACAAGAGAAGCAATATAATTCAAACAATCAAACCCAAATGTTGATGTCGAGCCTATGCCTTCTCTTCCCTTGATTCACGATGAATCAAGTCCTTCGAACATGATGAGTAAACCTCCGATTACGGCACCACCTTTGAACAACCCTCTGGTCTTCAAAACTTGCCCGACTGATTTCAAACACCAACGGCTCGAACCCAAACCTTCCTACCACCATCCTCCAGTTAACGCTACTAAATTGATAGAACCTCCCGTTCTTCAATTACCTTCGCTCGGCTGAATCTGTGAAGGAACGATTTGTGCGAAACCCCCAAAATCCAAGATTCTTGTAGGACAAAACCCTCAAGGTTTTATTCAAGAAAAACCCACAGATTTCTCAACTCAAACCCGATACACCAATCCTAAGTTTGGACACTACCACCTTGGTGATGTAGAATACACCACAAAAATGATTATGTGTAGTTGTTGAGAAAATGCAAGAAAGAGGATGAAGATGATGAGAACCTAATTAGTGTACATTTTCACTTTTCTTGTTCTTGTTGTGAAGAATGAACTAACTCAATATATATATATATATATATATATATATATATATATATATATATATATATATATATATATATATATATATATATATATATATATATATATATATATATATATATATATATATATATATATATATCTATATATATATATATATATATATATATATATATATATATATATATATATATATATATATATATATATATATATATATATATATATATATCTATATCTATATATATATATATATATATATATATATATATATATATATATATATATATCTATATATCTATATATATATATATATATATATATATATATATATATATATATATATATATATATATATATATATATATATATATATATATATATATATATATATATATATATATATATATATATATATATATATATATATATATATATATATATATATATATATATATATATATATATATATATATATATATATGCAAAGTTGAAACCAAATAATCAACATAAAAGTCACTTAGAATGTTAAGCATAACAAAAATTCTGTGAGAAACGCACGAACGGTTGACCTAAAACCAGGGGAGGGTCGACCTGAGCTCTCCTGAATTCAGGATTATGTAGGAAGCATTTATTTGCATCGATCGGAACAGATCCATGCGTCGACGCAAAGCACCTCAATTTTGACAAGCATGAATGCACACAGTATGAGTCGACCGGATGCTCGACGCGAGCTCTCTTGAAAGCAAGACATGAAAATTGACTTTTGTATGAGTCGACCTAAGCATGCTATGAGTCGAATCAAACACTCAGAACTTGCAAAAATGCAGATTTTCATATATTTAGCTACTTCTAAGAGAACCTAATGCATCTCTAACTTGACCAACATGATCAAACTCATATAGAACACACATATTGCTATTTATATATGTACCTAGACATGTTTGGACAAATGTTTGACACAAGAAAGATAACGTATGCATATGCGACTCGATGATACGGTCCAAAGTACATTTTTCAAACTATATATGTTTTGACATCATTAAAACAAGTATAACCAAGTATGAGGCCTTTTTCCCTCACACTAATAACATGTTACACTAGAATGAACTGGTTGGGTGTAACCGGTTACACCCTGCTCTGTAGACCTGGAAGTGTTAATTCTATGCATTTAACCAGTTACATCATATTGCATTGCCTTCATGTAACCAGTTACCCTAGGACTTGAAGCACCAATTTCATCAAAAAATACATCTCGGCTCATCATAATCTTCCAATTTTGCGCGTCAAATAGTTTGTATCCTCCAGTATAGTAATATCCAACCAAAATCATCTTCTCGCCCTCGTCGTCCAACTTCTTTCTATGTTGACCCGACACACATCGATATGCCACCAAACCGAAAACTCTCAAATAACTTATATTCGATTTGAATCTGGACCATACCTCTTTCGATGTCAGCTTCTTAGTAGGGCACCTATTCAACAAATAGGTGGTTGTAGAGACTGCTTCTCCCCATAGCTCCTTCGGAAAGTTTTTCCCACTTAACATGCTTCGAAACATGTTCATAATTGATCGATTATTTCTCTCGGCAACACCATTTTGTTGTGGTGTATAACGTGGTACAACCTCGTGCAATATCCCTTCTTGATCACAAAACTTCCCAAAGTCATTTGAGACATATTCACCTCCACTGTCCATTTTGAGCACTTTGAGTTTTTTGACTACATTTCTTTTCAATAGACTTAAACTTCTTGAACACATCAAACACCTCATCCTTCCTCTCGATAAGATAAGTCCATAGTTTTCTATTAAAATCGTCAATAAAAGTGACAAAACACCTACTGCAACCCAATGTGTCAACTTGCATCGGCCTGCAAACATTGGAATACACCACCTTAAGGTGAGTCTCAGTCCTATGACCCGCATCCTTGCTAAAAATCGCCTTGTGTTTCTTTCCCTTCACACATTTTTCACACAAATCAGTTGAAATATTGACGTGTGGCAGCCCGGTAACCATACCATTTTGTTGCAACGCTTTAAGATCTCGAAAATTAAGATGCCTAAGACGGCAATGTCACAACCACTCTTCTCTACTTTCCGCTGTAGTTAAGCACCTATGCTCCATCACTTTCAACTCTACTTTGAAAGTCCTACTGACATCTATATGAGCCTTAAGGATCAACACTCTGTTAGCATCCACAACGTGCAAAATCTTGTCTTCCAAGCGAATTTTGTAACCCCTCTTAAGAAATTGGCCAATAATCAAGAGATTACATTTAATTCTAGGTATATACAATACATCCTTGATCATAGAATAATGTCCACCATTCTTCTTTTTGATCAAAATTTCACCAACATCTTCAGCCGCAAGAGTGGTATCATCCGCGAATTTTTCTCTACTTTTCGCGGCTTGATTGATTTGCACAAACCAATCTTTTCTACCTGTCATATATGTTGAACAACCGAAATCCAAGTACCATTCATCGCTGCCTTGAATCTATCTTGCACCGTAATCATTACGTTTTGTTTCGAACGCGTTTTTGCCCCATTTTTCAAACTGCTGCAGTTGTTGTCCCGCAACTTGCACCTGCTACTACTGCTTCTCAACACCTCTTTATTGCCATAAAACTCCTCTGTGATCATTACCAAGAGCGTATTTTCATCATCTACCTCTTTCCTCGCAACCTTAGCTTCATCTCTTTGGGAATCCCTCTGTTTTGCACCACATTCATTTAACAAATGTCCAAGCTTTTGACACTTCCAGCACTGAACTTTACTTTTGTCCCTTGGTTTTCCGCCTCTAACTTTGCCCCAATCACCATATCTACTGGAGCTACTCTCACCCTTTTGCCCCGTCAAAACCTTCAAATTTTGTGGATCATTTCCATCCAAATTCTGGAAATTTTGCTTCCCTTTCGAAGCCTATTTTCCTTTCGATCTTTTACTCTTCTCATTGAGGCGTGCTTGTAAAGCAATCTCCGTTTTAGCTTTATCTCTTTCTCTCTCATCTATTCTATGCTCATGAGCTTTAAGAGAGCTTTGAAGCTCATCTTTGCTCAATGTTGTAAGGTCCTTCGATTCTTTGATAGCCACTACAATGTTGTCATATCTTGACGTTAAAGAATGCAAAATCTTCGACACAACATGTTGACCCAAAATTGTTTCTCCACAAGACTTGATTTGGTTCACTAACTGTGTAATACGCGTCACATAATCGTTGATAGTTTCCTTCTCTTCCATTTGCGTTAGCTCGAATTGCCTCTTGTGAGTTTTTAACCTCATCACCTTCGCCTTAACAGCCCCGACATAAGCTTTCTCCAATATCTCTCAAGCTTGCTTTGCCGACTCGCAATCGCCAGCTTTTTCGAAGTTGTCACTATCAACACAAGAATGAATCAAGAAGAGTGCCTTGTAATCTTTCTTCTTCTCTTCCTTGAATGTAGCCTTTTGTGCCTCTGTAGCTTCTGCTCCAAGTGGTGTAACTCCATTGTTGATCACTTCAAGAACTTCTTGATACCCAAACAACACTTTCATTTGCTTTGACCACTTGTAATAATTCTTCGAATCAAGAATCAAAAGGTTGGTAGGGATTCTATCGTTGAAAACAATACTCATTGTTGCAGCGGAATTGGATCAGAACTAGAGTTATTGATGCCAAATGTTAGAACACACAAATCAATTAAGATGAATTAGGGTAATTTGGCGAAGATGGAGTTAAGAAATTCAGAGAATATTGAAAATAATGAAAAAGACAAAATAATGAAAAATAATGAAAAAGACAAAACAACTTAAAAATAGTGAAAAAGGTTGGTAGGGATTCTATCGTTGAAAACAATACTCATTACCAATAATTTGGAGCACTAAAGGCCTTTTATACATAAAGTACAAAATAATGAAAAAGACAAAACAACTTAAAAATAAGCTGAAAACTGAAAAACCTAAGGTGGTAACCGATTACCATAATCTAAATAACCGGTTACAACCAATTCAAATAGCTAACCCAATCTAATCAAAACAGTAATAAAACCGATTATCACATATCCGATAACCGATTACACCAACCTAATAAAAAAAACATCCTCTAATACATACTATCATATTTTACAAAAGCTAAAGTTGAATTTTATTCTAACTTTTTTTTATGGTTCTACCTAGTTTTAGATAGAGTTTGCTTTTCCTCTATCTATACTCTTCATTTAATGTTTATTCATAGATGAAATAGGAACAAACCAAATAAATAGGCCAATAATATTTCTTATGTCTATCTCTTTTATATAAATAAAAAATAGATAAATTAAAAAATATTAATTTAGATAAACACTACATTAATTCTTTCAATCCAATTTTGTTTTTTGGTCCAACTTAGTTCCCTATAGATTGAGAAGAAGAATGTACAAAATTCCACTACAATCAAGCCGAACTTAGGTCCCTTTGAGAACCGAACTTATTTAGTTTATTTTTTATTTTCCCCCCTATAAGTATAAGATTATATTTTTCTTAAAACCTACGAAAAATAATATTATCTTAAAAAAGTTGATAATCTATATAAATTTAGAAGGATTTTCGCTTAACCCTTCATACTAGTTTTGATTATTTAGTCTACCAACGTAGCTACTATTTTTTTCTCTAAAAATACTTGAAAATTTATACACCTTTCTGTTTTAACTACTCTCTTCTTTAATTATGCGTCTTTCATCATTTTCGGTGTAGTATTACTATCAACCAATTAGACTCTAGATATACTCCTATATAAACACGTTTTGCAGCATAGAAAGAAACATAAAAGAAGTCACGTTGAGAGGGTTGAAACTATCTAGATCAAGTGAAAGAGAAAAGAAATTCTGTAACTATTCATCATCATGACAATGGATCAAGGTGACAATGAAGACCACACGAACACGTTCAATAAATATGCTTTTGCTTGTTCCGTTGTTGCTTCAATTGTATCCATCGTTTCTGGTTATGGTAATATCATCACATTCTCTAATCTCTCTCACTCTTTATTCTATTTAGTTTTTGACACTCCGAACATGATCTCGGCACTGACACGACAATATTAATAATAGTTTGAGCGTTTTCCGCAAATTCTTTCAGAAGTTTAAGACGGCTCGGATTCGTTGTTGTCTTAATAACATATATTTAAAATGGAATAGCAGTATTAACTTGAACTATTCTACCTACATGATTAATTTCAGATACCGGTGTTATGAGTGGAGCATTGATATTCATAAAAGAGGACTTGGGAATCAGCGACGAACAACAAGAGATTATCGCAGGAATCTTAAACGTATGTGCATTAGTAGGATCTTTAACAGCGGGAAGAACTTCTGATTACATTGGTCGACGATACACAATTTTCTTAGCCTCTATGCTCTTCATGCTCGGTGCAGTTCTAATGGGGTATGGCCCAAACTATGTAGTTTTATTCATTGGAAGATGTGTTTGTGGTTTAGGTGTTGGTTTTGCACTTATGATAGGACCGGTTTACTCTGCTGAAATTTCATCTGCAGCATCAAGAGGTTTTTTAACCTCTTTACCTGAGGTTTGTATTGGCCTCGGAATCTTATTAGGTTATGTATCAAATTATTTCTTGGGAAGACATTTGAGTTTGAAACTTGGTTGGAGAATAATGCTTGGTATTGCAGCCATTCCTTCAATTGTAGTAGCTTTTGGTATTTTAGCAATGCCAGAATCACCAAGGTGGTTGGTTATGCAAGGTCAACTAGGAAAAGCTAAAAAAGTTTTGTTACAAGTTTCAAACACAACAGAAGAAGCTGAACATCGTTTCAAGGATATTAAAATCGCAGCTGGTATAGACGAGAATTGCAACGATGAAGTTGTGAAATTAACTCAAAAGTCCAGCCAAGGTCAAGGTGTTTGGAAAGAGTTGATTCTAAGACCAACACCTCCTGTACGTTGGATGTTAATCGCTGCGGTTGGGATTCATTTTTTCGAACATGCAACCGGAATCGAAGCTGTTATGTTATATAGTCCAAGAATTTTTAAGAAAGCTGGTGTTACTAGTAAAGATAAGCTTTTACTTGCAACTATTGGAGTTGGATTAACAAAGGTTATTTTTCTTATAAGTGCTTTGTTTATGCTAGACAAAGTTGGTAGAAGAAGATTATTGCAGGTAAGTGTTGCAGGAATGGTTGTTGGGCTTACAACATTGGGCTTTAGCTTGACTATGGTGGAACAGGCCCATGAAAAGGTTTCATGGGCTTTGACACTTAGTATCCTGGCAACATATTTTTATGTTGCTTTCTTTAATATGGGACTTGCACCTGTGACTTGGGTTTATAGTTCAGAGATTTTTCCTTTGAGGTTAAGGGCACAAGGGGCAAGTATTTGTGTTGCTGTGAATAGGAGCATGAATGCTCTTGTTTCAATGACTTTTATTTCTATCTATAAAGCAATCACAATAGGTGGAAGCTTTTTCATGTTTGCTGGTATATCTTTAATTGCTTGGTTTTTCTTCTATTTTTTCCTTCCTGAAACTAAGGGTAAGGCCTTAGAGGAGATGGAGATGCTTTTCACAAAAAAATCTAAAGGTAAAAATGTAGCAATGGTTAATGATCCAACACAAAGTGTCTAAGTTGTAAACGAAATCAATAACAATAAGTTTTTTGTTTGGCTTTTTTTATTTCATTATTGTCCTTGTCTAACTGCCTTTTTTTTCTTCTTTTTTATTTGTCAATTTTTACATTTTTTATTAGAAAAACAAGTAAGTTAATATGAGAGTGAAGCGTGTAGAAGAAATTGAGCGGTTACTTCATTAAATAGTTTATCTATAGATGAGCATGTTGAAGAGACATGATAGAAAAATTATGACCATAGAAAAAGATGAAAATATATTTTTCTTCATTAATATGTTGTTGTGAAAAAGAATAATAGAAACATGTGGGGCAAAGGAGAGGAATCTGACTAAGGGAAGAAGAAAGGGATGCCTTTCTTTTTCCAATAGCTAGTATATCTTTGATGAAGAAAGATAGCATGATAATGTTGATATGAATTCATTGCTACAATATATGCAAAAGTTTTGTATTGTTCAAGTACCGAGTCCAAACACAGAGATGAGGAGGGATAAAATAAATAAAGATTAATTAGTGGAATAAATAAATAGAAGAATATTATAGAGATGGAGAGAAGGATATTTTGGGAGTTGTTAAACTGACCTTTAAAGGTGGTAGGTCCGCTAATCTTTGTTTAGTTTCTTCCTAGTAGAAGGGACTTCTTTCTTAGATTTTAAAGTTCGCAATTTGCAATTCTTCTGACATGTTTATGGATGGAATAGTCTCAACATTTCTTTTTGGAATGATCCTTTCAAATCAAAGGTCTTTTTTAAATAAGAATGGATTAGAATTTGAAAAGGATAGAAAACTTAGTAAATGTGTAAATCACAAGTGTTGTGATTACAAACGATACCTTTCAATAAATAAAGATTGAGAAATAAAGAGAGAAACAAGAAAGGATAAAGAAGAAAGAAGAAGGATTAGAGAGAATTATTTACCACTCACTTTCTCATAAGAGTTTACAAATGATTACAAATGAATATCACAATTGGCCTCACTCAACAACCTGAGTGATCTAGCCTATTTATAGACTAACTAGCTAACTTATAATAAAAGCTAACTAAACAATTGTATCCTTAACATAAGGCCTAATTCGACATAATAAGTCAACATCATATTTCGACATTACATACTAGAACTAGCTTCAACTACAGTATATAACTCTTCGACATCAGCATGCGACCCAACTTCGACTTCATGCTTGTCTCCTGTCGAAACACATGAAAGTTATTCCTCGACAGAGCTAGAGTTCGACTAACTAACTAACTTATAATACAAGCTAACTAAATAATTGTATCCTTAACACAAGGCCTAATTCGACATAATAATTCAACATCATATTTCAACATTACATACTAGAACTAGCTTCAACTACAGTATATAACTCTTCGACGTCAGCATGCGACCCAACTTCGACTTCATGTTTGTCTCCTGTCGAAACACATGAAAGTTATTCCTCGACAGAGTTAGAGTTCGACTCAAAATCTCACAAATCTCCACCTTGGATCTAGAGTTGCAACTTTACAACATCTTGGTAATCATACAACAACATTGTCATCAGTCAAAACCTTCAGCACCTAGACTTCACCATGCTCGATTATCTCTCTGACGAAGTGCAGCCTCACATCGATGTGCTTGGTTCGCTCATGATAGGCTGAATTCTTCGACAGATGTATTGCACTTTGACTATCACATTTAACAGTGATAACTTGACCTTGAAGTTGCACCTCCTTTGCAAAACCTTCAAGCCATAATGCTTTTTTCACAGCTTCAATGAGGGAAATATATTCTGCTTCAGTGGTTGATAAGGTAACAAACTTCTGAAGCGTTGCTTTCCAACTAATTGTTGTGCCAAACATAGTGAAGAGATCTAGAAATATAATTTCTGGAATCCATACAACATGCATAATCAGATTCGACAAACCCTTCGATTTCGACTTTGCTATCATCACCATAAACTTCACCATAAATCAGGACTATTTTTAGAGACTCATTTATGTACCTGAGAATTAACTTTAAAGCTTGCTAGTGTGCCTTTCCAGGATTTTCCATATACCTGCTTACAAGGCTCACTCCATACGCTATGTTTGGCCTCTTACAGACCATAGCATACATCAAAGAACCTACTACACTAGCATATGGAATACTACTCATATAGATTTTTTCAGCTTCAGTAGTCGGACTTTGAGTAGTACTAAGCTTAAACTGAGGATTTTTTGGAGTCACAACAGGCTTTGAATTCGATATACCAAAATTTTCGAGAAGCTTCCGTAGGTATGTCTCTTGAGATAAGCACAACTTCGACTGCTTTCTATCTCCGAATGTCAATCCCAAGAATCCTGGTGGCAGCTCCCAGACCTTTCATTTCAAACTCTTTAATGAGTTCAACCTTTACCTACATCACATCCTCGACACTGTTGCTAGCTATGAGGATATCATCCACATAAAGTAACAAAATAACAAGCGAGTTACCAGGTTGAAATCTGAAGTAAACATAGTGGTCGAACTTGCTCCTAGTGAAACCTATGTGTGCCATGAACTTGTCGAATCTCCTGTTCCACCGACGAGGAGATTTTTTTCAGGCCATACAAAGACCTATTCAACTTGCACACATAATCTTCGTTATCCTTTTCTGCATACCCTTCAGGTTGACGCATCAGGATCGTTTCGTCTAGGTCACCATATAGAAATGTCTTCATATCTATTTGCTCAAGTTCCAAGTCGAACTTCTCCACCATGGACAACAACATTCTAATGGATCTATGCTTTACAACAGGTGATAACACATTATTGAAGTTGACACCTTCTTTCTGAGTAAACTGCCTAGCAACCAGCCTTGCCTTAAAGCGCTTCAACATCCCTCCTTCGATTCCTTCCTTGATCTTGAAAATTCACTTACAACTAACTAACCTTGGTCCTGTAGGTTTCTCAATCAGCGTAAATCACAACATCATATATAATCAGAGTAAATCATCATGCATTCACAAAAGGGTGTCACACATAATTTTTTAAAACATCAAAAACACATGTCATGCTCATTAACACTTTAATAAATAATCATGCTTTCAAGGTTTCACTTCGCATGTAGCAGCAGATTCAATTTATATCATAATTCTCGTAACGGAAACATGCATGTTCATCACATAATTCAACAATACTTAGGCACTAAGGCCAACATCATAATATTCCGATGAATATAAAAACATAGCGTAGAGTACATAATGTATCTCTAAGACATAAACTAAGTGATCCCAGTGTTACATGACCAGAGCATGACTCGACCCAACATAATTAAAATATTAAACAGCTGCACCAACAGCAACCTCGCAACTACAAGCAGTTCTACTCCTTGATACCTACGCGATGTCGTATAAAACATCATTCCAGCAGAAGGGTGAGAATTCACATCAATATTGAAATCATAAGATCATGAATATTGTAAAGCATGTCAACACCAACACCAATATTCTCAACTTCAATTTTTCTAAGCCAATAACATTCAACAACCACACATTCACAATCCTCAATGCAACAAGTCATACACATACGCATACTTTCATACAACAATTATATATGTCATGCGACTTGATGCAAACTCAATGCAACTCATGCCATGTGGTACCAACATTTGTTCATATTTTTCGATTTTTACATTTAAACCGAGACCGTCCCCTAGACCAATAACAAACAAAAGCCCGCCCCCTAGGCTTTCAAATCCCACTCTAGGTTTGAGACAAGTCACTAGTCTCCATGAAACTAGAAAGCATTGCCTCTTGACAACAAATGATGCATATGCAATCAACAACCATATGCACTTAAGACCGTTCTCGCATCTTAATCCCATGCATTCTCAAATAATTCATCACACAAGAATTATAACATGATTGCACACACAACACCTTTTATAATAATCAAAGTATTCATACATTCAACATCATCACTACATTTATCAAGTAATGCACAAGAATCAATTAGATTCAATCACAATCCATAACACAATTCAACGATTACACATAGGACAATCAATTCATCACCAATAATTGAATTCAATATTCAATACACAATCAGCCTATTTGACGATGATTGATATCTCAATAACCAACCAAAAGTTTATAATCAATCAATACTTAAATAAATAATCCATAAATCATCTCAATTAATCCATGCTTTAGTTAAGATTTAATTGCATAATGTCTCTGTGTAATCAAACTTTAAGTACATGGCTTTCTCAAATTTCAGCTTTTGTACAGCATGCAATCGATTGGAGTTATGGTGCAATCGATCGTATGACTCAATTTCTCATATTTTTAGCTACTGTTTTAAGTACAATCGATTGTACCTTTGAAAATTTCATCATTTTAGTTGTTGTTTTGCTGTGCAATCGATTGTAGCCTTAGTGCAATCAATTGCTCAGTTCAAAAACTCAATTTCCAGTAGCTTTGCTAAGTGTGGAATCGATTGTAGCCTTAGTGCAATAGATTGCTCACTGTCCGTTTTCGAAAAATTATGCAGAAAATTGTATTTTCACCAACCATTCCCTTCTTTGCTACAGTAATTGACCCCCCTCATGTTAGGGCATTCATAACAATCCAAAAATTCACTAAATCATGGGAAACCAAAGGGTTTTTCCTACACAAACTTCTACCCATTAATCATTAACCCATAATCCCAACAATGAGAGAATACCCACCATTACCTTAGGTTTTTCTTTGGGAAGAATCCTTGATTTCTTGAATGCTTGACTTCTTAGTCTCTCTTCCACTCTTCTTTTCCTCTTGCCTCTTTCTCTTCTTCTCTTCTATGTTCTCTGTTCTCTTCTATGTTCTTTTCCTCTTTTCTCTTCTTCCTTTTTCCCTTCTCTTACTAACTTCTCTTCTCTAAAACCCTAACAATTTAATCATTTCTATTGGGCTTTACCCAACCCACTCCCACTTTTTATTCACACACCTATAATTAGGCCCAACTAATTAATCTAGCAATTATACACTATTCTATCAATAAAATAAATCAATTAATTTAATTAATTCTATAAATCATATATATCAATTAAATCAATTAACCCATATAAATTAAATCAATTAATTTATATAAATCAAATACTTCATATAAATTGAATAAATTAACTAATTCAAATATATCAAACAAATCAATTAATTTAAATAAATCACATAAATTACTTAATTCAATTAGGCACAAAATCACACAATTAATCAATTAATTTAATTAAATAAATAATTACTAAAAATTGGGGTGTTACAACCCTCCTTCATCTGACTCTCAAGCTCCCAAGTCACATTTCTGCCAGCTGGTCCTCCCTAAGCGACCTCCACCAAAGCAATCTCTTTACCTCGAAGTTGCTTCAAATTCCGATCCTCTATCCGCATAGGTGATGTCTCCACAGTTAGTTTATCTCTAAACTGCACATCATCTACTTGGACTACATGAGACGGATTCACAATGTATTTCCTCAACTGAGATACATGGAACACGTCATGGAGATTAGCAAGCGACGGCGGAAAAGCAACATGATAGGCTACCTCTCTTATTCCCTGCAAAATCTGATAAGGACCAATAAAACACGGCGTCAACTTATGTGACTTCAACGCTCTACCAACACTAGTTATCGAAGTAACTCGAAGAAACACATGATCTCCCTCTTGAAATTCAAGTGCTTTCCTCCTCTTGTCATGATAACTCTTTTGACGACTCTGAGAAATCTTCATCTTCTCTTGAATTATCTTAACCTTATCAGTAGTCTGCTGGACTATCTCGGGTCCAACCACGATACTCTCTCCCGACTCATACCAACGCAATGGCATCCTACACCACCTACCATACAATGCCTCAAATGGTGCCATTCCAATACTCGAATGAAAATTGTTGTTGTAAGTAAACTCAATCAAAGGTAAGTAGCTATCCCGACTCCTCCCTTTTCCAACACACAAGCTCTCAAAAGATCCTCAACTGACTGAATCGTCCTCTCAGTTTGACCATCAGTCTGTGGATGATAAGCAGAACTCAAACGTAATTTCGTACCCAAAGCACTTTGCAAACTCTCCCAAAATCTCGAAGTAAACCTCGGATCTCTATCTGACACAATGCTAGAAGGAATACCATGCAAACTGACAATCTTTTCAATGTACAGCTTTGCCAATCTCTCCAACGGTTAATCCATTCGCATAGGAATAAAGTGGGAAAATTTAGTCAATCTATCCATAATAACCCAAATCAGATTTCTGTCCTTCTCGCATCTCATCAAGAATACCACTAGTAAGCTTCAACATACCTAGCTTAACTCCATAAGATGTCTCTTCACAACCAAACTCAAATCAAGAAATTGCTCAATCATTTCCAACTCTTTTACCATCATCATCATCGACATATGTAAAGATTTCCTACTCGATGCATCAGCTACCACATTTGCTTTACCCGGATGGTAATTCAAACCAAAATTATAATCCTTCATAAGTTCCAACCATCTCCTCTGCCTTGCATTCAATTCTTTCTGATCAAAGAGATACCTCAAACTCTTATGATCACTATACAGTTCAAATCTCGTACCAAACAAATAATGCCTCCAAAGCTTCAACACAAATACAACGGTGGCCAACTCTAATTCATGCGTCGGATAATTCCTCTCATGCACTTTAAGTTGCCTTGAAGCATAAGCTATAACTTGTTGATTTTTCATCAACACACCTCCTAAACCCATCAAGGAAGCATCACAATACACAACAAACGGTTCTGCCGGATTCGGCAAAATCAAAACAGGAGCTGTTGTCAATCTTCTCTTAAGCTCTTGAAAACTTTCTTCACATTTTGCATCCCAAAAAACAGCTTGACCCTTCCTAGTCAACTGCGTCAACGACAACGATAACTTGGCAAATCCTTCAATGAATTTTTGATAATAACCTGCCAAACCAAGAAAACTTCTAATCTCAAAAATTGATTTCAGAGTCTCCCATTGCGATACCGCTCCAACCTTTGACGAATCAACTGCAATACCTCTACTCGAAATCACATGACCAAGAAAACTCACTTCCCTCAACCAAAAATCACACTTAGAAATTTTAGCATACAATTGCTTCTCTTTTAACACAGATAACACAATCCTCAAATGCTCAACATGTTCTTCTTCACTCTTTGAATAGATCAAAATATCATCAATGAACACAACCACAAGCTTATCCAAATAAGGATGGAAAATCCTATTCATGTACTCCATAAATACACCTGGTGCATTAGTCACACCAAATGGCATCATAGAATACTTATAATGTCCATACGTCGTTCTAAAAGCAGTCTTCTGAATATCTTCAGCCTTCACACGAATCTGATGATACCCAGATCTCAGATCTATCTTACTAAAGACACTCACACCAATCAACTGATCCATCAAATCATTAATCCTCGGAAGTGGATACTTATTCTTGATAGTCAGCTTGTTCAATTGTTTGTAGTCCACGCAAAGTCTCATAGAACCTTCTTTCTTCTTAACCAACAAAAATGGTGCACCCCACAGTGACACACTTGGATGAATAAACCTCTTCTCAAGTAGATCTTCAAGTTGACTCTTCAACTCTTTCAATTCCGATGCGGACATACAATTGGAGCCATCGATATCGGACTAGTTCCAGGAATTAAGTCAATCGAAAACTCCACTTCACGTTCCGGCGTAAATCACTTATCTCATCAGGAAAAACTTTCAGAAAATCATAAATAATTGGCACACCACCAACTTCACCACTTTTATTAACACTCAAAGTTGCCATCAACATAAACACCTTCGCACCATCTTGCACCAACTCATCAAAACAATCTGTAAGAATTTGGCTTAACTCCAAACATTTCACTGCACACACCATCTAAGCTCGCAAGATAAGTCTATTCCATCCAACATGATATCATCCACTATTAACAAGAGATTAAGGGTGATCAGTTCCTCAATTTGTTAATAGACAACCGACAATCATAATGGAGCATAAACCATCTTTACCAAATTATAATAGCGTTCAACGACATACTGAGCCACCACTCCACACTTGAAGCATCCTAGAAAAGCACAAGCTTCTCCCCCAACTTATTTCAATCCCACTTCTACAAACAAGGTGTCATACCCCAAATTTTGACCCCTTATATCGTCATCATCATTTTAGGAGCATGTTAACATGTTTATCTAACCTTAACCCTTTCCAAGTGGTCTTTGTCAAGTTACAGGAGAATCAGGGTTTTATACAGCCGAAATCGAGGTTCCGAGGGTTGACCGGTCAATGTTTTGGATTGGTTTTCTTTGAGATTGGGTCTCCATATCATCAAGAATATTCTATTGGATCAAGCATGAATCCAATTTGAGGTTGTTACCCAGGAATCAAAAGCAGTGAAGTTCAGGATATCCGATTAGGGTTTTCGAGCGGGAAAAGTCAATTGTGGTTTGACTTTTGATTTAAAAGGTGTTACAATGGTGGGATTATGGTCCATAGTGTTCATATGGCTTGTTAAATTCCATTCAAGAAGTTTAAAAGCCTCGAGAGGTCCAGAGCATCAACAGTCGACTCGGTAGCCACCGATCGATCGTTCGGTTGACCAAAAAGTCAACTCTTCAACAATAAGGAATCTGACCTCAAGATGTGAATAAAAAATGTTCCTAATTACATATTGCAGCTACCCATAAAATTTCATGACAATTCGATCAAGGGTTGAGGAGTAATCGCAAAAGTCGAGAATTAGGGTTTCGAAAGGGGCAAGACCATAACTCCTTAACCCCACATCCAAATGAAGTGGTTCAAAGCTCATTGGAAAGCTCTTGGCAAATCCTACAAAAGTATCCAAGTGGTCCATGATCAGAAAATGCATAGATTTGGAGTTATGATCAAATTCATTTCAAGAAGGGAAAATGACTTGGAGAAATTTCACTTTTAAGCTTGGTTTTTTAGCAACTTTGAGAGGTTTTTTGGCTAAGCTCCTTTGAGAATTTGGAATTCATGAAAACATGAATGTTTTAGAGCTACTTTAGGGGTTTCCAAAAAGTACTAGAACATCTCAATGGCATTTGTTAGTTGAGAGTTATGAATTTGGCAAGATGGTGTTTCAACACTTGAGTCCCACATTGACAATTTTTCATAAACTCATTCTTTGATCACTTGGACCTTTCTCAGCCCTTGGATTGTGTTATTTATGATATTGGGATGTTTTGAAATGTAGAAGTGTGAAAGTTATGCAGAGGAAATGAAAAATTTGAAGCCAAGGCAAGTGGCTTGCAAGTTGCAAATGCAACTTGCATTATAAAATTCAAGAAAATGCAAAAGGTGAAAAGTGGAAATCAGAAGCAACCATGCCTCTAGCTCCCTACCCTACATTCAGCCACCTCTAGCATACTCATTACACTTGACTTCAGATCACTTTGAAGCAAAGGAGTGCCTTTTGGAAGGTTTGATCCAAATTGTCAAACTTTTCCCTCTTAGGAAGGAAACCTCCAAATCTGTCCTTTCCCTCTCATTTTCCTATAAATAGAGCACCCCCTACTTCCTTCCACACATCAGAGCCCCTCTAAAAACCAGAGAAATCACAAGCTTTGTCTCTTTCCCTCTTTACTTCAATTTTACAAAATCTCAAAATCATCAAAAACACCAAAAAACTGTCTTGACAATCCAGCCCCTAAACTCATTTCCACACATTCAAACTCACCCAAAACCATCCACATAATCCATAAATATTGTGTAGAAGGTGTTCAAGCCCTTAAATCACTCAAAATCACCATTTCCCACAAAGTCACCTTTCAATCCAAGAAAGTTTGACTTCACATACAAAATCTCACAAATCCTCACTTGGACCTGTTTTGAATCTTTCAACACTCCCAACACTTCATGTTTATGATGTTCTAACTATCCAAAGCATTGAAAACCAACTGGGAATCACACAACTCCAACTGTCTTGAAGGTTGGTTTTGTTGCTTCAAGAGGAAGCAAGCTTCAGCTCTTTGCAAAGGAAGGAATATCTTTGCGTTTCTACGCTTTTTAGCTTGCTCAAGGCTGGTCAACAAGAGGTATGTGACATTCCAACTATCTATTAATTATACATTGTCATGTATTTTCATTTTGTGGTGATTTTTGTGAAAACATACCATGGCTTCCCCATTGTGTTTCTTTATCAAGAACCCTAGTTTTATGATCATGATACTTGTTTTGTTAATATATTGTCATTTGTAAATGATATGTGGATGATAGGTTACAAGTTTTTGCTTTGATATCATGTTTAGACTTGTTTGTGAGATTTTGATCATTTGGTAGTTTTAGGAGCCAATGTTGAAATATTGATGGACTAACCCTAGAACTGTCAAACCTAGCTCATTAGTGAGATATGTGGATAACTTGTGAGTTGCTCATAGATCCCCCTTTCCCTTGATCATGTTTGAATCAATTTGGCCCCTGTTTTCACATTGTGATATTTTCATGTCTTTCTTGCCTATCATTGCTATGAAGTGGTTTTTGAATGTTTGTGCTTGCTATTTGGTGCCTCAAATCATTGGTTAATATGTATGAAAACTTACTTGTCTATTTGATTAGTGTGAGCATGAGAAATATGAATCTTGCTTTTAGGGCTGTCTTGAAATCTTGTGTTTTGCTGTCAAATGTGGCTTCACATACCATTTCTGTTTGGATCAGTTTGTTGTTTCATTTCAAAGTTGTGGACTCATTTATTTGCTTATTTTGAGGATATGTGTGATGTTGTTGTGCTAAAAAACTTCCTAAATGTTCAAATTGACTTGCCATGCCTCAACTGTTATTTGTTTTTAAGATATCATGAGATCAACATATCACTTTCTGTTTCAATCCATATCTACATGATTTATGTGCATTTTATCATTGTCATATCCATTTGCAAATTGTGTATGCTATCAAAATGCCCTAACTGTCATGAAACATACTTGCTACTACATCATGTACCAATACACCAAAACTGTTTCATATTTCAAACAGCATATCATGATCCTGCTCCAACTGCTATGAACTTGTTTTCAGTGCATAATCATGTTCCTTGACATATTTAGAATGTGTGTATGATGTTATCTTGGTTTGAAACCTCACATTTTAAAAAAGGAAACTACCTGCTGCTATCACTATCTTGCCAAGACAGATTTTCTAAACTTTTCATCACAACACACCAATTTCCATTCTACTTGATATATGCTATTTCTTGAAGTTAAAACACTTTCCTTACCATATTTATGATGTGTATATTTGGTTTACTTGATCCATTCTTGTTTGTTTTCACAAATCTTCAATTTTCACTCACAATTGCATTTGTGCACCAAATCTGCCACAATATACCACTTTTGCTTTTCTGTTTGTATTACTTGTTGTTTTGAGTTGTAACTCACCTAGATCCATAAGTTCAAGATGTGTGGATGATTAAATTGAGTCATGTGTACTTATTTTCCTTACTGCACTCTCAAGCTGCTCTTTTTTCAAGTCAAATTACCATGAACATACCAGTTTCTTATTTGCTTGCCATATGCCTATGTTTGGAGTTGTAACTCACTTACATACTCATTCCTAATGTGTGTTGATGTTTGGTTTAAACAATAACTGCTTGCTTGATCATTTCACTACCTAATTGCAATTTTGAGCTAAAATGCCATGACCACATACCAAAACCTTGTTTGCTTGCAATGTGTGTAATTTCAGAGTTGTGACTCATTCCTCCTTGCATTTATGAGATGTGTATGTGATGTTTAGCAATGTGAGACCATTTGTTTGTGACTAAATTATGTTTATGCCCTGCTGCTGCAACTGTTTTTTGCAAAATCACTTGGGCACACACTTCACTTTTTGTAGCTTATTTAGTTTTAAGATAATTCATGTAACATTAGACCTTTTATGACATATGAAGCTTGTTTAATCATGAATTCATCAATTCTATTTGCCTCATTATTCTGTCATAACAGATTGTTTTCATTATGTTTAAAATTGCATTCTTATTGGTCATTTTCTTGTTATAAGCATTTCATGGTAACCTTAAGAGCTAAACTCATTTGTCATATCATTTTGAACTTGTGCATGACTCTATTATGATCTCAAACCATCCCATACCAGTTTTGATCCAAAGTGTGCACTTTATATGAATGATTGAGCAGTTGCTATGTGTTTTTCAAATCCATGTTGTGTGTAAACATTTTTTAGGTTTAGACATACCCTATGTGATGTTTTGAAGATGTATGTATGGTTCATTTACTTCAATTTGGCCTGATTCTTAATTTCCCTATCATACTTGCAAATGTCTTGAATTTTATCTCATTTCGATATGACAGTTGAGGTTTAACTTATGTGTGGGTTGTTTGAATGTATGAAAATTGTTGTTGTAAGTAAACTCAATCAAAGGTAAGTAGCTATCCCGACTCCTCCCTTTTCCAACACACAAGCTCTCAAAAGATCCTCAACTGACTGAATCGTCCTCTCAGTTTGACCATCAGTCTGCGGATGATAAGCAGAACTCAAACGTAATTTCGTACCCAAAGCACTTTGCAAACTCTCCCAAAATCTCGAAGTAAACCTCGGATCTCTATCTGACACAATGCTAGAAGGAATACCATGCAAACTGACAATCTTTTCAATGTACAACTTTGCCAATCTCTCCAACGGTTAATCCATTCGCATAGGAATAAAGTGGGAAAATTTAGTCAATTTATCCATAATAACCCAAATCAGATTTCTGTCCTTCTCGCATCTCATCAAGAATACCACTAGTAAGCTTCAACATACCTAGCTTAACTCCATAAGATGTCTCTTCACAACCAAACTCAAATCAAGAAATTGCTCAATCATTTCCAACTCTTTTACCATCATCATCATCGACATATGCAAAGATTTCCTACTCAATGCATCAGCTACCACATTTGCTTTACCCGGATGGTAATTCAAACCAAAATTATAATCCTTCATAAGTTCCAACCATCTCCTCTGCCTTGCATTCAATTCTTTCTGATCAAAGAGATACCTCAAACTCTTATGATCACTATACAGTTCAAATCTCGTACCAAACAAATAATGCCTCCAAAGCTTCAACACAAATACAACGGTGGCCAACTCTAATTCATGCGTCGGATAATTCCTCTCATGCACTTTAAGTTGCCTTGAAGCATAAGCTATAACTTGTTGATTTTTCATCAACACACCTCTTAAACCCATCAAGGAAGCATCACAATACACAACAAACGGTTCTGCCGGATTCGGCAAAATCAAAACAGGAGTTGTTGTCAATCTTCTCTTAAGCTCTTGAAAACTTTCTTCACACTTTGCATCCCAAAAAACAGCTTGACCCTTCCTAGTCAACTGCGTCAACGGCAACGATAACTTGGCAAATCCTTCAATGAATTTTTGATAATAACCTGCCAAACCAAGAAAACTTCTAATCTCAAAAATTGATTTCAGAGTCTCCCATTGCGATACCGCTCCAACCTTTGACGAATCAACTGCAATACCTCTACTCGAAATCACATGACCAAGAAAACTCACTTCCCTCAACCAAAAATCACACTTAGAAATTTTAGCATACAATTGCTTCTCTTTTAACACAGATAACACAATCCTCAAATGCTCAACATGTTCTTCTTCACTCTTTGAATAGATCAAAATATCATCAATGAACACAACCACAAGCTTGTCCAAATAAGGATGGAAAATCCTATTCATGTACTCCATAAATACACCTGGTGCATTAGTCACACCAAATGGCATCATAGAATACTTATAATGTCCATACCTCGTTCTAAAAGCAGTCTTCTGAATATCTTCAGCCTTCACACGAATCTGATGATACCCAGATCTCAGATCTATCTTACTAAAGACACTCGCACCAATCAACTGATCCATCAAATCATTAATCCTCGGAAGTGGATACTTATTCTTGATAGTCAGCTTGTTCAATTGTTTGTAGTCCACGCAAAGTCTCATAGAACCTTCTTTCTTCTTAACCACCAAAAATGGTGCACCCCACGGTGACACACTTGGATGAATAAACCTCTTCTCAAGTAGATCTTCAAGTTGACTCTTCAACTCTTTCAATTCCGATGCGGACATACAATTGGAGCCATCGATATCGGACTAGTTCCAGGAATTAAGTCAATCGAAAACTCCATTTCACGTTCCGGCGTAAATCACTTATCTCATCAGGAAAAACTTTCAGAAAATCATAAATAATTGGCACACCACCAACTTCACCACTTTTATTAACACTCAAAGTTGCCATCAACATAAACACCTTCGCACCATCTTGCACCAACTCATCAAAACAATCTGTAAGAATTTGGCTTAACTCCAAACATTTCACAGCACACACCATCTAAGCTTGCAAGATAAGTCTATTCCATCCAACCTGATATCATCCACTATTAACAAGAGATTAAGGGTGATCAGTTCCTCAATTTGTTAATAGACAACCGACAATCATAATGGAGCATAAACCATCTTTACCAAATTATAATAGCGTTCAACGACATACTGAGCCACCACTCCATACTTGAAGCATCCTAGAAAAGCACAAGCTTCTCCCCCCACTTATTTCAATCCCACTTCTACAAACAAGGTGTCATACCCCAAATTTTGACCCCTTATATCGTCATCATCATTTTAGGAGCATGTTAACATGTTTATCTAACCTTAACCCTTTCCAAGTGGTCTTTGTCAAGTTACAGGAGAATCAGGGTTTTATACAGCCGAAATCGAGGTTCCGAGGGTTGACCGGTCAATGTTTTGGATTGGTTTTCTTTGAGATTGGGTCTCCATATCATCAAGAATATTCTATTGGATCAAGCATGAATCCAATTTGAGGTTGTTACCCAGGAATCAAAAGCAGTGAAGTTCAGGATATCCGATTAGGGTTTTCGAGCGGGAAAAGTCAATTGTGGTTTGACTTTTGATTTAAAAGGTGTTACAATGGTGGGATTATGGTCCATAGTGTTCATATGGCTTGTTAAATTCCATTCAAGAAGTTTAAAAGCCTCGAGAGGTCCAGAGCATCAACAGTCGACTCGGTAGCCACCGATCGATCGTTCGGTTGACCAAAAAGTCAACTCTTCAACAATAAGGAATCTGACCTCAAGATGTGAATAAAAAATGTTCCTAATTACATATTTCAGCTACCCATAAAATTTCATGACAATTGGATCAAGGGTTGAGGAGTAATCGCAAAAGTCGAGAATTAGGGTTTCGAAAGGGGCAAGACCATAACTCCTTAACCCCACATCCAAATGAAGTGGTTCAAAGCTCATTGGAAAGCTCTTGGCAAATCCTACAAAAGTATCCAAGTGGTCCATGATCAGAAAATGCATAGATTTGGAGTTATGATCAAATTCATTTCAAGAAGGGAAAATGACTTGGAGAAATTTCACTTTTAAGCTTGTTTTTTTAGCAACTTTGAGAGGTTTTTTGGCTAAGCTCCTTTGAGAATTTGGAATTCATGAAAACATGAATGTTTTAGAGCTACTTTAGGGCTTTCCAAAAAGTACTAGAACATCTCAATGGCATTTGTTAGTTGAGAGTTATGAATTTGGCAAGATGGTGTTTCAACACTTGAGTCCCACATTGACAATTTTTCATAAACTCATTCTTTGATCACTTGGACCTTTCTCAGCCCTTGGATTGTGTTATTTATGATATTGGGATGTTTTGAAATGTAGAAGTGTGAAATTTATGCAGAGGAAATGAAAAATTTGAAGCCAAGGCAAGTGGCTTGCAAGTTGCAAATGCAACTTGCATTATAAAATTCAAGAAAATGCAAAAGGTGAAAAGTGGAAATCAGAAGCAACCATGCCTCTAGCTCCCTACCCTCCATTAAGCCACCTCTAGCATACTCATTACACTTGACTTCAGATCACTTTGAAGCAAAGGAGTGCCTTTTGGAAGGTTTGATCCAAATTGTCAAACTTTTTCCTCTTAGGAAGGAAACCTCCAAATCTGTCCTTTCCCTCTCATTTTCCTATAAATAGAGCACCCCCTACTTCCTTCCACACATCAGAGCCCCTCTAAAAACCAGAGAAATCACAAGCTTTTTCTCTTTCCCTCTTTACTTCAATTTTACAAAATCTCAAAATCATTAAAAACACCAAAAAACTGTCTTGACAGTCCAGCCCCTAAACTCATTTCCACACATTCAAACTCACCCAAAACCATCCACACAATCCATAAATATTGTGTAGAAGGTGTTCAAGCCCTTAAATCACTCAAAATCACCATTTCCCACAAAGTCACCTTTCAATCCAAGAAAGTTTGACTTCACATACAAAATATCACAAATCCTCACTCGAACCTGTTTTGAATCTTTCAACACTCCCAACACTTCATGTTTATGATGTTCTAACTATCCAAAGCATTGAAAACCAACTGGGAATCACACAACTCCAACTGTCTTGAAGGTTGGTTTTGTTGCTTCAAGAGGAAGCAAGCTTTAGCTCTTTGCAAAGGAAGGAATATCTTTGCGTTTCTACGCTTTTTAGTTTGCTCAAGGCTGGTCAACAAGAGGTATGTGACATTCCAACTATCTATTAATCATACATTGTCATGTATTTTCATTTTGTGGTGATTTTTGTGAAAACATACCATGGCTGCCCCATTGTGTTTCTTTATCAAGAACCCTAGTTTTATGATCATGATACTTGTTTTGTTAATATATTGTCATTTGTAAATGATATGTGGATGATAGGTTACAAGTTTTTGCTTTGATATCATGTTTAGACTTGTTTGTGAGATTTTGATCATTTGGTAGTTTTAGGAGCCAATGTTGAAATATTGATGGACTAACCCTAGAACTGTCAAACCTAGCTCATTAGTGAGATATGTGGATAACTTGTGAGTTGCTCATAGATCCCCCTTGCCCTTGATCATGTTTAAATCAATTTGGCCCCTGTTTTCACATTGTGATATTTTCATGTCTTTCTTGCCTATCATTGCTATGAAGTGGTTTTTGAATGTTTGTGCTTGCTATTTGGTGCCTCAAATCATTGGTTAATATGTATGAAAACTTACTTGTCTATTTGATTAGTGTGAGCATGAGAAATATGAATCTTGCTTTTAGGGTTGTCTTGAAATCTTGTGTTTTGCTGTCAAATGTGGCTTCACATACCATTTCTGTTTGGATCAGTTTGTTGTTTGATTTCAAAGTTGTGGACTCATTTATTTGCTTATTTTGAGGATATGTGTGATGTTGTTGTGCTAAAAAACTTCCTAAATTTTCAAATTGACTTGCCATGCCTCAACTGTTATTTGTTTTTAAGATATCATGAGATCAACATATCACTTTCTGTTTCAATCCATATCTACATGATTTATGTGCATTTTATCATTGTCATATCCATTTGCAAATTGTGTATGCTATCAAAATGCCCTAACTGTCATGAAACATACTTGCTACTACATCATGTACCAATACACCAAAACTGTTTCATATTTCAAACAGCATATCATGATCCTGCTCCAACTGCTATGAACTTGTTTTCAGTGCATAATCATGTTCCTTGACATATTTAGAATGTGTGTATGATGTTATCTTGGTTTGAAACCTCACATTTTAAAAAAGGAAACTACCTGCTGCTATCACTATCTTGCCAAGACAGATTTTCTAAACTTTTCATCACAACACACCAATTTCCATTCTACTTGATATATGCTATTTCTTGAAGTTAAAACACTTTCCTTACCATATTTATGATGTGTATATTTGGTTTACTTGATCCATTCTTGTTTGTTTTCACAAATCTTCAATTTTCACTCACAATTGCATTTGTGCACCAAATCTGCCACAATATACCACTTTTGCTTTTCTGTTTGTATTACTTGTTGTTTTGAGTTGTAACTCACCTAGATCCATAAGTTCAAGATGTGTGGATGATTAAATTGAGTCATGTGTACTTATTTTCCTTACTGCACTCTCAAGCTGCTCTTTTTTCAAGTCAAATTACCATGAACATACCAGTTTCTTATTTGCTTGCCATATGCCTATGTTTGGAGTTGTAACTCACTTACATACTCATTCCTAATGTGTGTTGATGTTTGGTTTAAACAATAACTGCTTGCTTGATCATTTCACTACCTAATTGCAATTTTGAGCTAAAATGCCATGACCACATACCAAAACCTTGTTTGCTTGCAATGTGTGTAATTTCAGAGTTGTGACTCATTCCTCCTTGAATTTATGAGATGTGTATGTGATGTTTAGCAATGTGAGACCATTTGTTTGTGACTAAATTATGTTTATGCCCTGCTGCTGCAACTGTTTTTGCAAAATCACTTGGGCACACACTTCACTTTTTGTAGCTTGTTTAGTTTTAAGATAATTCATATAACATTAGACCTTTTATGACATATGAAGCTTGTTTAATCATGAATTCATCAATTCTATTTGCTTCATTATTCTGTCATAACAGATTGTTTTCATTATGTTTAAAATTGCATTCTTGTTGGTCATTTTCTTGTTATAAGCATTTCATGGTAACCTTAAGAGCTAAACTCATTTGTCATATCATTTTGAACTTGTGCATGACTCTATTATGATCTCAAACCATCCCATACCAGTTTTGATCCAAAGTGTGCACTTTATATGAATGATTGAGCAGTTGCTATGTGTTTTTCAAATCCATGTTGTGTGTAAACATTTTTTAGGTTTAAACATACCCTATGTGATGTTTTGAAGATGTATGTATGGTTCATTTACTTCAATTTGGCCTGATTCTTAATTTCCCTATCATACTTGCAAATGTCTTGAATTTTATCTCATTTCGATATGACAGTTGAGGTTTAACTTATGTGTGGGTTGTTTGAATGTATGAACTTCATGTACATGATATTTGAGTTGTGTTTGAGCTCTATTCCTGGTTATAGCATGACTGATTTGATCATTGACATTGGAAATACATCTTCATCTCATTTTTGCAACTCACATGCTTTTTTTGAATCAATGATGTTTTGATTAAAACTCTTGTTAGAACTCATTCAGCATCATGTTTATAACTTGCTCAGGCCTTTCCCTAATCCAAATTGCACCTGTTATGTTCTATGATCATCAAAATGCATTTCAAAACTCACACATGCATGTTCTATCGTGTTTTGTTTTATGGACATTATTTCAAAAAATGGATGTTACCACTGTGATCCTCATCAAAAATCACACAAGTTTGATAAAAATTTCACTAAAATCCATTGAGTTTTGGCCAAGTTGTGATTAAAAACGCATCCATGTTGTTGCTTGTTCCTGGTTCTTTTGAAACTGCCCAGAAATCCATGAAGATATACAATATATATTTATGGGGTGGCTTTACATAACGGATGTATAGCCACCCCAGTGGTAGAAGCCTTGCCCATAAACACGCCTATCATTGCCTGAACCTGGGTTCTCACTTGGCATGTCTTATTTTGTACATTAATTCATAAAATTTCAAAATTTCATATCTTGCTCATTTTTCATCCTTTTTGACCCATTCTTTTTGCAACATGTTTATTTTAATGTCTAAATTCATGTGATGTAAAAATATTCCAAGTTGTTCTTAATTATGATGCCTTTTGTCTATGTGGAAGTTGTGTATGTTTTGAAGTCGTTACCCTATGTCTTGATGATCTTTCTTTCTCACCATGCCTGTTTATCTTGTGAATTTGTTGATGTTTATTTTCCTTTATGTTAGTCAACATGATAGGATTATTTTCTTTGGGTTGTTACCATGAACTTATGTGTTTTCTCGGAGAAACTATTTTAAAGCTTGAACTGTCGTCACATTTCTTGCTTACTTATTGCTTGATTGTCATCAATGCATATTTTGTTGGTATGATATTGTCACATTTACTTTACCTTCAACATGCTTGCTTTATATGGTTGTTACCATGCTCTTATCTTCATCATGTTTATTATTGTGTTAAGTAATTCCCTTTCCCCAAGTGATGGAACTCGTTAGTTCTCGTCCAAGTTGCCTCCTTTCTCTCCTTCCAAAGGAAAAGTCTCTCTATTGACCCTTGTCCCATGAATAGCTCGTAACCATTCTCTTGACTTTGTTAAGTCACCTTAAACTTATTTTAGAAGCCATTAGACTTTGCTTTGAGTCTAAGAAACCCACCTTTACTAGGAGTGTTCTTCAACTAGAACCCTAGGATAGAGTTTGTTAACTCTATGTAAGAATCATCGTCATGATTACTTACTTCCCTTTCTTGAGTGTTTAACTTAGAACTAGAGAGTTTCCTTAAACTCTACACAAACATTGTCATGTTTGTTCCCCTTTGAACCTTGATCATAATCAAGTGTTCTTCAAAATTGGTGAGGTGAACTACGATTGCTCTGATTCTATCCTAGTTAGGATACATAGGCAGATGACGCGATGTCTTTGCGAGCAAACTTAGTGTACATATCTTTAGGTTTTAACTTATACCTTTTTCCAATCCATAGCAAACATTTAACAAACTTAGCACACAAACAAACAAAAGGTTCCTGTAGAGTACTACAGATGCTTAGGGTGCTAACACCTTCCCTAGGTATAACCAACCCCCGATCCCCGAATCTCTTAGCGTTGTTGTTACATCGCGAAAAGGGTTTTTCTTTCTTAAGACCTTTCCTTTGGATAAATTAAAGTTCGGTTGTAAAAGAATTAAAATTCAAGTTAATTCAATAGCTTGATATCCAATTTTCACCGCAACACAAAGGTTAGAAAAACAAACGTGTACCGATAGTGTTTTCACACACATGTCGCATACTAGGGAACAAACAACATTAGACAACCTGGTCGGATGAACCGACCTGCTCTGATACCACTAATGTAACACCCTTCTAAACCCCGCAGAATATATATATATATATATATATATATATATATATATATATATATATATATATATATATATATATATATATATATATATATATATATATATATATATATATATATATATATATATATATATATATATATATATATATATATATATATATATATATATATATATATATATATATATATATATATATATATATATATATATAATCAAAGTAAATCATCATGCATTTACAAAAGGGTGTCACACATAATTTTCAAAACATCAAAAACACCTGTCATGCTCATTAACACTTTAATAAATAATCATAATTTTCAAGGTTTCACTTCGCATGTAGCAGCGGATTCAATTTATTTCATAATTCTCGTAACAGAAACATTCATGTTCATCACATAATTCAACATTACTTAGGCAGTAAGGCCAACATCATAATATTCCGATGAATATAAAAACATAGCGTAGAGTACATAATGTATCTCTAAGACATAAACCAAGCAATCCCAGTGTTACATGACCAGAGCATGACTCGACCCAACATAATTAAAATATTAAACAACTGCACCAACAGCGACCTCGCAACTACGAGCAGTTCTACTCCTTGATACATGCGCGATGTCGTATAAAAAATCATTCCAGCAGAAGGGTGAGAATTCACATCAATATTGAAATCATAAGATAATGAACAATGTAAAGCATGTCAACACCAACACCAATATTCTCACACTTCAATTTTTCTCATCCAATAACATTCAACAACCACACATTCACAACCCTCATTTCAACAAGTCATACACATACGCATACTTTCATAAAACAATTATATATGCCATGCGACTTGATGCAACTCATTCCATGTGGTACCAACACTTGTTATTATTTTTCGATTTTTACATTTAAACTGGGTCCGTCCCCTAGACCAATTACAAACAAAAGCCCGTCCTCTAGGCTTTCAAACCCCACTCTAGGTTTGGGACAAGTCACTAGCCTCCACGAAACTAGCAAGCATTGCCTCTTGACAACAAATGATGCGTATGCAATCAACAACCATATGCACTTAAGACCGTTCTCGCATCTTAATCCCATGCATTCTCAAATAATTCATCACACAAGAATTATAACATGATTGCACATACAACACCTTTTATAATAATCAAAGTATTCATACATTCAACATCATCACTACATTTATCAAGTAATGCACAAGAATCAATTAGATTCAATCACAATCCATAACACAATTCAATGATTACACATAGGACAATCAATCCATCACCAATAATTGAATTCAATATTCAATACACAATCAGCCTGTTTAACGATGCTTGATATCTCAATAACTAACCAAAGGTTTATAATCAATCAATACTCAAATAAATAATCCATAAATCATCTCAATTAATCCATGTTTTAGTTATGATTTAATTGAATAATGACTCTATGTAATCAAACTTTCAGTACATGACTTTCTCAAATTTCAGCTTTTGTACAGCATGCAATCGATTGGAGTTATGGTGAAATCGATCGTATGACTCAATTTCTCATATTTTTAGCTACTATTTTTAATTGCAATCGATTGACATCTTAGTGCAATCAATTGTACCTTTGAAGATTTCACGATTTTAGCTACTCTTTTGTTGTGCAATCGATTGTAGCCTTAGTACAATTGATTGCTCAGTTTAAAAACTCAATTTCCAGTAGCTTTGCTAAGTGTGCAATCGATTGTAGCCTTAGTGCAATCGATTGCTCACTGCGTGTTTTCGAAAAATTATGCAGAAAATTGTATTTTCACCAACCATTCCCTTCTTTGCTACCGTAATCGACCCCCCTCATGTTAGGGCATTCATAACAATCCAAAAATTCACTGAATCATAGGAAATCTAAGGGTTTTTCCTACACAAACTTCTACCCATTAATCATTAACCCATAATCCCAACAATGAGAGAATACCCACCCTTACCTTAGGTTTTTCTTTGGGAAGAATCCTTGATTCCTTGAATGCTTGACTTCTTAGCTTCTCTCTTCCACTCTTGTTTTCCTCTTGCCTCTTTCTCTTCCTTTCTTCTATGTTCTCTTCTATGTTCTTTTCCTCTTTTCCCTTCTTCCTTTTTCCCTTCTCTTACTAACTTCTCTTTTCTAAAACCCTAACAATTTAATCATTTCTATTGGGCTTTACCCAACCCACTCCCACTTTCTATTCACACACCTATAATTAGGCCCAACTAATTAATCTAGCAATTATACACTATTCTACCAATAGAATAAATCAATTAATTTAATTAATTCTATATATATCAATTATATCAATTAATTTAATTTAATTAGGCCCAACTAATTAATCTAGCAATTATACACTATTCTACCAATAGAATATATATATATCAATTAAATCAATTAACTCATATAAATTAAATAAATCAATTAATTTATACAAATCAAATACTTCATATATATTCAATAAATTAACTAATTCAAATATATCAAGTAAATCAATTAATTTAAATAAATCACATAAATTAGTTAATTCAATTAGGCACAAAATCACACAATTAATCAATTAATTTAATTAAATAAATAATTACTAAAAATTAGGGTGTTACACACCACGCCCTATAACCTTTTACTCCCTCAGGATATCCAAGGAACATGCGTCTCAGAGATCTAGGTTCGACCTTGTCTTGCTTAATGTGAGCATATGCTAAATAGCCAAATATTCTCAGTTTGTCGATACCAAACTTTGTTGAGAAGTACCTACTATAGTCTTATGCCTTGCAATCCCAGACTCAACACAGTAATTGTCGAAAGCTTCATTGCAGAACTCAAGGCCATTGTCGTTCTCAACCTCTTAACCTTTCTGTCAGTTTGAATTTCGACCAGAACCTTCCAACTTTTGAAATTCTCAAAAGATTCATCATTAGTCTTCTGAATGAATACCCACAATTTTATGGAATAGTCATCAACTATGGATAGAAAATACTTTGCACCTGCACGTGAAGGATTCCTTGCAGGCCCCCAAAGATCAACATGGATATAACCAAGGGATCTGTGTGTTCTTTGTTTACCTTTTTTAAACTTCACCCTACAGAATTTTCCAAATACACAAGGTTCACAAACTCCACTTCTCGACTTTGTCACCACCTAGCAGTTTCTGTTTCCCTAGTTTGACCAAGCCTCTTTCGCTGACATGCCCCAATCTCCTGTGCCATAATTCTGTCTTTGACACCGATTTTATGAATGCAAAATCTGCTAAACCACTTACAACCTCAGCCGCAAGGTGTACAAGCCTTGTTTCTTCACGCCTCTCAAGACTTCCTTCGACCCCTTCATGACTTTCAGGATACCTTACTATCCTTTGAAGACATATCCCTTCTTGTCGAATTCACCAAGAGAAATTAAATTCCTCTTAAGTTCAAGTACATACCTAAGCCCAGTCAATAGTCTTATTGACTCATCATGGAGCTTGAATGTTACAGATTCAATACCTACAATCTTGCAAGCTTTATTGTGTCCCAATAGCACTGATCCACCACCATAAGACTTCGGCTGAGTTTTACCTTTCTTCTTCTCAAACCTACCATCTCTCTTCGACGATTTCCCCTTTACGGACAACCCTTCACCAACTGATGATGATGGTTTCTGCTTCTTTCTTTTGTTCAAATCCTTCGAACACAAGGCTGCTTGAACTTATTCAAAGGTCAAGGACTCTTTTCCATACAAGAGGGTTTCTTTGAAGTGAGCATGTGACTTAGGTAAAGAACAAAACAATAAATACGCTTGATCTTTATCATTGATGGTAACATCAATATTTTCAAGATCCAGAATTAGCTTGCTGAACGTATCCAGCTGCTCCGTCAATGCTTTATTTTTATTCATCTTGAATGAATACAAAGCTTGCTTCAAGTACAAAAGATTCATCAAGGACTTTGTCATATACAATCTTTTGAGTTTCATCCAAACACCAGCTGCCGTCGTCTCCTTCGAAACCTGTCTGAGGACCTTATCACCAAGACTCAAAACAATTGCACAGTGGGCTTTCTCGATCATAGTTGTCTTTACCTTTTCCGTTAATGCAGCATCCGTGACATCTTCTCCCTTTAACTCTTCTAGAAAACTATGTTAAACAAAAAGGGCTTCAAACGCCATAAACTGAAGTTATTAACTCCGGTGAACTTCTCAACTTCAAACTTTGGTGGCAGCATTTTTTGCATGATCACTACACCAGTTTGTTATGATCACAAACGATACCTTTCAACAAATAAAGATTGAGAAATGGAGTTCTTGGGTGAACAATGATAACAGTTAAACCAAAGAGAGAAACAAGAAAGGATAAAGAAGAAAGAAGAAGAAGAAGGATTAGGGCAAACTGTTTACTATTTACTTCCTCATAAGGGATTACAAATGAATATCACAATTGATCTCACTCAACAACCTGAGTTGTAACACCTCAAATTTAATTGGAATATTTTAATTAATTTATTTAATTAAGAATATTCATTTTTCGGTGATTTTCGGTAGTTTTGTGGATTATTGGGAAATTGTGCATGTTGACTATCACAATTATGGTGCATGTTGACTATCATAATTTGTGGATTATTAGGAAATTGTGCATGTTGACTATCATAATTTAGTACATTATTTTAAAATTTAAATGGTCAGAAATTTCTGATTAATCCTTTAAAATAGTGGATTTAATTATGCTCATCTCGACAAAATATTTTAACTAACCAAATAGACGATTTTCTAAGTGGCCTATATAAAGGGGGTGCAAATTAAGCTGAACAGGGATGCAGCACAAAAGCTCAAAACTAAACATGCTGGAAATGAGTCAGCAAATCAATTGGCACTATGACCCAATTGATTGGATCATCTTAACAAGTCATAAATTTGAATGTTGGATCACACCACAACGGCTAGATGGGTGCGACATAAATGCAACATCTACTTGCAATGGCTAACTCACAAAATTTGAAGCTTCTAATCGATTAGACAGAAACTATAAATAGAGGTAACTTTCTCATTCTTCTTATCTCATCCTACTTTCAATTATGCATTGCATTAGAAAAAAACTTTAGCTCTCTCAATCATCTATCATCACCTCCAATGGCATCAAATAGAACCTGATCCTCCAAACCTTCATCATCCTACTTCTCCAAAGATTTATCCACTCAAGCTTAAGAGAACAACAATTCAGGCAATTCACACAATAGTTCAATCAATACACTATCACACTAACAACTAAATAATTCCTCAAGTTCCCTCCTAACAGAACTTCTAACAACCTAATAATCATCTACCTAACTATCACAATTAACATTTCCAATTTTGACTAACTAACCTAACAATTCCTAACAATTTAGATTAACTTCAATTCCTAACAACACCATAACTCAATTAACATAACAATCAATTTCTAACTGTCCAAAACTCACTAACTCATTAACACTTCCTCAATTCATTATAGTTCAGTTAAACATCAATATAACTAACCTAATAGAATTCACTAACTGTCAAAAGTTTCAACACTTTAACTGTCAACTAACATAGTTAAGTTTCTCACAAATTTACTCTTTGAATTAGTTAACCCTAACACCTGCCCTAACACCTCTAACTACCCTACCTAACAACTGACCAAAATAGTTATGAAATGTGAGTGCAACTTTCCTATTAGATGTATTTTGAATGATGTCAAAACTAAGATACTTTAGCGTTTATGTATCTTGGACAGTATCATTTGATTCTAATTGTGGATTTTAGCATTAGTGAGCATGACAACATGTTGGAAAAGGTTTAGAAAATATTCATGCGTCAAAAACTTAATTTTATGAGAAAAATGAGATATGTGTCTACACATACATTCTTCAGGTCGACACATAAAACAAGAATATCTATATGTGTCGACACACCTGCGTTTTCGGTCGGTACATAGAAGAAAAAGTTGTCTATGTGTCGACACATCCAGTTTATAGGTCGAATCATGTGCTTCAGTTTTAAAGCCTGTAGGCTCTATTAGATGTGTCACCTCTACAGGTCGACACATGACTTGCATAGGCCGACCTATACATCCAAAATCTTGAAAAATTGCATTATTTTCCATTCCTTTTTCATTCCTATTTCCTTCAATATAAAAGTGGGGCTTTGAAAGTTTTTGACAAGATTACTTAAGTTGGATTTGATCGTGTGAAGGCTTTGAAGAGTTGTGATTCTTGCAAAGGAGTGGCATGAGACGATTGATCATCTTGGTCAGTCTTGGGTTACAATAATTCGCAATTTAGATTCAATCGAGTAGAGGCTTTGAAGAGTTGTGGTTCTTGCAAAGGAGTAACATGAGATGGTGAATCAAATTGGGAATGTTGGTTGACTTGATCAAGATCAGATCAAGGGAATAAAAAGTGTTAGGATCAACAACAAACATATGGTTTGTAGGCATGCAATGCTACATTTCTCTTGTAAACTACAATTTGCAAAGTAAGGTTAATTTCACCATCTCAATTAATTTTGAATTGAGGGCAGACGTACCCATAGTGATCCCGATTGGGGAACTGTCTAAACAAATCCTTGTGTACTCTCTCTATTTGAATCTCTTTTATATTTCATTTGCAAATTTTTGAGTTCATCATCGGTGCGATTAATTCGTTTGAAAATTATTTTAAAATCCTTTTGAAAAACATTTTGTTGAATTGATCGCAATCCTTTAGATTGTGGTTAGAATTTAAGATCTACAAAATTATACACATTTCTAAACCAAAATCGATTGCATACAAGGTGTTCGATAATTTGGCTCATTGGGTTTTTGTGTGAATACATCACTCTCAAATCTTTCTCTCTCTCTCTCTCTCTCTCTCTCTCTCTCTCTCTCTAATTCAATCTCTCTCAAAGCTAAAAAAATATTCCATTGTTAAGGAAGCTTCACATTGAAGTTTGCTGCAACAAAAGCTATAATCCTCTACACTTTACACTTTACACTCATCAAACAACAGCTACGCAACAATCTCAACAAATTCCTACCGAATAACTAGGAAGAAGAAGAAGGAGGAGGAGCAAGAACTTTAAATATTGAAGGTTAAAAAATTCATACCTGTTGATACACCTCCGATCTTCTATCTTCATGATCGTCTTCATCTTCAAAGCTTCCCAGGGTGAACCTCGACTCTATAGGTTGATGATTTCCTTCATTTTTCCTTATTTTGGTTTAATCTTGATACAAAGATGTAGAGTATGATAAGAGGAATCAAAGACCTGTGGTTTCTTACTTTGATTCCCCTCTAGAAGGATTTAATATAGGTTTAAGTGCGTTAGGGTTCTTGGTTCATTTTAGTACAAATTTAGGATCTAGTAAAAATTGAGGGAACTGAACACGAGAATTAAAGAGAGGATGACAAGAAGGTTCCACTGGTGGTGGTTTTATGCTCAACTGGGTTGCTATGCCGTCTACAGCGCGACATAGTGATTTTTGTTTTGGAGAACGTATAGGATAGAAGAGAATGATTGGAGGTGTGGGTTTACAATAAAGTGAACTGACTAAAAGAGCTTCACCCTTTGCCCCTATGATCTTGGGCCTCCAAGCTAGGCCTAGGGGACTTTGGATCCGTTGCACTCCCTGGATTTCTAATTCACCCCCACTTCTAAACTCTACAAGGGACACTAATCTTGGGCCTCTAAATTATAGGCCTAGTGCCCCATTGCTGGTCAGACCCTCTTATTCAACTTCACACACCCCCTGCAGAGTGGTTGTTTTATTTTATTATTAATATGCTTTTCTATTTTGACATTTTTGTTACACATAAAAATACATGAAACTACACATGCAAAAATACACACTAAAAATGGTATAATATTTAGACTAGATTTTAATTAGAATTAGTTTTTTAATTGAATTTAATTACTAGTTTCCTTTTAATTTCATTTCATGTTTAATTAGGGATTAAGATTAACATTTATCAACTTCAAATGCTAGTACCATTGTTTTTTCTCTTAATTCCATGTGCTTAATATGTTTTTTAGCATGATCATTATCCTTGATTAGTTTATCAAGTCCATTCTTGATCAATTAATTACATTTTATATTAAACTTGTCTTAGGATTTCCATGAACAATTTGTATGCTCCCTTTATGATCCATACTCATTCAAGTGATCATAAGTCCCTTAATTACTTGATTGAATTAGATTCTTACACTTGCACTATACCTGATTCATCAAGTCAATTCAAGACTTCACATCCAAGACACTTGAGACAGAAAGACATCAAGACCTGACCACTCATGTGCTTCATCCTTCAAGCTCACCTTGCCTCATCCTTTTCAAAAACAAAAGTACTCTTATTTCAAAACACCTATTGTCGCAACTACGAAAAATACTTGGCGGAAAAAACAGAAGAGTCACCACCGAACATTATTTATCCTAATAGGGAAAGGAAACGATCAAAGAAAACCTCAAAAAGAGAGAAGACATGGTAATCGCAACCAAATTCGGGGTTCAAAGGTCGATTATGCGAGAGGAAGGTATTAACACCCCCTCGCGTTCGTTGTACTCAACGGGATCCACGCTTGTTGTCAAATCAAAGAGTATGTTATCTAAAGCCTATTGTTGAACAAAAACGAGAATGAAAAAATAAAAAGGAGACTCGACAGGACTTCGTCGTCCTAGGTCTACGCATTCCCTCGTGCAATGGTAAAGTCAGAATCAACGTAGTTCGAAAAACTACGGGTAAAAGGAAGGTTGCTCGCCAAGACTTCGCCCTCTTGTGCCTATGTATCCCCATTTGTAGTTCAACGTACGAGTCGATACATGTTTTTTATGAGCGGTGTTAAGTTCCCATTCCAACAGTTACGATTGATGCCTGTTTGCGGTAGAATGGAAAAATAACGTGTTATTTCTGAAAATGATTTGACAAACGATCCCGAAGTATGAAAAATAATTTGAATTTGTTTGTGAGTTTTAGAGAAGTGCATTGATTTGGTTTGAGATTCACATTGCTCTAAATTCTATGACATAGGAGCGAATGTGTCGCATTATCACCCCCAGACAGGACGTACACTAAACACTCTAGACGAAGTAAGGAGAGACCCTTCACTCGTCATTTCCCATATACTTAAGGCTTGTGGTGCACAATGTTCATCGTATTTATTACGTGTTTTGAAGTTGTTTCGAGAAAGAAGAAGAGACAGACACACAGAAGTTCTAAGGGGAAACTCGGTCCTAACGCTGTCATGCAAAATGGCCCTAAGGTCGGGATGCTAGAGGAATTTCTATCCTAACTTTAGCATGCAAAAGTGGACCTACGGTTAAGGTTAAGGATGAACTAACTTAATGTTATAATGCATGGATTAACTCCTAATGTCTATCCTAATTCAAGCTTAATCAAAAATTAAGTTGGACTAGGAGGCCTTAAGGGAGCATGCAAGAACAAAACAAAACAAGGAAAAGAAAACAAAAACAACACCTACGACAGTGCTCCAGCTTCAGAACAACAATAAAAACTCAGCAAGTAAGCACAATAGCATTTAACAATTCATGTTTTAGTATATAACAGGTGTAAAAAGCAACAGGAAGAATAGATGCACAATTAACAGCATGCTAAAGTCCAGAACAGTAGGTGTGAAAGGTCATGCAGCATGTAGCATCAACATTGCAACGAAAGCAAATGACGTGGTAAGGATCAATCAAGAACATGCATTAATAATCAAGCAAAAACTAATATGATACACAATTAAACATTCAACGAGAACATCATGCATATTCAACACCAATTAATCATTTGAACGATCATGCGCTTGCGGAATCGAAAACAAACAACGAGTATGTAATGCATATCCTGCAAGATAAACATCAGAACCAACAATCAACATTATACAAACGAATATGCAACATGATCATCACACAAATAATGCAACATAACAATCATAAACGTTCATCAACAAAAACCAAAAGTCACGCGTCGAAGAGTCACAAGCATGCTCTCAAGAAGGATGCAACAGGTTCAAAATAGTCCACATATATGCATCATATTAATCCATGAGGTTTAAGGATGAAAAGGAAACCAAACAAGCTTGAAAATGCAAGAAAAGGCATCTTGTCTCAGTGGTAATTGATTACCAATATGCGGGTAATCGATTACCCACTTGAAAACTTCAAAAAAAAAAAACACCTAGAAAAGGCAGGGTAATCGATACCAATATTATGGTAATCGATTACCCCTGAGACCTGAGACAGTGGCAGAATTTTAACTTCCAAAAAGCACTTTCAGCAACAAATGACTTGTCCAATCATAAAAATGAACAAGCAATCAATTATGCACGAAAAATATATCAGATCACAGTAATCAAACACCAATTGCATCAATCAAACAACATGATCAAATATCAAAGCAAGTAATAGATCAAATATCACCAAAAAGCCAAGGATCTACATTGTGAAATGCAAGATTAAGCAACATCAAAGCTAGTTCTAGAATTTACCAAACTATAAAGCTGAGATTTGCTTTGGTGAGTGTTGTTAAGTTGCAATTAATAGATCCAAGCAAGAAATCCAAAGATCTATAAAGCTTTAGCAAGGAAACTTAAAGATCCAAGCAATAATCCATAAATAAGCAAAAGCTCTTCCAAAAGTGATTCGAACAACTTAATTCAAGATCAAAAAAAAAATACACAACCATAATTGAACCAAGGATGATGATGCAATGAAGGTTTAGCTCAAGAATTCACAAATTGCAATGTGCAATTTGTGAAACTTTTGACTATGGAGCTTTTGTGAGGGTTTTGGAATGAGAGAAAAGTTGAGAGAATTGAAGTGAGATGTGTAGAAAATTCAGAAAATGAGTGAAAGTTATGAGAGGTTTAGAGAAAAATGATTTAAGTATGGTTTAGGTTTGGAATTGAATATGGTTTGGAGTGTGGGTTAGTGTGAGGAATGGAAATTAGGAATGGAAATGTTTGAATTTTTGGAGGGAATGAAATTAATTTGTGAAAATGAATCAAATTTTGAACCAATTCTAGATCCTTCTACTGATGCACATGGAAATTACATGACCAAAATGCAATCCAAATGCTGCAGTGCTGAAAAATGAAGTATTTGGGAAAATTTCGCCTATGGTAATCGATTACCCTGATTGTGGTGATCGATTACCACATTTAAAATTTCAAAAATTGGCGCCATAAGGAGGGAACCTTGGAGAATATCTGGTTGCCACTTGTTTTAAGCTTTATTTGACCTCTGAAACTTGTATTTTGTTATTGTGCTTGTATAACGCCTGAAATAGACTGTAAATTCTCTCATGCGCTTAAAATAACCTGCTGAAGAATATGATCCGGTACCCGATCGCTGAGGAAAATAAATGTTGAAACCTATGTTGTTTGCTGCTAACAAACTTAGAATAAAAGGAGGTCTTGAGCCATAGAAACAACTTGATTCCATGTCTCAAGAGCCAATGCCATGATATGGACAGTGATAATGCAAAATGAACAAAATATAAGCTAGTTACAGTTAAAAATGAAAGGGAAAATTTTGGGGTGTTATAGCTGTCCTTATTCAATCGACTTAAATCTGAAGGTATGAAGAGTAACACCTCTCAGACATTCAAGATAGGAGGGGATTGAATACCAAAATAACCATGAAAATTTGCAACCTGCAAAAGGGAGAGACGACTCCGCTGGGGAACAAACCAAAAAGGTTATGATCAAGATCTGTCGGGAAAAGGAATCAACACAAACGAGTTATGGCTTCAACTGGGAAGGACACAGACGAGTGTCAAGGAATAAACACGATGGGTGCCAAAGTCAATACAGGCGAGTGGGGTTTGTATGGGGGCAAGATCAGCAGGAAGCTTTCGACATGATCAAGGACTACCTGAGCCATCCTCTAATTCTTTCACCGCCTTGTAGGAATAGGAGTATGAGGTTATACATAGCTGCGTCAAAAAAACCTTAGGGAGCATGTTGGCTCAAGAGGATGAGGAGGGTATCGAAAGGGCCATCTACTACCTTAGTAGAGTTTTGAATGATGCAGAAACTAGGTATAACATGATAGAAAAATTATGCTTATGCTTGTATTTCTCTTGTACAAAATTGAAGCAATATATAAAACCAGTTGATGTTTATATTTTGTCTCACTTTTATGTTATTAAGCATATGTTGTCTAAACCTATCTTGCATAGTCGGGTTGGTAAGCGGACATTAGCATTGACTGAGTATTCTTTAACATATAAGCCGTTAAGGGCAGTTAAAGGACAAGTGGTAGCAGACTTTATAGTCGACCACTCCATAAATGAAAGCACTTCAAATTAAGTTGAACTGGAACCTTGGAAGTTATACTTCGATGGCTTCAGCCACAAAAATGGAACAGGCATAGGCGTGCTAATTATTTCGCCTGAAAAAATTCCAATAAAATTCAAGTACAAGGTCGAAGGACTTTGTTCCAACAACAAGGTTGAGTATAAAGCTTTAATAGTAGGACTTGAGATTTTTTTTATAATTGGGGGAAAGTTGAGTCAAAATAATGGGAGACTTAGAGTTGGTTATAAAAAAAATTACAAAGGAGTACAAATGTGTTAAGGAAAATCTTATCATGTACTTTGTAATAGCCAACAGACTACTAAAGAAATTTGAAGTGGCAAGCATTCGACACATACCTCGACTAAAGAATCAAGTGGCTAATGACTTAGCTCAGATTACTTCTGGTATAGGGTTTCGAAGGAAAATTTACAAGAGACAATCGAAGCTAGGGGTAATTTTGTGTCTGTTGGATTATGCCCATCGGATCTAGAAGTGACGAAGCTTGGATACGTTTATGAAGAAAATTTCGAGATCTTTGCAGTAGACAGCCTGACGGACAAAAACTGGAGGAAGCCTTTAGTCGAGTACTTACAGAATCCAACAGCTTCCATAGAGCGAAAGGTCAAGTATCAAGCTTTAAATTATGTTCTTCTGGGAAATGAGTTATTTAAAAAGACCCCTGAGGGAGTCTTACTTAAATTCCTTAGTGAATCAGAGTCATATCTGGCCCTTTCGATTGTCCATAGTGGGGCGTGTGGGGCACATCAAGTAGGACATAAGATGAAGTGGCTATTGTTTCGACAAGGCATGTATTGGCCTACTATGTTAAAGGATTGTATTGAATTCGCCAAGGGCTGTCAGGAATTCCAAGTTCACGCTGGCATACAACATATCCTTGTAAGCGAGTTGCATTCCATAGTCAAACCATGGCCTTTCAGAGGTTGGGGTATGGATTTGATTGGAGAGATTCGACCGGAATCCTCTAAGAATTAGAGATACATTTTGGTAGGAATTGACTACTTTATGAAGTGGATCGAAGCGATACCTTTACCAAGTATGGATCAAGAGGATGTGATCGAATTTATTCAAAAATACATCATTTACAGGTTTGGAATCCTAGAAACGATCACAACAGATCAAGGATCAGTCTTTACTGGTCGAAAGATGCAGGAGTTTGCTAAAAAGATGGGTTTCAAACTCTTAACCTCTGCACCTTATTATGCTCAGGCTAATGGTCAAGTCAAAGTAGCTAATAAAGTGGTGATTGGTTTGATTAAAAAACATGTGGGAAAGAAGCCTAGAAATTGGCATAAGACTTTGGACCAGATCCTCTTGGCATATCGAACATCTCCCAAAGAAGCAACTAACGCTACTCCATTTCGATTGACTTTTGGGCATGATGCAGTATTACCCGTTGAGATTTGCCTGCAGTCGACTAGGATTCAGAGACATCGTGAAATTCCTCCTGAGTCTTATTGGAATATGATATTGGATGAGTTGGTAGATTTGGACGAAGAAAGACTTAAAGCTTTAGAACTTTTGAGGAGACAAAAGAAAAGAGTAGAGAAGTCTTACAACAAAAAGGTTAAGGTTAAGACCTTTTTTCCTGGAGATTTAGTTTGGAAGCTAATCCTGCCTGTGGATCAAAAGGTTAGAGCCTTGGGCAAATGGTCCCCAAAATGGGAAAAACCCATTTCAAATTACGCAAGTATTTTCTAATGGAGCCTATGAAGTTGAAGAATTAAACGAGGATAAAAGAATCTTGAAAGTGAACGACAAGTATTTGAAAAAATATAAACCAGCGCTTTAAGAAATTAAAATCTCTAAAGAATAATTTGATGTAAAAGGCAGAGCCAATAATGGTATTCATAGGTTCCAAAATGGCTTAAAGTCATTACATAATAAATTCTCAAAAGACTATGGAACATGGTATTTAAAAAGTAAACGTTACAAAGAAGGTAACAAGCCAAAAAGGGATATTCTCTTTCATCTTCAAATACTTCGACTTCTGGAGTTCAAGACCCCTTTCGCACAAGGTTTTTTCGGACCTTAAGCATGCAACTTCTTTCTCCAGTTGTCGAGCCTCCTCAACAAAATTTATAGCATTGTCAAGCTCTTTCGAAAGGCTAGAATCATCAAAGGCAGACAACTCAGCATTGCGTTTTTTGGCCTTTGAGATCTTGGCTCGAAGCTTCTTGATCTTTCTTTCCCAGGAGGAAATGTTTTAGTCATTAGAGGTAATCTCTTGCTTGCTCTTTTCTTTGGTTTCTTCCAATTCTGCTACCCTATTCTCAGATTTAGTGGCAGAAGCCCAAGCGGCATCCTTGCTTCCAGATTTGGTCGAAATGGATTTCTTAATTTGAGGCAGACGCTTGAGGTCACCATAAACTTGGTCAATCATAATACCAAGCTTTAGAATGATGGTGGCAGATTCGAGGGGGGGGGGGGGGGGACAATATGAATGTCGACTTGTTGGAGGAGATTTTTCAGAGAAATGTGGGTAACATTATCCATTTGCAAGAGTGTGAAAAGGTCACCCTTAAAGATTTTTTCTTTGATTTTCAGAAGGATGTTGTCCTCAGGCTTACTCGAAGGTTGGTCATCAGAGGTAGTCAAAGCACTAAGAGTTTTTCCAGAGGAACTTCCTCGACTGCCAAGAAGGATCTTGATGTATTATCGAGGGTTGTTGACCTTCAAGGCGTCGAGTTCCTTTTCAGAAAGGCATGTTCCATACCGAGTGGATGTTACCTTGCCTTCAGTAGCAGCAGTAGTGGCTAGAGTAGTAGTGCTCTCGACATGGGCTGGCTCATTACCAGGTCCTTTCTCAGTTTTTGCCCCCATCTTCTTTGTCTTCATCCATTTCGTCACCAGTGTTTTTATCATTATGGACATCAAGTTCAGACTGATGCATTGTCTCATCATTTTCCTTTATCTCTTCACTCCCTTCTGGATCAGTATTTTTTTCACCGAGATTATCGTCCACTAGGGAGTCATCTTCATCAGCCAAGGTTGCGATTTCCTCCATATTAACGTCTCTTGGATGTTGTGTCTCAAGATTCTTTTGATCATCATCTTCCTCGTGGTCAGAGCCATCTGTTTGAGATTGCTGAGTAGCAGTCTCTGTAGACGAAGGGGGAACTGTTACAAATCCAGGTTTGTTAATTTTACCAAGTGAACTCATTCCAGAGCCCAAATCAAAAGAGGGATGGTATGTGGGCTCACCTTGGCTATTTAGAATGGTGGCTGGAGAAGGGGGATTATCCATTATGGGCTTCGAGCCACTTGCATCAGCCTAAATCAAAGAGGAAATGAATTAGGGTAAAAGGAAACAAGGTAAGTAAGTGGGCATTTCAAAAGATTGAAGTGATGAGTTACTTTGACACCCTCAGCAGTAGGGCTAGAATTATCACTCTCAGCGTGACCTATGGATGGTTTAGAAGAGGCTTCCGCAGCATCGCTGGTGGGGGTTTCCCGTTTGGAGACTTTAGCCGTTTTTGGATCAGATTGACTACCAACAGCATCTGTCCCTTGGATGGTTCTCCTCCTCTTCTTCATCTTTAAATTTTCAGGAGGAGATCGATCATCATCCTCTAAGTCAACGATAATTTGAGCAGTGCCCCTTTTCAACTTCCTCGGAGGTGTTGGAGGTAGTTTGTGGGGAGTTTCAAACTCTCTATTTTCCTTATAAAATTCTTTCAGCGTAACTGCGGCTTCGCGGGCAGTTCGACTAACATCATCTGGTCGATAAATAGTTTCAAACTACTTCTGAAAGGCTTGAATCTCTTTGATATGAGTGGATATACCTTTCTTGATCTTCTCTTGCACATCAACAAAAGCTTGGTCAATCAATCGAGCAAAGCTAGAGACATCGAGGAACTCTACAGTATAATGCCTCGACCACCAGTCGTAGAACTCATGGGTGTAGAGATGAGAAGGCTCAAAGTAGACAGGAGTAAGAAGTGATTTGTGCACATGTCGATCAAGGTGCGTCGAACTCTTTATGCCATTATAGATAGTATGGGAAAGGATCACATGGACTTTCTTGTCATACAGACACTTGGGCAAAGTCTGGACCAGGCCAAATTTTTGAGAGACAAGATTTGGTTGGTAGGTCATCAAGCTGTTTAGCCCCCGGGGAGGTTGAGTCGGTGAATGATGAGTCGAGGGATTAGAAAACCCTTCTAGACAAGCTTCGACTATGCCTCATGTTTCTTGAATGCAGGAGGGAAGGCCCTAGTGAACCATTCAGGACCATACTTTCTTTCTGCAAATGGGGCCATTCTTGGAGTAAATTCATATCGTTTGGCAAACATCTTAATGAAGCCAGAGAAAGATGCCCTAAGTGTCTAACTTTCTTCACTAGGGGTTATCTTTATTAGTCAAGTCCATTCGACTCGCCTCTCCTTGATTTATGAATCTTCCTCTTCGACTGTCCCTTTATTAGGGAGATTAGTTTCAAATGTGGCATTAAGCCAAAGCTGGAGCAGCCAGAAAGGTCCTGATAGCAGGAGATTCCCATGGTTTTCTTGGTCTTTCATTCGACCAGCACCTTCACTCAAAGACTCATACAAGCTGGCCAATATCATTTCACTTAGGAAAATGCCTCAATTGAGGTGCAATTGGTTAGCCAGAGTCAGGTATTTCCTTGCCACCTGCAGAGTTTTGGTGCAAAATACACAGCGAGAGAGCCACATGGCCAGAAATGCTATGTGTTCTTGATTTTCGACTGTGTTAGTTTGTTTGTTGTGTTAGTGATTTATAAAATGGGTGTAGGTGTGTTTGGTGGTGGAAAATCCTATGGTATCCTGAGCATCTACTTCAGGGTCATAAACTAAGCCATGTGGTTTTAGCCCTGTAATAACGACTATGTCGAAAAGGGTGGGTGTCATCATCCCACAAGGGAGGTGGAATGTATAATGGGTACTATCCCAAACATACAAAGAAGAAGCTAGCAGAATTGGGCAGTAAGCGGGATCTGTCTTGACATCATAATCAAGTCATATATCCCTATTTTATTCCAAGTTTCTGCTATGACTTTTTCTACTTTGGTTAACCAGTTCAAGTAGAGGTCAGAATCTTTGAAATATGGGGTTGCTCTAAACAACCTAGACCCATCATTCAAATACTTTAAATCTATGTTCTTTAGGGTTACACTATCCTGAGGTTCAGCGGTTGCCCTGGTTTTATCCTTTTGCCCTAAGGGTTTAGTTTTATGGTATGAAGGGAAGAAGTCATTAATGGTTTCATAATCTACACCTAAAGTAGATAGAGGACCAGATAGATCTAATGATTTTCCAGAAATGGTCATAGGAATCATTTCCTGAGATTCGTAGATGTGTCTATTTTCTTCTTTGAGAGATTCAGGGATGAACTATTGGTACTCCATTACCTTGGGTCCACTCAATGTAGCAAAAGGAGGAAGTAATGACACGATCTTTGGCCCTTTGACCTTCAGGTTTTTCTTTTGATCTTGAGTAGCAGCGGTTGAGGACGCCATTGTTAAGGGTTTAAAGGAAATAGGTTTACTGAAGGTGAAGAGTTGAGAGTGTTTGAAGAATAAGAAAATGTTTAGTGATTGCTTTGGAGTGGGAAAAGTAAAGATAATTTCTGAAGGAACTATTTATAAAGTGTGTAGAAGTAACAAAAGGTCAATAATCATCATTAAGGGCTAAAAGTTAGTGGGACACGTGGCTTCCCAGGAGTGAAAGTGGGGACGGTGGTAGTTATTACCTATGCCCACAATCTCATAGATCCTAGGAGAGGTGATGATGGTCTGGGATTTGATGTGATTTCCAAGAAATTATTTTCATAATTGGCCATGACGTCATGAATATGTTTGAAAATAAATTGAATATTTTCTTGATTCGTGGGTTGGTCAGTTACGTTGACACTTATGTGGGGTTGAAAGATGGCGTCGAATAGGACACTATTAAAAAATGACCTTTTTCTTCAACACTGTCGAAAAGGACATTTTTGGGGGGCAATTTGTTAGCTCAGAAATTCGACGTCCATAGTAAGTTGGAAGTATTGGTTGGGATATTGAATTCTTGAAGAGGTGTAAAGAAGTTTTCAACCGGATCTTCATGATGGATTTAAGTTGAAGGCGCTCGCATAAGAAAAGTATGCTTTTTTTTTACTTAGAAAATATTCCTAAGAGTTGAGAAGCTACTTTTGATCGAGAATGTTGTCCAATACTAAGGGAATTTGAAATTCAAATAAAGGAGGGAGTATTTATTCTTGTCCAACCCTGAATAAGACAAGTGGCGCACATCCAAGGTTGTCTGAGTAAGACAGAAGCATGCAGCACAACACTTGTCATATGTTAATTGTCTTAGGAAGTTAACTGCAGTTGGTTTTATTATTATAAATAGGAGTTCTAGCAATAGCATTAGAGGTGTTGTGTTCACTTTGTACAATTTACTCCAAATTCACTCAAAGTATCAGTGTGTAGAGAAAAGAGTCTTGGGAGAATGTACATGATGTAAAACACCATTTTCTTCTTTAATGAAATTTATTTTAACTTTTTATCAAAAGAGTTTATCTTTTTACTTTCCTGCAAGTTACATTTCAGCATTATGTCTTATTTCTTTTAACCTTTCTTTAAATGTCTTCAACCTTTCTTTCGATTCAATGTTCTTGTGTTTCTCTCGAACCATACTTTTAAATAAACTTTCCTTTATAGACGCTGTCAAAGTGTTTAGTCTTTAGAATTTTCTTTGAATTAATATTTAGCACATGTCCTAGGATCTATCTGATCGATCCTGTGAGTCACCAAAGTTAGATTTGAAAGATCAACGGTTGTTTTCCAATTTTCACAGGAAATAGCTTGTTGACGACCAACTTCCAAACAACTGATTATGGAGGAGTTTCTGAACTCTGAACAACAGTATATGATGGAATCCCAAAGGAAAATAAACCCTTTTTCACCTTCCTCTTCTTGGTAGTAAGATCTTATTCACCCATCTATTTCAAAAGCTTCTGAAGTTCTGCATTCTCATTGTTGACAACTTGGTATTTGTTCTTCCAGGCATCCCTCTCTCGCTGCGCTTTGGTCAAGGAAATCTTCAGCTTCTTTGCATCACTCATGAAAACCAATGTAGGCTCTCTAGCAGCTATAGGTAGAGGTTCTTAACAGGGATAATGCATTTTCATCTTGATGGCCCTATCTGGGACCCATTGGAGATAAGGCTCCGAAGAGACACAATTTGGCTTCCCTAACACTGCTCTCCATTTTCTACGGATGTGACGCCAAGTATGCACGATCTTCTCCTTATGTACTATGTTGTCCTCACCTTCTTTGAATAAAATACCCTCCAAATGGACGAAATTTGGTTTGTCCTTCATAGGATAACCAAGCAAACGATGGGCTAAGACTGGATTGTAACTGATGCCTCCTTTTGTACCAAGAAGAGGTACATTAGAAAACTCATAACAACTATCAATAATTAACACACCATTATAAGCATGATTATACCATTCAATATCTGAATGAGTGAGAGACATAATCTTTTGTGACCACAACAGACCATCCTTGAGATCCCAAAAAGCGGCAGATCAAGGCAAGTGAGAAATAAATCACTTGCAAAGCAATGGCACACAACAAGTAATCATCCCTCCTCCATAAGAATTCCTAAGATGGACTGATGGTAAGCATCTGCAAGCAAGGTGGGAACTAGATTTCCAATCAAGAATATTTTGATGGCATTAATGTCAACAAAATTAGGAAAGAGGAACAATCTATAGATAAGAATCGCAAGAAGAGCCTCAAAGGTTTCCATACTCTTTATGTCAGCAAAATATTGAGCTCTATCCATCAAAAACTTGGCAGGAAATCCAAGAATTCCTCCCTTATGAGTCATGTGAGCTTTGGTCTATGACATCCTAGAGTGAGTGGCTTCTGTAATGTGTTGAGGCTGAGGAGTCTCCTCCAAACCAGAAAATGGATCTTGATTAGAGATAGGTAATCCATGAAAATAAGAATATTCCTCCAATGTAGGCATGACCTGATAGTCTGGGAATGCGAAGAAATGATATAAGGGATGATAGAACTGCACCAAAGTAGCAAGAATTCCATCCACAATGTTAAGCTTCAAGAGAGATAAGAGTCTTCCATACTTGTTCTTGAAAACCAATGGATCTGCAACCAATCCTCCTAGCTTCCTTAAATCTTCCAGCTTAGGAATTTTGAAAGTATATTTTTGAGTTCTTCTTCTTCCAAAATCCATGGTAGAACCTATGATGTTTGCAAAATAAACCTAAGTTCCTTGAAAAAGTTGGTTAGAAAATGGTGCGTGAATGCATGGATGAATGAATGCAAAAACACACATATACACATATATACAAACATATGGGGTTCAAGGTTTAATGTGCAAGGAGCCATAGGTCTAACCATCCCAAAAGGTATGTACTAGGGTTTTACGTACCTGCAAGATAGGGTTCTGAACAGTTCCCAGAGTCATTGATTCATCTTTCGAATATTACTAGCACACTGATTACTCGAGAATCTCGTCTGAATGTAGCATCACATATCAACTATTTTAGGTTTACACCTTCATAGCCACTGCACTACATCCTAATAGGCCAATAGGGGTAAAGGGATACTAAGGTCCTCAGCTTTTCAGGCTTCTAGGTCGAAAGTAGAAATTTTTTTCACGATTGCTCATTTAACAAATACCACCCTCAAGAGGGCCTCCATTGAGCGAGGGATTCTCAAGTCAACATTTTCAGGATTACTCCCTCAAAGCCTCCTTAACTATACCACCCTTCCTAACTTATTTGTATTTTCAAGTATGGGTTAAGACTTATCTCACCATAATTGGATCACCAAAAGAAACACAAACACATAGCAAGCAAAAAATATACAAATATATACAAATAACATAAATTAACAAGATAAGTTTAATCCTCTTAGGGGAGTGCTCCCCAGCAGAGTCGCCATTTTTGTCGCGGTGAGAATCGAAGACCATAGCTATTAAGTTAGCTATGCTTCACAAATCTTAAGATATCACCACTGATTTTTAATTTATCTAATGGAATGGGTAAAGAAAGAATAACCCATAAACATGCAATGCAAAACAAAGCAATAAAGAGAATATAAGGTTCGGGAATTGGTTATACTTAGGGAATGTATTAGCACCCTAAGTATCTATAGTATCCTATAGGAACATCTTGTTGTATTTGTGTTATTGTTAAGTTGTTTTCTATTTGGTATTGATTGGTGATATGAGACGAGAAATGTTTTTTTTATTGTTTTTGTGTTTGGCAAGACACAAAGTCTTGTTCCTACATACCAATGAAGGATCAAAACCTCATAGTTCGGAGTATAAATTGAAAAGGGGTTTGTTAAGGTGGATTTTATGAAGAATAGACAAGTTATAATCTTAAGGAGAATACTCAACTTGTCCACCACAAACATGTGGAAGATGGATCTTTTCTTCACATTGAGAGAAGAGCTCCAGCTTGGATATAGAATCAACAAGTATGCCACATATCTCTCTCAAGTGGAAAAGAATCAACATATTTTTCAACTATGTCATGGGGTTGGAGAATTATATCTCAACTAGGTATGACTAATGTCTAATCTATTTGAAAAGGTTTTTAATTGAAAAGTCAAAGTGGCAAAAGATTTGAATTCAAGTTAGTGTATTTTAGTCTTATGAAAAAGTTTGAATGTGATTAAGGTATTTGAAGCATTTGCTAAGAAAAGAGTTTGAAAAGATCAATGACCTAAAGTCAAGGTTTTTATTGAAAGTGGTTTTGAGTTCAAGAGAGGGAAACCCTAATTGAATTATCTATAGTTGCATCAATCCTATGGGAAACTTCCTAAAAGGTAAACATCCTAAGGATAGCAAATCATGCAAAATATGTACAAGATGATAAAGATGCATATGTAAATGACATGAAGTCAACAATGAGTCCCTCCCTTAGATTAAGCAACAAGTATATACAATGTACACAATCACTCAACAAAGGAGATAAACATGAGATACATGATACAAGAAAGGTTAACATGGGTCAAAACATGTATAAAGTTTTACATTTAATCAAAGCATGCTTGGATACAAGTAAATATTCGTATGAATAAAAGTGTGGACCTATAAACCATTAAGTCATGTTTCAACAAGATATTATTGGGACATGAGGAAAGGCATACATACAACATGATTTACAAGGACAAGACTCAACATGTATTAACAAAGATAAACACATCATCGTGATCACAACTTGGTCATACTAGACAAATATTCAACATGTGAACAAAGAGTAAAACATGATTTAGGTTAAGAATGTATTCACAAGTTCTAAGCAAATGGATATTTTTGAAACAAGTAAAAACAAGTAGCAACCATTTAAAGTATTCAACATAAATCAAATAATGACATTAAGGATAAGCACATCATCATAGTCATAAAACAAGACCACTACATGAATTAGGAACAAAAACATTGATCATCAAGGATTCATAGTACCATCAACCAAAAATCCTAGATGCTAAACAAGTATGGACATTAAATTTAACAACAATTTTGAAAATACTTTAAACAATTAAGAAAAAGGAGAGAACAAGTGTATGAACATGGGATTTAACAAACAACATGGAAGAAATTTTTTTTAGGCATTTTTAAAATTCTGGCATACAGATACCATATGTCGAGACAGATGTCACAACACTGGGATCAAAACATAGTTTGAACACACAAATAAAAATGCAGGAATATAAATAACAGAAAACTAAAATCAACACCAGAATTATTAACCCAGTTTGGTGCAACTCACCTACATCTAGGGGCTACCAAGCCAGGAAAGAAATCCACTATCAATAATATTAATTTGAAGCTAAACAATCCCATTTTACAACTCCTCACTTAATCCCTACCCAATGCAACTTCTACCTAGAAAATCCTAGATATGAGAACCCCTCTCACTCCCTAATCACCTCAATGCTATCAAACAATCACAATCCCAGTGACTGTATACAAAACAATAAATAGAAGATCACACTTCCAAAACAATACATGGTTTTCTTAAAAGGTTCATCCAAGAACAATACACTCTTTGCTTAAAAGCTTTGAGTGAACAATTAACAATCAGTCAAACTCAATGCATCAGAAGATACATGAGTGACATACAATGAACAAACAAAAACTCTAGGGACCAACCAAAACAGCGGTTAATCCTTATTCTCTAAATTCTTACGGCATGCTCTCTTCTTCAAATAAGGTTTTTATTCTCTTTAAAATGCCTCTAGACCTACTGGACTTAGGCTTCATGAAGCGCACAAATAACAACAATCAGTATAAACTAGCTGCAAATCAACCTGCATCAAAATAGGAAAACATACAAACTTTCCTAAAAAGGCTCATGGATCCTTTTCATGAAAAGTAACAGAATCTGCAATTACAGAAATTCCCACAATATACTCCCATAAAAGTCGTCCACGTGTGCATCATAACACACTCAAAATTCACACTAAAATTACAAAAATAGCCATGCCCTAGCTACCTGGTTTAACATGTCCTAGAACATGTCACAACATCATGTAGAACATGATGTCTGACTGACATGACAAAACATCTAGTTCAACATCTTGCTAACAACATGTTATTTTACCAAAATGCAGCCAATCTAAAAAGCACAGAACTTACAATCTCCCTCTTTAGCAAATTTTGGCTAAAACAACCTTAGCACATACCAAAACTACACAGCAGTAACAAAATCATAGAAACACAAAAACCCAAGAACCACAATGTTGTCAAAACAATAAAGAACACCAGACAACACAATGTCAAGACATTAGGTCTGACATTACAAAACAACACAAGCTACATGAGAACATGTAAGCTTTATACATACTGCAATCTTCTAGCAGCAACAACAAACAAGTTTACCACTCCGCCTTTCACAAACAATCAGTACTCCCCCTAAAGGAGAAAACAAAAAAACTTGAGCAATTCAAGTTCCCATAACTAGCAGCAACAACCACCTCAGCCTCACTCCCCTTGAAGACTTCAACCTTCTGCAAAGACTAATAACTTTACCTAGACATAGCAAAAAGCTCCACATCTTCTCAGCAGCAGCAACAGGCATGACATACTATCATGCTCCCTCTTCAATATTTGCACACAAGCAACAACAAGAAACACAACTACTCTTTCTAAGAAGTAGTGAAACATGACATAAAGTCATGAGATCTGATCTAACATCAGAAAATAGAAAACAACACAACACTTTACTCCCCCTTTTTAGCCAAAAATTGACAAACAGAAATAAGTTAATGTAAACATAAATGGAATCACACATAATGGAAGCACAAAAGAAACAAAATGCATACAACACAAGTTCAGATGGAAAAAAAATAACAACCATAAAGCAACCTCATAATTGAAAACACAAATTCAGCAATGCTCATTGCTTCCTCTAGGATAGCAAACAAATTCAAATTTTGAAGAAAAAAGGTCTAGGCAATACCCAAAAAGACAGAAACAACAAAACAAGCAGAACCAATCATCAGTTGCTAGTGGAATCATCTATGTTATCAGTAGCACGACTTGTATCATCATCATCATTGTTTTTTTTAATATTAGTACCAGTAGCATGCCCTTCTTCTGTTAGAACCCTGATCAGTCTCTCAAACTTGAGCTTCCTTCCAGTGCTTACACGAATCACATCATCCAGCTCCTTATAGGCCTCTTTTAGTTCAGATATAATTTCAAACTTTGAAGTTGAACGCCCAGTCTCCTTAGCAGATGTCAGAACAATGTCTAGAACATGTGTTCCTGCAAACATTTTATAGTGGAGGGACATGGTGGACTCCCTTTTGCAGACACTGTCAGCACTAGTCAAGATACTAGGATCCTGATTAAGTATGATACCACATATAAGAGAAGGAAAAGCTATCGGCACCTTTACTGCACGCGTTCCAACATACTTTAAAGTTTGATCAAATATGTAAGTCCCATAATCAAAACTTGCCTTTGTCCCAATAGCATAGATGAACTTACCCAAACTAGTAGAAATGGTTGGTGTGTGGTTGGTGGGCACCCAATTAGCAGCTCCAATTCTATGCATAATGGCGTACTTCACACTAAGTTTTCCAGTTGAGAGTTTCCATTTTCTAGGCCAATGTACAACCTAATTTGCAGCAATTTCTTTACAGGTCTTGTTGTCTGACTCTTCAAGCTCATCTTGAGGGTCTTCACCTCTTCCTAGGTACCTGTTAATTATGGAGGAAGAAAACTCAACACATTTTCCTCTTACAAACACTTTTCTATAGTTTTTACTCCTCTTGTCATCACACTCAGAGGGGACATTCACCACAAAATCTTTTACTAGTACCTCATAGCATTTAGCAAGATTAGTTATTGATTTTATCAGACCAACATGTTCTATGAGATCCATGATTTCCTTGTAATCTAGGCCATCTTGTCCTAATTCCCGTTCCAGAACTATCCTCCTCTGGTACACATATTTCCATCTCTTCATATTCTCAACATAGTGAAAAGAGATGTTGTCGAAGGGTGCATTGGGCACATTCACAAATGCTCTCTTGACCACAGGTCTTTTAGCAGATGTGATGTCTTGGACATCATCCTCGACATCATAGTCTGAGTCACTAACAGAGACAACATTCATCTTCTTAGAAGGAGTACCCACTTTACTCCATGTTTTGGCAGGACCAACAACTGATTTCTTCTTAAGGCTCCTTGAGGGTGTGGTCTCAACAAATTTACCATTCCTACTCTTTAGTCTTTTGGAAATTCCTGAAACAAGATTTTTTGTGATGACCTCTTCATCAGACATCATTTCATCAATATTGACGACATCACTAGGCACATCTATTCTCCTATTGAGACTTCTTTCCCTCTCAGACTTACCCTGATCCTTAATATAATATGGGTCCTGGTGTTCAGAAACATCAAGTGCATTACTAGCGGGGCCAACAATGTTGGTACTAGTAGTGGCATATTTATGTGCAATCGATGTTTCAACATCTGATACATCTTCTGCCCTAATTCCTCTCAACACTGAATCAATAAACCTACAGATCTTCCTATCAATATCCCTTTGTTTTAATTCATCCTGATTAGGGTTTCCAGTCATAGGAAAAGATATTTTCTTAGAATCCACTTTAGTGGTCTCAATTATAATAGGGTTAATATATAGACTCGTCATAGTGTGAACCTTCTTTACAAAAGAGGGAGTTGTAGAGGACTTACCTTTTGTATGGCTCTTCAGTGGGGTTCTCTCTTTCCTTTGTATATTATCAGCACATGGCACCATTGATAGGGGCATTATATCAAGCACTTGTTCATTTGCAGCTTCCATTGGCGAGATAGGATCATCCCTAACCCTTGAGGGGGGCACATCTTCACGAGCACTTGTAGAGGAAAAACCATGATGTTGAGATATCTTGCAAGAGTTTTAAAAAGAATAGTGTTGAAGTGGTAAAGCAGCAAGCAAAAATATTATTTTCGGAAGAATTTCCTCCGGGATTTGTATCGTCTCCACAGGGATCAGTGTGAGGGAAAGAATGTCGTTCGACAATCTCTACGCCTCTAAGCTTGGGTTTAAATGGTTTGGGATAAAAATGCAAAAGGAAAAATAAAAAACATAAAACAAGAAAATAAATAAATTCTTAAGAAATGAGAAAACTCGTCAGGAGTTGTATTTCGTTCTATCCATCATGTGCTAAAAAATATATGGATCAAATGCATGCAACCTAATTCGCTCGTCAATATCATCACGTATCGCTCACAACAGAGGTTATGTCTAACGCAAAGTCGAGAGATCAACTGTATCATCTCATCGTTGATGTCTCACACAACTCGACAACACGGAGCATTAAGAATCAATACCCACATGAATATTAGTTCTAAATCTATATCTAGCATTTAGAATCTAACAGATGTTCATCTTAGATCGAGTTTGAACTGTATATGTCTATAGCAATCCAAACCCATTATGTAAAAAATCAAGATAACCATCGATAAAGAGCTGTAAAAGAGATTTTATATAAAGATCCATAAATATACATGCAATCAAGATAAACTTACATACAAAACCCCAACAAATGAAAAATACATAGAGAGGAAGGAAGAAGAACACAAATCTCACGGTCTGTCAACTCCGATTGAAGTGGATTCGACTCCGGATCGTCAAGATGCACCCTCCAATGTTGTTTCTAAGCTAAATCTACTCAAGAATGTGTTTGATGAGGTTGGGGTAAAAAGTTCTCAAACAACATAACCTAAAAAATGCTGAAAAATCACTTAAATAGGCAAAAATAGGTTCCAGTGTTCGCCTAGCGAAGTCCCGTTTGCACAGCGAACTTATGCCTCATTTTCTATTGCCAAAACATTGTTTTTCACGCGTTTTAGAAATTTATGTTCGCCTAGCGAACATGACAGCAAACCAGCACTTGTTTTGACCATAACGTTTAAACCGTAACTCTGTTTTACCCGCGGTCGGAAGCTTTGGAAAGCTTATTCAATGCTCTATAAGACAATGAAAAAAATATCATTGCTTATATACCTAAAAAAATTAGAGAAAAGCAATTAAACTCAATGATATTTACGTGATACACAATATATACACTATAATGTAAACTATACAACATATGCACAAGAGTTTAGGTTTATTGGTTGAATTAAGCCAATAAGTGCCAATTATTTACACTCAAAATCAGTATATTTTAGCACTTATCAAATATATCATGATATCTTTATTGAATTGGGAGAAGAATAGACTGGAGGATAAAAACACAGAAGGGGGATAACAAGAGGGAAAATTGATTTGAAATTATTTCCTTAGATTGGCGTGTGCCTCTTGATTGGACAAAGAGAAATATTTATTGGCACGCTTGATCACCATTAATTGACATAGATTTTCACACTTGTATATTCCAAATTTACCCGTCAGTCTTTTAAATTGATTAGCATTCAACATTTTACCAAAAATGACTGCCATTTGCTGGTTAGTCGTCACGTGTTCATGGACACACATCTTGTTCTCTTCAAGTTCTCTTAAGAAGTGATGAAAAATATCATGGTAGTGCTGAATGAACATTTTGACATAATTATGGCACTCAGATATAATGTCATAACATCCTTCCAGACATTATACTCTGTAAACATTTATTTTATGCAAGCCAGCTGACAACAACTGCTTTCTACATCCATATTAGTGGACATGGTGACACTTTTTATCTTCTTACTGAACCAAGATATAAGAGTGTTTCCAAGGGAGAGACAACTTCCTGATGTTCTCTTCCTATTGCCACGAGAATTCTTGTACAGACTTTGATCCATACTCATACAGCTTTCATCATGCTCAACCTTGAGTTTTGGAATCCCTCTGAGAACTCCATTAAGGATGACCTTCTTTATACCATTATGATGTAAGTGGTCAAGAATTTGTGCCATAGTTTAACTTTATCGTCTTGGAGAAGAAGACATGTGGAGTGACAGCTCATATCTTGAGGAACTTGCAAGTTACAATTGCCCTTAGATCTAACATCCTTCATAAGCATACCATGTCCCTTTTTATTCCTAACTCCATAAGGGAAATTGATATACGAACAAGACTCGATGTCTAAGTTTCAGTCTTCTCCTAGAGAGATGTGAGCCACCAGACAACTAGCAACCTTGGGCATCCATTGTTTAGTAGTGTCCTTCTTGGGTTGGGTTGCATAACAGGTTTAGAATATCCATACAGTTTGTAGCAGAAAGGCTTTATGTGACCAAAACAACCACAATGATGACATATCCAGCGATGGACTTTGCCTCTAGGTTGATTTCTGCTACGATGTTGAGAAATTTGATTCAAGATCCCAGATTCAGGTTTAGCAGAAGTAAAGTATGTAGTAAGATCTATCCCTTTTTTAGTTTGATTATCAAAACCTATTCCATTCATGTCTCTTTCCACTTTCCCAGCCTGGAAAATTTGATCTAATGTGTCAGTACCAATGTTCAGCATTCTAACATGCTTGGTCATGTTGTCAAGATTTGAAGACAGTAAGGTCACTTTATTTTCCAGCTCAGAGATGGTTACCTGGTGCTTTTCGTTTTTAGTCTGTAATTTGGATATGATTTTCTTTTGTTTTTCAATTATTTGGTAGACTTCTTCACTTTTAATACATAATTCCTTGTATGAGGCAGGCAACTCATCATAAGGTACTTCTTCATCACATAAGCCTTCTTCAGAGTCACACCTTTTAGTCAAGACACCTACATGCATGGCATACTCATTATCATCACTAATTTTAGAGTCATCATCAGACCAACATACAGACAACCTCTTCTTCTGTTCCTTGAAGTATGTAGGGCATTCATCTTTATTTTGACCAAAACCTTTACATTCATGAATTTGAGTTATATTACCTTGAATAAAGTTTCCTTTATCCCTTTCCTTGTTCATAGTGCCAAAAAACACACTCCCTAGAGCTCACCCAAAAACAGAACAGGGAGACCAGCTCTGATGCCAATTAAAATTTTGGACGCAGATACTAGATGTCACAACACTGGGATCAAAACACAGTTTGAACAAACAAACAAAAATGTAGGAATATAAATAATAGAAAACTAAAATCAACACTAGAGTTGTTAACCCAGTTCGGTGTAACTCACCTACATCTGGGGGCTACCAAGCTAAGAAGGAAATTCACTATCAGGATTATTAATTTGAAGCTAAACAATCTCAGTTTACAACTCGTCACTTAATCCCTACCCATTGCAACTTCTACCTAGGAACTCCTAAATATGAGAACCCCTCTCACTCCCTAATCACCTCAGTGATATCAAACAATCATAATCCCAGTGATTGTATATAAAACAATAAATAGAAGATCATACTTCGAGAATAATAGTTGGTTTGCTTAAAAGCTTCACCCAAGAACAATACACTATTTGCTTAAAATATTTGAGTAAACAATTAACAATTAGTCAAACTCAATGCATTCGAATATACATGAGTGACATACAATGAACAAACAAAAACCTTAGGGACCAACCAAAACAACGACTAATCCTTATTCTCTAAATTCTCACGGTATGCTCTCTTCTTCAAATAGGGGTTTTCCTCTCTTTAAATAGCCTTCAGACCTACTAGACTTGGGCTTCATAAGGCGCACAAATAGCAAAAATCAGTATAAACAGGATGCAAATCAATCTGCATCAAAATAGGAGAAAATACAAACTTTATTAAAAAGGCTCATGGGTTCTTTTTATGAAAAGTAACAAAACCTACAATTACAAAATTTCCATAATATACTCCCATACAAGTCGCTCATGTGCGCATCAGAACACACTCAAAATTCACACTAAAATTACCAAAACAACCATGCTCTAAATACCTGGTATAATATGTCCTGCAACATGCCATAACATCATGTAGAACATTGTTGCACCCCAAAATTTGACCAACATTTCTTTACCTAGCTTATGTTTCATTTCATTCACCTTAGCATTATCATTTGCATTTCATTGATATGTATGCAGGAGATCAAGAGGTATGACTACCAATCAAGAGCTACACAAGACTATGAAGCTAGCCAAGAAGGTTATTCAAGTGTTCAAGGGTAGATATCTTTGTCAGAGAAGTCAGAAGATCCTCAAAGAGAGTGGTTGAAACCAAGGTGATGTGCCTCCTAACTTGAGAGTTGGGGGAGCTCCTCAGATGATTCTGAAGCCAAGAATGTGGACTTGAAGCCTTGAGAGAGCTTATGAGATGTCTTGAAAGCCATCATGAAGCCTAGACAGGTCATTATGCAAGGTTAAGAAGCCTCAGCCATGAGTGGTGTAATTAGGGTTTGACTGGGTCAACCCTAGGTCAACTGATGATTTGGAGAGGGTTGAGACCTAATCCAAGAGCCATGTGGTCATGGATTGATAAATTGAGATGTTATAAGTATGATTCCAAGGTCAACTCATCATGATTTAAGAGTTTGAGAAGTTTCAAGCTAGGGTTTCTAAGGCTTGACAGTGTAAAATCCCCTAGTTTGACCCCTATCTTCAAGGAAGTTTAGCTCAAGATGTGATTGTCATCTTATCTTACCCCCAACATGAATGTTGTAGAGCTTGCTCTTAGCTTTAATTTGAGTACTAGAAGTCCTTGATAGGATTTGTAGAGCTCATGTTATGACTTTGACAAGTTACAGGTCATCTGAGGTATGTGAATCTGGGGCCTTGAAAGTCACCCAACTTGCATCCAACGTTTTCCCAAGAAGGATGATTCCTATGAACTTTTGGTTAACATGAATGTTGTTCCTTATCTTATTAGCTTTCTAGAGAGTACCATAAGTCCTTGATAGGATTTGTAGAACTCAAGTTATGGCTTTGACAAGTCAAGGGCATTTTGGTCATTTGGAGATTACAGGTCATTTCAAGCATAAGGCCATAACTCCTATTTCCAAGCTTCAAATGGAAAAATATTCAACATCAAACTTGCTTAAAATGATGTTTTAAGGCTATTAAGGAGGTCATGAGATGTTGAAAAGGCTTGTAGCTCAAAGTTGTAAAAATGACCTAAAATAAGGGCATAAGTTAAATAAACCAAAGTTGGAAATTGATATTTTCAACCTACACATCCAAACCATGGCATGTAATATATCATTTTGACTCTAGAAAACATTTTAGAAACAATGGTTTAGCCACATTTTTGATTTGAGGTCTAAATTGTGGACTTGCTTTGAAAAGCACTTGCTTGCATATTAAGTAACATGTGCATAACTTAAAATTAAGGCATGGGCAAGGAACTTGGCAAGCTAAACCCTTCCAAAATGTCACTAGGGGAGAAATTGAAAGAGATTGAGATGAATTTCAAGCTGCAAACAGAATTGCGCATGGCATGATAAGTGATTCAAAATCTCATGACATGAGATGTGTAAAATCCCATTGGAAGGATCTAGAGGGTTCTAGATCATCCAAACTTCATCTATATATTGAGTAGAATGGATCCATGGTAGAGGTTGGTGATCATTGAAGGATTGAGCATAGTTTGAGATTGAGTTTTCATAGATTGCAATTGAAATCGGTTTCATCAAATTCCTCAACTTCCATTCATTTTCTTGATTGATACTCCTTCCATGAGTGTCAAGGAGTGATTTCAGATCATTTTCAAGAAGAATTGGTGGCTAGATCGTGTGGGAGCAAGTGGTTTTCAGCACCTGCAACTCAGCATCGTGTTTCAAGATTGAAGCACTTTCCATTGAATCTTTTGCATACAGAAGCAAGGAGGAGGTTCAGTGATCGTGTCCAGAAGATTTGAGAGCTTGAAGTGAAGATTTGGTGCATCTGTTATTCAAGAATTTCCAGGTTGGTAATCTTCTTCCTATAGCTTGATTTAGGTAGAATTAGGTTGAATTAAGGTGCTAGATTAGTTGTAGAATGGCGTAGGATGGATTTCAGATGGTTAATTGATGAATTAGAGACAAAATAGGAAGATCACCATTTTCGGTTGAGATTGGGAGATGATGATTCTTGGGGTTTCAGAGGAAACTAATGGTATGGTTGAATTTGTGGCAAAATTTGGAATGAGTTTCATATTTTAACCTCTTGGATTGGAGGCCTCTAGGAAGAACTAGGGTTGAAGGGGATGGCCGGAGTTCCACCGGTGGTGGCCAGAGCTGGGCGCGAAGCTCAGAGGTTTGAAAGGTAGGAGATGAAGTTTACATCATTGGATGAGGGATTGACCTTTGACTGGGAGCTGATCCAACGACTGCGTTTTAAAACTGGGTTGTGAAGGATTTCTGAAGGAAACACTGCGTTTCATTTATTTGATGTTTTGGGCTTAGGGATCTGAGTGCTATTCACACCCCCCAGCGAGCCCAACCCAGATTTTGAACTAAGTTTGATTGCTAGTTGCACCGTGTACTTGGTCATTTTAATTGTATTTTCATTTAATTTCCATTTAATTCATGATTCTTGTAAAAATCATAACTAATTGAATATTAATCCAATCACACCCATTCTTTTTGCATATTAATCATGATTGAGTCTATTATTTTTTAGAGAAAAAATATTTTCATTTCATGTAATTTCTGATTTAATTGGAATTTTTCATTTTAATTGATATTAAAATGTTCATGTTTGATGCATATTTTTGTGGAATTTTGTTTGATCTCATGGTGATGATTTTGAGCCTAATTTTTTTTGTGTGATTAGGTTAGACATGTATGATCCCATATAATTTTTCTCACATTTTTGTGATGAAAATAGGTGTGCTTTCTAGATTGATGTTTAGATGCTCCTCTTTAGGGTTTTAGGTTTGATACCTTAGAATGTAGAATTTAGTTCTAGGTCCAATTTGATGGTTTGATCTTTGAAACTAATGTGGTAGAGTCATGATTGACCTAGGTTCCCATAATAATTTTTGTAAGATTTTACAATTGATTTTAGTATTTTAGTTAGGACTAACTTTAGTACTAGGTTTTAGGTGACCCTAATTTACTAATTCAACTAGTTTAACTCATTTAGTTCCCTTAGATTAGGGTTTGTGCTTGGTTTGCCTTTGATTGAGATTGAAGACAAGTTGAAGACAAGAGGAGGATGCTTGAGGTGGCTTGAAGTTGCTTGGAGCTTTGGATTTGTTGGTGCCTGAAGGTGTCTGATGAAGATTAGAAGATAGGACATAGGGAGAGCCTTGTAGTTAGAATGATCTCTTTCACAAACATGGAAAGCATCTTGTGCTTCCATTCCTCCCAATGACTAAAAGTCCTTTTCAGATATTCACATCCCTCCTTTGGAAGGATGAGTGGCTTTATCTGGGAAGTAAAACTTTGAGGGAACCAGTCTCTCATAATGATGAACCCTTACAGGCTTCCTTTGGTTGTCAGTAAGCTGTTTACCATTCCCACTCATCATGTTCAATCAATTGTCTTTTGGGCTGAGTATCTTGAAAGATGTTAGGCTTGAGTTTGAAGATGAAGACTTCATTGAAGAGTATGGAAGAGGATGATTCCTTGAGCATTGCCATTGCAGTTGAAGCTTGAAGAGCAAGAAAAGCAAGTTGATACTTGAAGACCCAATGGAGATTGAATGAAGAGCTGAGGCTTGAGAAAGAATTGAAGGATGAAGTTGACACTCCCAAATGATTGAAGATTACTCTGAGAAGCTGAAGCTTGTAGGAGAAGAAGTCCAAGTTGAGACTGGTGAAGCAAAGAAAGCTGAAGCTTGAAGACTGAGTTGATACTTATGAAGAGGAAGACTGAGTTGATACTTATGAAGAGGATTCAATTGAGAATGAGTGTAAAGCTGAAGCTGAGGAATAAAAGACAAGTTGATACTTGAGACTTGAGAGCCTGAGGGAATCAAGTTGATACTTGTGGTTAAGAGCATAGCCTGAGGGTGGAGTTGACTGGAAGATGAAGCTTGAAGAAGAAGATTAAGTTGAAAATTATGTTTGATATGTTGAAACCTGGGGAAGAAAATTGATATTTGTCATGAAAGATGATAGCCTTGAAGGGTGGTGGAAGTCTGAAGACTGAGTTGCTGTCAGAAGAGCTGAAGCTTGAGGATGGAAGAGAAGGATTGTTGATCTGCTTTCTTGTCTGTTTTCTTTTCTGTATTGATGTGTCTTGTTTGACTTGCTTGATGCATTAGAATAAGTCCATGACTAGACTAACTTTAATCTAAGAGCATGGTTGCACTAGAGGTTGAGTTGCTCCCTCTGCTTGTATTGTTACTGTATGGCTTTGCTTGCGGGTATTCGGTAGAGCCCTGCTCCCTTGCCCATGTGGTTTATTTTGCTTGACAACATTTTATTTTCTGCTGTATGATTACAGTCTCTTATATCCTGCTTGATAGCATGTGTTTATTTTCCTGTATGATTACTGTTATTCATATCTGGCTTGAGGTTGAGATGAGCTTGTGGAGGCTGCTGCCCCACACACATTTCCTCCCTCACTTGCATTGCATGCATTTTACAGTCGTTTACTGTTTACTGTTTACTATTTAAGCTGATGCTTTATCTGTTTCTGTTTATCATTGACATGATCCCTTAGGAATCTCACTTCCTTTGATAAGGAAGTGATGATTAGAACTTTAGGTTGAAACCTATGCATGACAACATCTAGGAGTTCCTTGTGTCAAACCTCAACTATAGGATGAATCCTTGGCATGACAACAGTAGGACTTGATAGTCTCCCCGTAGTTGAGCCTGTTCTCTTCTCATCTCAAAACAGCTTAAGATACAGTAATCATGAATGATTTCTTTCGTACGTTACGAGCCTTAAGCTATCTGAGAAAGGATTGTTGGAGAGCTTCTTTTCAACAGTCTGGATGTCTAGTATGGCACCCTTTGGGTGACATGCGACGCATTCACTCTCAGGTCATAGTCTTTAGTGCGATTGAAATTGCAAACACAATAAAAACCACTTCTTTCGTAAAAGACAGAAAACAAACTTCAAACCTTTTTGCCCCGTGGGCCCATAATTCAAAGGAAAGCTTTTCTGAAGAAAAGAGTGTCGTTAAACTTCAGCGCCACCGCAAACAGGCTTTGTCCCTAACTGCTGAAACTGCTGTTTAACCTTACTCGATAAAACAGATGAATCTGAATCCCCGTAATCCGTATTATCCCGAACTATGTAAGCTCTGATCTCTCATACCTGTTGAGAGTACGTAGGCACAATACTGATGTATTGGCGAGCCACCTTCCCCCGTCCGTAACTCGTCGTAGGGCGAACTACGTTGACTCTGATTTCTCATTCTCTGATGAGAATACATAGGCATAAAGCGCGACGCTTTGCCGAGTCATTTTCTTTTCTTTTTTAAGCCAGCCTTGATAGGTAGATAGATAAACCAACTCGTCCAGTAAACACAACAAGCGTGGATCCCGTCGAGTACGACGGACGTGAGGGGTGCTAATACCTTCCCCTTGCGTAACCGACTCCCGAACCCTGACAACAGTTGCGATGACCTTGTCTTACCCTTTTCGTCAGGTTTTTCCGATCGTTTCCTTTCCCGCTCCGAGGGATAAATAACGAAAGGTGGCGACTCTTCTGTTTTACCGGCACCTTATTTTCGCGGAAGCGACAAACATGATGTCTGACTGACATGGTAGAACATCTAGTTCAACATCTTGCTAACAACATGTTGTTTTATCCAAATGCAGCCAATCCAAAAACCATAGGATTTACAATTTTAAAATGCGAGAAATAAAATAAAAAGGAAAATAAAATGTTTTTGTGATATTTAAAGTTGATTTTGAAATAAATAACATAAATAATAAAATATTGGTGAAAAATAAAATAAATGAGGAATAAAACTAATAAAATGTTTTTGATATTTTGATGTATTAAAATAAAATTAGAAAGTTTAAAATTAAATAAAAGGATCTAACTTAATTAAAAGAAACAATTAAGAAAGAAAGGAATTAGTGGTAAAAAGAAAAGGGGATGTTGCCAAGGGGTCTTGAACCCACACCATAAAGCTTATAGCTCAAAACCTTAACCACCAGACCATGCACTACATGGTGATTAAAAGGTGCACGTAGTGAATAATATATAATGCTTCAAGACAAAAATGAACAAAAAAAATAAAATAGAAAAAGGTTTGGGGAGAGGGGGATTTGAACCCCAGACCCTTCGTTTCACAAACACACTCAAAACCAGCTCTTGACCGCTTGAGCGCAATGCCAATTCAAGTAATAATGCACAAACAACATATAATATATTAAACTTAATATTTAAAACAGAAATTCGCACCACCCAAACTTCTTCTTCCTCATGAACATCACCTTCTATTAAAATTGAGCTTTCTCCATTCTGAACCAAATGGAGAAAATAGACACACTACCTTGCTTGAAATTTCATGCGGATTTCAAAAATGATAATGGTTTTAATTTATATCAAGTGTACCTTCTTGATTTCTAACAAGAACAGAAAACCCTAAAATTTTCAAACAAAAATTAAATTCTTCACAGCATCAATCAATGACAAACATGACAGGGCTTTCAATCCTCACATTGTAACAAGTATTATGGTAACATGAATGATAAAAAATGATGCTTCTAACTATGAGCTTGTGAAAAGAAAACTTACCTCAAATGGAGAAATCGGGTTTTCTCTAGAGTAATTACATATGCAAAATGATGATTGCTACAACTTCCTCACACCTCTAGGAATGTGTTGATGTGCTTAGCTTGAGTTAAAACTCTCTGAATCCTTCTATCCAAACGAAGTCGCAATGTGAAAAAGTGAGGTTGTGATGGATGTGTTCAAGCTATTATAGAATAATTTTAAGGCTTTAGATAGGTTGTATGAAGTTTATGTGAAGTGTTTGAAGCGTTAGACTAAATGGAGATGGTCAGAACATAGAGTTGTGGAGTTTTGGCTCCTTCGTCAACAAAGTGACCAATGGAGGGTTGAATTTTTTATTGGAGTTTTTCTGGTGTTGTGATGAGTTTAGGCAGCTTCTATGTAGGATTTATGGTGTGCTGAAGTGATTGGTTTGGTTTTTTTGTGACTGTGGTGAGTTTTAGAAGGTTTTGTGACTTTGGTGCAACAGTGGAGAACAAGTGTAATGTGTGTTTGCTTACTGATATTGAGGGAGGTTTATGGCTCAATGTTGTGTGATTTGCATCTGGTATGAGGTGGTATTTATATTGAAAACAATCTGATGCAAGTTTCCAAGGTTTGGACAAAGAGAGATCAAGATCTAATGGACATTTCAACTTTTACATAAAGTTGATTCAAGTACAAGTAGCCTTTTGCTTCTAGTGTGGCTTCCAGTTGACCTTTTATTGGGTGATCTTTAGATGGTACAACTTTTAGGAAATGATCAGATCAAGTTCTCCAACTTATGGAACATGCAAAAGTCAAAAACACCTTTTCAACCTTTGTCCAAAACACAATGCACCATAGCACCCTGGATGATTCTTTTGTATGATGAACCAAGATCAATTAGGATGGGATTTGGTACCACTGGAAATATTTTGGGACAAGGAACAAGTTCCTAGTAGATCACATGCTCAGAAAATGCTTGCAACTTGGCTAAAATCATCATCCAACTCGTGTGAAATTTTGTTTGTGCAATTTTGTCTTAGGTCAAACTGCCTTACCATGGTCACTTTGCAATATTGTAACTTCATGCTCAAGCAAGATGAACTTGTGATCTTGGTATCATTAAAAAGATGATGTCACATACTACAACTTTGATGTTGACCACTTGGAAAGAATCATTTTGGATCATTGATATAATTGACCAACAAAATTGGACTTTTCAATGATTTATAGTTTGAAAATTTTTCTAAGTATTGGCACTTTCACATCTTTGAAAAACCACAACTTTAATCAATCAAAAATTCCAATTGGTAAATTCTTTTGGGTCCATTATTTCACCAATTACCATCTTTAAAATGATTCCTCAAGTGTTTTCATTGGATGCTTGAGGTAAAAGTTATAGTCTTGGAAAGTAGGACATTTGTCATGGGATTTTGTAACTTAGAAAAATTTACAAAACCCTAATTTCCACATGTTTGAATATTTCCTTGATTTCCTTAATTTTCTTTATTGGTCATGATAAAATTCACCTATTTTCATGATCTTTGACTTGTGAAGTCCATGTTTTGGCAAAAAATCTTAAAAGTCAAACTTTGACTTTGATGGACATTTGACTTTTTCCAGTTGAACTTGATTTCTTCAATTGTTAAAGGATCAAGTTCCTTGAATCAATACAACCACATGAATGGGTTAAGATGATGTACTTAAGGTCTTTGAATTATGTCTTGAAGTGTAGGATCATGTCTTGCTCAAAAAGTCGGCCCCATGCTGAATTAGGCCAAAACCCTAATTTGGGTGCATATGATGACCTAGGGCTTGATGAAATGGTATTGATGGAATCTTGCACCTGATTATTAACATTAGGTGAACTTTGATCATATTGAGAGGTTGAGAATCACATTACTCCTTGATTGGACAACTTCTAGGTGCCAAAACCCTGTCTTGCAGTTGTTACACCCTAATTTAAACCCTAAGATCCCATACGTCAGCTTTGCATCTAATGTCACAAACAAGATCATACTTGGTTCTCCTACCTTCCTCTGTGGTTTTGGTTCTGAGGGAGATCACCAAGCACCTATTTATTTATTTTTCTTTATGTTGTTTATGTGAACTAACCCTAATCAAAATGCCAAAAATATGTTTGTTTTTCCCTTTACTAACTTTTTCAGGAGGAAGCTTAGATCAAGAATATCAAACACAGTCCCTCGGCTCGAATGGAATTCATTTGAACAAAGTCAAAGTTGATCTGTAAACAATTTAAAATTCATCTGATCTAGAGTTTCCAAGAATTGATTGATTATTATTCAAGATACTCTAAGGTCCATGTGTTTATTTCCATGCCTTCTTTAACAAACAATCGTATCGAACCAGAGCCAAGACATCACAATAAAAATCCATTTTTCTCATTTTTTTCATTGTGTTAATCTATTTACCAAAATCTACCTAAATTAGTTAATCGATTAACACGTGCATTTTTGCGTAAAAACAGAATTTTCAAATTCGGCAGCATTTTGGCACACAAATTCACTTGTTTCATCATGAGAATATTCTAGATCACTTTCATTTAATTCCCCTACCTCATCATAGTTAATTCCCATCATACACCCTCATTAATCACCACTTAATCTTGATTTTTCCTCCAAATTCAATTTCCAAGCCTAGATTAAATTCCAAACCACCAAAATTCTTAAGCCTAAACTCTATAAATAGAGCCCTCATTTGATTCATTCTTAAAGCTATTGATATCCAAATTCACCTTGTCAAAATTCTTCCTCATTGTCGCACCCTAATTTTTGACCGTAAGATCCCACCTATTTTCGCGTATTTTCTTTTGTCATTTGACTTTAATTTAATATTTATGTTTTACGGCTAACCAATTTGTGCGGATGCAGCAATTCCAAGCAAAGATAACATTCATGCCTACATTTAAACAAACTCAGGATGGGATTCAAGTTAGACCTGGAGTTCATAGTTTGGTCTTGGACTTGTTTTAGGATGTTTTCATTGCTCCCAAAACCATAGGTATTGTCTTAAGAGATTTCGTCTCTCCATTCACACCTTGTAGCAAGTTGGGTTCGGACTAAAAGGTCAAATTATTCAAGAGTTTAAATTGGTCCAGAATTATTTCAAGCTTTGATCTAAACTCATGGTAGTTTGGTTTCAAGCTATGTTCATTAATATGAAAAGAGTCCTCCATGTTCAATTTCTATACCAACGTCCAAGTTGATTCTAATTTCAGAATTTGAATGCCCGGGTTGATTCCAATTCAGTTTAAGATTACATTATTAATAAGTTGGATTCATAAGAATTGCACATGCTGCAAAAAAAATACAAAAGCGGCTATTTGAATCGCCACGGAAGCATGATTGTAGAAGCTCCCTTTTGAAATACTTACGGACAAAGTAAAAGCAGGATATACTAGGTGTGTCGCGATTTCCTTTGGTTGGATCATACTACATTACTCCTAACTGTGGAAGCTACAAAATTCATCATGAAGTGAGTTATTGTATTACAAAGTTCAAAAAGCAAGGTCACCAATACTACAAGAATTCCATTACATAAATATTCGACATGTTGCAAAGTTACAAGAACTTAAAGGCTAAGAGCGTTTTATCTAAAGGTTTTCTTCATACATTAAGGATACAACATAAAACACCAAAAGCAGAATGTACAAGAATTTGGTTTATTGCCTTAAACTTCTAAAAGCAGGTTCGCCACTTTTAAATGCCTAAGGTGTGGATACATACTCCCCAGCCTAATTTTAGTATGTCCTTCAATCATCCCCTGTTCTTGGAACAACTTTTGGTACGCCTCACTCAAGACACCCTCCCATCTGTTTTATTGGCATGACTTTGGCATATCTCTTCTTGTGCATACTGCTGCCGAAAGAGAAAACAACAACTAACTATCCATAAGAAAGTTACAAATAGCAACATATATTTTGAGGTAAGTCTTGGAAGAGGGAACAACCTGTACCAGCGCACCCTTTTGCGGTACATGTTTCCTACCCTGGTTGCGTCGCAGCAGATTTGGTAGAGCGGTTGTGGACTCTTGCTTGGCCGTCCATTATCACCTTGATTCGTTCAGACCTCACCCCAATCGCTATGATGGACTTCTTCACCAAGGCAGCTATAACCGTTAGCGGTCCTTTGGACGGAAATTAATGAACAACTTGCAGTTAAAAGGTCCTGCATAACAGAAGGACATGTTAGATTCAACGGTTCTGCTAATGCCGCCATTTAGTACTATAAATCAACTTCTGCTAAATTCTGTAAAGAGAGCCAGAAGAGCGAACTTACTGTTATTGGTTGATCCATGAGTTTGCTGAGCTCGATATTCCCAACGCTCGCATTCAACACAGGAAAAAAAATTTCGAGGCAGCCTTTTGCAACTCTTCAGAGCCGGTACCAAGCGCCCCGCAAATTCCCACAGCGTTTGCACAGTTCTATTAACCTCGGAGACGGTTGAAGCGACGAGCGTTGCATACGTGAACTGCAATGATAAAGCCAAGCTTCCCCAAAAGAAAACAAGAAAATTAATTGAAACTACCAATGTTTATAAACAAGTACTGAAGGGTGTTGATGAGATATACCAGATACTCAAATGGGCAATGGATTGCACGAGTCACGTCAGCATTTTGAATCAAACAAGAAATCACTTCATCACCAACAGTCATCGTTTCAACAGCCAGTATTAACTTCGACCTCACATGGATGATGCCAAGAGAGATCCTGAGGCACCATCCCACGACTGTGGCCAGTTTTCAAAGTTTTTTGTTTTCCGTGCTTGGGACATGAGGTCAATGGAACTTCTTTGCTGAGCGTGAAAACTTCCGGAAGGCTCACGAGAATTACAATCGGCACCATGCTGGAAGAGATTCAGAGTTTGTATAGGCAACTTCAGCCCTTAATTTACCTGCATAATACCCAAAAGAGCAAGGTCCACCATTAGTCTCTAAAATAAGAACTCACGATATTGAGAACAAGAACAAAAGTAATCAAATACCTCACCACCGTTTCTACCAGTACTCATGCTGAATTTGGAGAACAACTTCATAGCCAATTCACTTCATCAAGAGCAAGCAGCCACGGCTTTGGCGAACTCCACAGTGGTAGCAAAGTTAACCTGTCGATCAGGATGATACACTGTTAGAGAAGAATTTAAGTTGATTAAAGAAGAAGAACAAATGAACATTAAGGCAGATGAAAGACTCGAAGAACAGTTGCCTCATGTTTTTCCTCCTAGAACAGACACGCGTATTGATTTTAGAAGGAGAAGGTTCAAGGCCAATATCAGTTTGTTATCATACAGAGTTAAGAGGATTTACTTGTTGCCCAAAACTGGTTCCAAATCAGCCATATTCTGTCCAAAGCAATCGAGCACGATCAAGCGTAATCACCTGAAAATAGAAACCAGAAATCAAGGCATTGAGATTAAATCGGAAGTGAATTCTTTTCTTTCCTAAGCAGCCGTTCAAACTTACCAAAACAGGAATACACAAATTTGGAAGTTCATTTTCAAAAGGATAAAACAAATCAGATTTTCAAGACATGTCCCGACATGTTAGAGCGAAAACGGAAACTTCCGTAACAGAATTACTAGTGTTAACGTTACCTTCCAAAACAGTTGCCAAACATGTCCACCCGGATTTGGAAAGAACTTTAGTGGAGAATCATTGAGGAAAGGTTTGGTGAAGCTATAAAAAGAGGGAAATCCACACAAATAGACAGAGAGAAAAACCTCAAAGTTCCACAACTCCAACGAAAAATTCCAAACTAGCAACTTTGTAGCTCCAATTAGCTTCAGCCCCAATCTCAAACCCAAAACCTGGAAATTGCATTCAACAACATTAGAATTACACAGCCATCAACAGAAACCCAAACATTCAATATCCATGTAAATCCCATCAAAAACCCCGAAATTGTGAAATAAGAGAATTTATATCTGTGTTCGTTCGAAATCATCGCCGCCGAATGCTATTGCCCATCCCCGGGATCCCTTCAACATTTCCGTCCGCGAAACCCTCCATTTTTCGCGAGTCTCCGTTGAATCCACCGCGAGTCCGCTATCAGCCGCTTTCAAAAAACCCCTGCAAAAATTGAAACAATGAGTGTCTTTGTTGCCAACACTTTAACACTTCCTTTTTGTCAGTTGGTTGTCTATATAGGAAATCGAAAAAGGAAGAAGAGGAGAAGAAGCGAGAGAGATAGACGGAACAGGAGAGACCCTCGCAGAGAAAGAAGAAGAAAGATTGACGACGGAAAAGACGAGAAATCGAGAGGAGAAAGGAGAGGAGATGCAACCGGCGAAAAGGGGAGGGATGATTTGGGATTAGGGTTTCATGTTTTTTTATTTTGTTTTATTTGTAATATAATCTAATGTCTGCACCCACACGCACATCACATGCACCCATACACATATCACCGTTTGATCCATCATCAGATCTTAATAATGCGCTTCACACATGCACACTACCATAAACCCTCGCCAGTGTACTACACTAGATCGCGCCTCCCCCTTTAATCTCGTCATTTTCCGTTTAAACCTTTTAATTGAACATTTAACCCTTAATTAATCTATTAAGATAACCTTTTAAACACTTAATTGATATTTATTTTTATTAATTAATTTGCCCAAACTTTTATAGTTCTTTAAAAACAACTTAATATTTAGTCATCTCACAAACTTTTTATTTAATAATTAAAACTCATTTTTCTTTTAAAATATCACTTAATTCTTAATTAGGAATACTCTATTAATTGGTCCACCCTTTTTTCCGATTATATTAAAAAAAAACTTTTAATTAACTTGTTCCTATTATTAAATAAATAGAACTCTTTTATAAAACTCTCCTAAAAATAATTAAATCTTTTTTTGTAAGAAAACCCTCTTAATTAAATATCCCAATTAATCTAATAAATAATTTTTAAATCGACCATCTCTCCTTTTTAATAAAATGACCCTTTTAGATACCTCTTAGTTAAATTTCTACTTAGAATTTAATTCACACCTAAAGCTTTTTTAAATTTATATAATTAATATAATTTCTTATAAAATCAATCTCATCAAAGGATATAATATAATTCAACTTTTTTCTTCAAATCAATTCAACTCTTTTCTCTAAAATCAAATCGACTAAAAATCAACCAACATCGTAATACAATCAATCATGCACGCTTGCGCCCCTTCTCCACGCACGTATTCACATTCACAATCCACTCACTTACACCCTAGCGCTTTCATGCGTATGTATGGTTTTATTTATCCGCCCTTTATCATCGCAATTTATTTTACAGCAATTTACTTTTCTCGCACCGCATTTCGTCCAAAGGAAGAATCTGCACATGACCTAAACAATCGTGCGTGTGCATCTACATGTGCATCATAATCCCCTTGATCCTTGATCCCATTCAAGTCGATCTTTTAGGACATATCCTACCCCATAGGAGGACCTTTGTCTTTATTTTACAACATAGAAACAAAACTCAATCAAATCAATCAAACAATATTCAAACACATTAGAGAATAAGATGTTAATCATCTTAAGCGAGATAAAACTCCTACCCCATAACAATTCAATCAATTCGTAGGGACTTTGCCTTAAGAGAGATAGAGACGTACTTGTCAATTAAATTTCGAGTACTTAAGCCCTTCTCTTAAGACGATGCAAAGACTGTTTTCCTATAAAATTGTGGTGGTTAAAATCAAGTAATCTCCCTTAGAATGACAACTCATCTTTTCTCCTAAAATCAATCAATCAACTACCCTAAACCCGTAGGAATTTTGACCACAGTCAAAGATCTCCTCAAACCCTTTAGGGGAACTACAGATACTCTGATTCCACTCCCGTAAGGATATGTAGGCATAAGATGCGATATCTTATCGAGTATACTTAGAAATAAACCCCTAGGTCTTTCACCCATTAAGCAGATAAACCTTAGCAATAAACAAACATAAAACAAGAGGTTCCTGTAGAGTACTACAAAAACTTAGGATGCTAGCACCTTCCCCAAGTTTAACCAACCCCCGAACCTATAACACTCTAACCTTTGCATATGCATCGCATTGTGGGTATTTCGATCTTTATCCCTTCCTTTGGACAAATCAAAGTTTGGTTGCAAATGAATTAGATTAAAGTTAATCAATAGCTTGGTATCCAAATTTCACCGCGACACTCATTCTCAATGTTTTTCATCTATCCAAATTCACCAAAGCTCTTTCTTCCATGAAAAGTTAGTAAGCTTTTCATTGAAGCTTACTAATCTTCGAGCTAAACCTCCATCAAAAAACTTCATCAACATCAAATTATGTAGATCAAGGCTTTGGAGTGTGGTTCTTGAAGTTGATTTGAAGCATTTTCAGATTTGGAAGTGGTAAACTCTTGTTCGACAATTGTTGTGTTTGATTCATCTTCCATAATGTGATCCTTTGTTGATTCTTGTTGCTTGATTCTTTGAGCAATATTTTGTGATTCCATTGGTGTTATTTACTTTTAATTTAATGGAATTTTCGTGCTCAATTGCATTCATGATCATGAGGTGTTTAAAGAAATGATTGAATCATGGAATGCTGTTGTTTTTCAATTTTTTTGATGTCCTGTCAGTGTTAATCGATTAACCAAAACATGAACAAATTGGTTAATCGATTAACACAAGTCAGAATGTTGTTTTTGGCTTACTTTGGGACTATTTTGATGTCTTTTCTTCCGTCTTCCATTTCCTTTTGTTTTTCCTTGAATTATGGTGTTTGTTGATCAAATTTCTCTTCAAATTCTATGGACTTTGGGTGTTTGATAAAGTTAGATAAATCTTCATTAGTTCAAATCTATCTTTAAATGGATCATTTGATTCATTTTAGGTGCTTTTAATTAGTGATAGGTTTAGTAATTTAATCCACCAAGAAGAGTGATGGAACTTGAAGATGGTATGATCCAAATATTATGATTCAATTTGGCTCCCTTCTCCCCTATTCTCTTTTTTCTTTTGGTCAGTGAAAATCTTACAAATCATGATACTTCTCTTTGAAGTTATGATCAAAATGAGACCACTACCCCTTTTCTTTTAGTGTGGCAAGTTTTTTGAGAATGACCTACATGTCATTTCTCTAACTTGTATTAACATAAACATTATTATTGACCGACCTCATATAGTTGTGGCTTCAACATAAGTCTGATTATGATTGCTTAATATAATGCTAAATTGTCCCGAAATTGGAATTGAGTTGTTTTTGTAAGTGAATTATAAATATCCTATTCTCCATGGTATTGTATGGAATAGATTGGATCTTTTGTTATCAAAAGGAGCTAGTGGAATACTTGTTGATCTTATCCAAGTTAGAGCCCTTCCTTTGATAATGTATGAGACCATGTTTTCATGCTTGTGGATATCTAGTTAAGCATTCTCCAAAAGACGAAAAATTGATCTTTCTCTTCTAATCACTAATTTACTAACTTTTTATTGTTGACTCTAATATTTATTTTAATTGTCATTTATCTTTATTGCTCTTTACTTTTTGCAACTTACTTTTATGCTTTTATTTTAGCATTTCATATCATATTATTATCTTATTTTCTCTTTGTCCACTTGGACCTTTGTTTATGCTTATGCTCTTTTTTTATTTTGTCCACTTGGACCATATCTCTCTTAAGACACTAATAAATACTTAAACACATAAAAGACTTAGTTCTCTTAAATTCGAACTATTATAACCTTATGCTTGGGCCTCGAACTTTGGACTTCGGACTTAGATCTAGGACCCTTTCCCTTTGATCATGACGATTTGAAACCTTGGAATTTTGTGTTGCTTTTGTTTGTTTGTTGGGAAATATTCTGTGTGCAGGTGTTAATATTTTGGCATTATGAAAATCATCTGATACATGACTCTCCTAATTGACTTCTAAACCTTGAAAGGACTTCACTTTGACTCTGTTATGGCTTAAATTGGGATTTCCTCCGAAGCTTTGTTTCATATGGTTATTATGCTTGTGGTTTAAATCCAAAAGGAAGAGGATTGCTTATGTTTACTTCTTGTCAAGTGTTTGCTTCTTGTGTGGTTAGATTTTCCCATCTCTATCTCTAATTTTTCTTTTTAGGATAATCACTTCATCTCATCCCCTTCTTCAATTTTTAAAATCTTCTCTCTTTTTCAAAACCTTCTTGTTTTCAAACTTGAACCTCTTTCATAATAAACCTTGACTTTGGTCAAGTGATTTTCAAACTTTTCTTTCTTTAATAAATGTCAATCAATGTTTATCATACATTGAATAATTTCAAAAGACATAAAAAATACAAAAACTCATTCAAATCTTTTGTGCTTTGTGCACTTTCCGATTTAAAACTTTTTTTTTCATAAGTTAGACATGGGTCATCTCTTTAAGCGGAACTATTCGCTTGGAAATGAAAAGTTGTCTTTACATTTAAAATCAACCATAACAAACCAAATGTGTCATTTGTACCACGAACTACGAGGTTTTGATTCTATATTTCACTTTGTGTGTACGTAGGCATGAGGCTCAAGAAGTCTTTTCAAACACAAAAATTTAAAAAATACTTCTCTTCTCATCTCCCCGATCTTTTTTCAAACAAACATTTTCAAACCAAAAAGCGTAGATATTTCAAAGGGTTCCTATAGAGTACTATAGACGTTTTGGGTGCTAACACCTTCCTTTAACGTAACCAACCTCCTTACCCAGTCTTTGTTCATGTGTTCTTGTTTTAGAACTTGTTTAGGTTTTGTTCGCTCTTTTTCCTTTCCTTTGGATAAAATAAAAGTGTGGTGGCAACTCTTGCTTTATGAGCTAAGCTAATTAATAACTTACACTCATGAATTTTCTGCTATAGCAGTCAAAGTAAAACAAAGCACATACTTTAGAAGTTCAATGGGGTTAACAATACATAAAGCACACACACATGAGATGATTGATGCTATGCCAAAATGATGCAAATGAGGTAGAATCTTAGGGTTAAAAATTAGGGTGTGGCACTCCTATTTGGATCTTGACTTATATCTAGCATAATGTCAAAATCGTTTGCATAATATTTACTCAATTCACACTTCTTGAATCTTTCAGCTTCTCCTTTCTGCTCACAGTCTTTGTGTGTGGCAATCACCCATTGATCCCGCCTTCTTGAGTGATGAATTGACTGAAGATTTGAAAATAACTCCACCTTGTCCGTAGCCTTCCACACAGTCACTACCAAGGAAATATGGAGAGAAGAACTTTCTTCTTTTCGATAAAAATTTTTAGCACCAATGACAACAACCTCAATCTTGCAAGCTACCTGAAAATCTCAACCAAATCTTCAAGAATGATTAGTTTCAAGACGACGTCTCCCTCAACCAATTACAAATCTCTCATGATCAAGATCTAAAATCAAACTTGAGGTTCAAGATGAAAGACTTTCATTGTAAGAAATTTGTAACTTTCAAAAGAGAGAGTTTTGATTTCACAAAATCACAATGCACAAAAAAAAGTTGTAAAGTTGTGAGTAAATGTATGTAAAAAATGAAGACAAAATAAATTTATATATGCTTGAGATTAAATGGATGGACAAGTTAGTTAGATTCGAATTAAGAACATTTCATGATTTGAGTCAAATGAGTAAGTGAAGTGGAACAAGAAGACATACAAATTTTGAATCAAGTGTAAAGTCTAATTCAAATCACAAAGTTGCCTAATTCGAATCAAGTTAACAGTATGATTCAATCAGAGTGTGAAAAATTTTGGTTTGCCTCTATTTAATTTGATTCAAGTCAGGATATGTACATGCACAAAATATCTTAATTTTTCATGATTTTCAAAATACTTTGAGATTTTTCTTTCCACCTAATTTGAACCAATAACAAATATGGTTCTTATTCCACTGACTCATGCAATTGACTAAAAACATCATGATGAATATCAAGTATAACCATTAATTTATGTATTCTAAAAAAATCGATCCAAACTTGATTTAGAGATGATGTGGAATTATGAAGGAGACTAAATAAATGATAATGAATGAAAGCGATAAAACAAGCCAAAAAAATAATCGTATTGGGATTGCTCCCATTGAATGTGTTAGGGATATGGAACTTCAGTCTCATCTTAGGAATATGCAACTATAAGGGAAATCTTCAAACGTTTCAGGACGCCTACCTCAAATTCAAAAAAAGGTAGTCGGAGCCATACTCTTGTAAATAAGAATTCATGTTAGCATCTCTGAGGGCGGCCTCATTACTCCAGAGGGTTGCCAACCACAATGTTAGAATCTCTAAGGGCATCCTCAGTGCTCAGAGTTGAGGAAGTTCCCATTAGTTTTCCCTCTGCCCAGATGTTGTACCCCAAAATTTGCTCAACCTTTTCTTTACTTGGTTTATGTTTCATTTCATTGTTCTAACATATTGTATTGCATAGCATTTTGCATTTTACAGGGGATCAAGAGATGTGTGTACAAAAAGAGGAATTTTCCAAGGGTTCTAAGCCTAATCAAGAGTTTGTATTCAAGTCAACAGGGGGGTTATCATCATCAGAGGCAAGTCAAAGTCCTTTTGGATAGGCAAATAAGTATGTGGGTCACCTCTTGTCTAGGAGGCCATTTGAAGGTCATCTGAGGACACAAGCCCATGTTTATGGAGGAAGATTATAATTTAATCGCATTGGAGGCCTTGTAGGTCATTGTGGAGCTCATCCAAGTGTTTATACCAAGTGCAAGTGGTTATAGTTGAAGATGGTGCAATTAGGGTTTTCATCTGGTCAACCCTAAGTCAACTGTGAAATTGAAGGAGATTAAGACTCAATTCCAAGTCTTTATGGTCATGGAATGTTGTGTTGAGATACATGAGATATCATTTCAAGATCAATTCATCAAGAAGCAAGAGTATGAGGAGTATCTAAATTAGGGTTCTCAGTGTAAAATCCCCTATTTAGTGCCCAACTTCAAGACCACTTATCTCAAGATACAAGTCTCATCTCATCTTGACCCTAACATGAAACTTGTAGAGCATGTTTCTAGCTTTCTTTTGAGTACTAGAAGTCATTCATCTGATTTCTAGAACTCAAGTTATGATGCTGGCAAGTTACAGGTCCTCAGATGAATGTGATTTTGGTCAACAAATGTCAACCAACTTCAAAGCCACTTCTGACTTAGAAGGATGTTTCTCCTCAACTTTTGATGAACATGAAAGTTGTTCCTCATGATCTTAGCTTTCCAAAGAGTACTATAAGTCCTTCATCTGATTTGTAGAACTCAAGTTATGAGGCTTGTAAGGCAGGGGTATTTTGGGAAAGCAGGATTACAAGTCATTTTCATTATAGGTCCATTTCACCACTTTGCACACTTCAAATGTATCTTTCCAACATCAAACTTGCTCCAAATGGGGTCATTTGCTCAACCAAACATTAAGGCATCATGGTTTTGGCTTGGATTGAAGAATCCCTAATGAAATTTCCATGAAAAAGGCCTTAAAAGGGGAAATTAAATTAAATTCATTTGGGATCATTTTGTACGAACCCTATGCATTTTTTGAGTGCCAAATAAATTTCAAGCACAATGCCAATTTTGGATTTGAGATTTGAGCTCATTTTGGTGGCCATTTTCATGATTACTTCAAGATTAAGTAACATATGCAAACCTTGCCATAAGATCAAATTGAGGAGCCATTTTCAGCCCTTGGATCAACCTACCTCAGATGCAAGCTAGCTGAGCCATTTTTACAGCTTGACAAGGTGATTTTCGTGCACTTTTTGAAGTGTTCATGAAGTGAAAAAGTGAAATTCAATAGGGCTTAAGGAGCATAGAATTGGGCCTACTTGGTATCAGAATCCATCATACATATTCTCATGATTATACACAAGCCTTCAGAACTGATTTTGGTGAGAAATTGGACAAGAATACATTGAGAGAAACTGTGGAAAAATTCAAAATCGTTTTTCATGTTTCACTGAGTTTCAATCAAAACCAAACATCTAAAAAAGTTCCTTGAGGTTCATAGAACATTTCTGGGTGGTTTATTTTAAGCTTCACTAAGGAACCAAGCTCTGTTGAAGCTTTCTTTTAGGTTTCTTTCCAATCCAAATATCTCACTGTTTATGCATCCATATTGCGCCATTTTTATATATTTGTGAACCTCTTGATGTGTAGATGGTTTCTGGATTGGATTAATGGCTTTTCATGATTTTTTATGTTTTGAGCTCTTTTCTTTTTCTTTTCGTTTTGGCTTATTTAAGCATGATCAATGAAAATGGGTGGTGGATTTGAAATCTGCGTGACCTGGAGATCATTTTTGACTATTTATTTGCTCATTTTGATCAAGTTTTCGTGCACCTGCATTTTTTGTCGTGGCTGGTTTGCTTGGGTCACCGGAGAAGACGACCGGAATAGTCGTTCTGGCCGTCTGGTTTTCCCCCCAAGTTTGAATACTTTCCTAGCCACGTGTGTTGTTCATATCCGTTTGATTTGCTTACTTTTTATTTGCATGGTTCTGATTAAGACCTACCATGCACTTTGTTTGACTTACCACACACAATCACCCCAAAACTCACAGTTTCACTTATGCTTTGGCCTGATCCACGTGTGTTGTTGTGTGCCCTTGGATTGGCATACTTTTTAACCCAACTGCCATGAATGCTTTCCACCATGCGCCTGGGTTGACCTAACACACCTGATCCTTTGGACTTCAGCGCCCTTTTGTTGGACCTGGGCTCTTGTTGCTATTGGCACCCTCCTTTTTGTGAGCTCATTTGTTTTCAACGTTGCTGGGTTGCTTTCTGCACCCAACTTTTATTTATTTTAATTTCTTTTTCTTTTTGTTTTTATTTTATATATGTTTAGATTTAAATTATTTTAAAATACTTCCAAGAGTGGTAAAATTTCACAAAAATATGTTTTAGATTCCTTGAGATGTCCTCTGATTTTAGGAAATTTTTATTTTATTTTATGAATTATTTCTCAATTAAAAATGGAATTAAACATTGTAAGTGTTTTATTTGACCTAAATCTTGACATGTTTTGGTTTTTATTTTGTTTCTCTCATTTCCTTTTGATCCAATGATTAAAATTCAATCCTCATATCAATGATGAGTTGATGAATTTTTTAGGACCATTTTGCCCCTGTTCGATGACTTTTGAGTAGACTTTTGATTCACTTCATTTGACCCTTGACAATCCTCATTCACAATGGAACACCCTTGTGAATCAATTTCTTTGGTGGTGTTGTGAATTGATTTTGATTGTAATCTTTTAGCCTCTGGTTTCCAACATGTTTATGAGCTTCTTGCATTTTATTTGGTTATTTTTGAATCATTTTCCTAATTTTAGAGTAACTTGCAAGTCAAGTTACCCTAAAGGGAGGTTCATACAAACATCTTGACCTAGTTTGACTTGGATATGACATTTTTGGATCCTTTGAGCTCTTATTTCCTTTTGATTCATGTTTCTAACATGTCAAGGATGATGTTTGCTCATTTTTAGGTCATTATATTGTGTTTTTATTGCCCATTTGGTTGTTTGCTTTTGAGTTCCCAATTAGGGTTTCTATGTGAAACATGTTTGCTTTCCTTTGGGAATTTGCTTGCATTTCCTTATGGTTTATTTTCTTTTGATTTTGAGCACTTTTATTTCATTTCCCTTGCTGTCCAATGACTTTGGAATCTCAATTAAGGTGGCTTGGTCCCTCCTTTGGAGGTACTTGAAGCAAGCCTAAAATGATGAACCCAAGAGGACTTCTTTGTGCTTTCTCTTGCACCTTTCTTGTGATGCTCATGGTTGAGTTCACATTATGAGTTCCTTGTTATCCTCATATAGCCTCCCATCCTCACTTTGTTTTAGGTTTTCTTTGCCTTTCATTTGTGTTTGGGTTTTGGCATTGTGGTTGATGTTTGAATGGTCTAGGCCATTCTATCCCATTTTAGTGCACTTTTGTGTTTATTTTGATGCATTTCTTTTTCCTTTCATCTCTTGCATTTATCATATTGTTGCTTGAGGTTGAGATGAGCTTGTGGAGGCTATTTCCCCACACCAATTTCCTCCCTCACTTGCATTCCATGTTTGCATTCTTGCATGTTTATGTTGTTTCTTTTTCCTCTTTTGTCTCCTTTGCCTTAGGATCTCTAATCTCTCTTGTTCAAGGGAGGTTGTGATAGATATTAGGATCTTAACCATGTATGATAACATTAGGTAGCATTCTCTTATCTCAATCTTAAGATCACCATTGCATGACAACTTTAGGTTTGAGTTTAGTCCCTCTTTTAGTGTCCTTTCTCTTCTCATCTCAAAACAAACATAAAACACCTAATAAAGGTTGATGATTGTTGTGTGTTATGAGCCTTAAGCAATTAGGAAAGGGTTGTTGAGGAGTTTCTCTTCAATGGCTTGAATGTTTAGTATAGCACCCTTTGGGTGATATGCGACGCATTCACTCCTAAGTCATAGTCTCTAGTGTGATATGAATTGCAAACCATTCAAAAATGCTTCTTCTCTAAAAACACAAAAACAAATCATTCAAACTTCTTTTTTCCCTTTGGGGCCTTTAATCTTAGAAAATCATTTTCATAAGGAGAGTTTTGTTAACTCTAGGTTCTATCGCAAACGGTAACGCCTAAGTCTCCAATGGTCGAGCTGCATACACCAAACTGCTAGAACTGATTGTTAACCCTACTCGGGTAAAAACTGTTGAACAAACATGTGTTCCCTTTTAGCCCGAACTACATTTGCTCTGATCTTTCATACCAGATGAAAGTACGTAGGCACAAGCCACGATGTCTTGGCGAGCAACCTTCCCCCCTTTCACCTATAGTTAGCCGAACTACGTTGACTCTGACTTCTCACTTCAGATGAGATACGTAGGCACAAAGCGCCATTGCTTTGCCGAGTCACTTCTTTTTATTTTTTCCTCAAGCCTGTAGTTAGATAGTTTCAATCACCCTTTTTAGATAGATAACAAGCGTGGATCCCATCGAGTACGACGGACGTGAGGGGTGCTAATACCTTCCCCTTGCGTAACCGACTCCTGAACCCGAGATTTGGTTGCGATGACCAATCTTATCCCTCTTTTCGTTAGGTTTTCCCTGAGTGTTTCCTTTCCCTCTCTTGGGATAAATAACGCACGGTGGCGACTCTTCTGTCATTACCGGCCTCGATTTTCGTAGTAGCGAGATGGCGACTCTGCTGGGGACAATAATATCCCCTATGCGAGTCAATCCTAGCGTTTGTTTGTTTATTTTTTGGGTGTGTACATATGTGATTTATCTTTATTTGCTTTCTGCATTTTACTTTCCGCATGATTCATTATTGTTGTGCTGTGGGGAGGGATTGTTCCATTGAGAGATAACTCAGACCCAGGCTTGAGTATAGACTTAGCATTAGAAGTGGAGATTAGTGGTGAGCCTGTATGCTTTGCATGCACCAGCTAGCCATGAAATTCATGCTCAGACGAGATTCTCTTTGACGATTTTCATTCTGGCCCTTTGGACTCGAAGCAATTTTGAATCTGAGGATTATCGACTCTGGGAACTGATCATTTGGGATTCAGCTAAGTGAGGCCTCTTCGGGAGATGATGATGCCAAACCAGAAATGGTGAACATATCATCATTTCTTGAAAGTCAGTGACGCTGATGAACGCATAGGATTCCAAACCTTGTCAATGGATAGGTCCTTACCTGTGAGGGGATGGGGTTGTGCAGGAAGCTCTAGCCTTCAGATTACCCAGTTCTTTACAGTTTGGATTCTTGATATCAAGGGGGTCCTAATATCAGTGTTTGGTTATGACTAAAGCGAAGCGCCAGTCTTCTCAAACTACAGCACAACAATCTTGATCTCTTGTTTGCATGTGCATTTTGCATTTTCATTTGCATTTCATTAACATGTATATGTGTTGCATGTGCATATTTCTTCCCCGATTCTAGTGATCTTGTTCCTGTTCTAACATGGAGTCTTTGAAGAAGACAGTTGCCTACAAGCTCCCTTTTCCTGATATCAGTTCCCTGTTGAGTTTGGTTGTTTTAGCATATTAGAAAGTGAAAGGAGAGTTCAAGGAATCTTATGGGAAGTTGCTCAGTTTGGTGTGCAAACCTTCAGTGTTCGAGTTGAATGACTTATATGCTCTGCTACAGTTTTATGACCCTCAGTTGAGATGTTTTGTTTTCCCTGACTATGTCCTGGCGCCGACCTTGGAAGAGTATGTTGCGTTACTAGGAGTTCCAGTATTGGATCAGATGCCTTTTTACCATAATGATGTTAAGCCTGATCTAGCTAGGCTTGCTGCAGTTCTTTATCTTGATGCCTTAGCGTTCTCAGGAAAATTGACCAAGCTGAATGGGGTGTATGGGTTTCCTCTACCTTTTCTGGTTGACAAGGCTTTACAGTTTGCAAAGGACGGTTGTTGGATTATATTCAATGCCATTCTCGCTCTATGCATATATGGTATCATTTTGTTTCCCAACTTGCCAGACTTTGTGGATACAGATGCCTTCTATATCTTCGCTTCAGGGAATCCAGTGCCAACGCTGTTAGGAGATGTTTACCATTCTATCCATTACAAGAATGAGAAGCGAAGGGGTAAAAATATGTCTTGCTGTGTGCCCATGTTGTATAGGTGGTTCTTCAGTCATCTTCCGAAGGCGGGTCCGTTTGTTGCTACTGCTGGCACCTCAGAATGGTCTGCTAGGCTAATGGGTTTGTCAGCGGAAAACATTGTATGGTTTGATCAGGATATACTTGGCGCTGAAATCATATATAGTTGCAGTAGTTTTCCAAATGTCCCGTTGGTCGGTAGGAAGGTTTCTGTAAACTATAACCCCTCTTTGTTGATTAGACAGTTTGGATATGCTTTGAAGAGTCCTCCTAAGGAAGAAGAGATACAGGAATCTCTGTATCTCACAGGCTTGATGGAAGCTGATACTTTGGTTAGAATAGAGTATGCATGGAGTAACATTCACAGGCGAGGTAATACATTGTTAGGAAAGAGCAACAATTGAGCTTATGACCCTTACATGGTTTGAATCAAAGATAGAGTTGCTAAGTCTCTGATGCCATTTCCCTCAGTTGCGCCTTTGTACCCCATCATGACTAAAGAACCCACTACCGTGGATATTCAGAAGTACAACCAACTATTGCGTGAGAAAGAAGAATTGAAGAAAGCAAATGAAGAATTAGAGAAAGAAATCATTCAACTCCGAAGCGATAAGATTGATGTTGTCTATTCTTTCAAAAAGCAGACTGAACTTGTCAACAAGCTATGTACAGACTTGACGAAGGAGACTAGCGCTAGAGAACGCTCAGATCGGGATTTGAACGCTGTGAGTAGTGTGCTTGCTACCAAGAAGAAGGATCTGGACAAGGCTTACTTGGAGATCTCTAAGTTTGAATCAGTATGGAATGCCATGCTCATTAACAACAAAGAGCGCGAGGACAAGCTGAAATAGCAAATCGCCAAGTTGAAGATTCAGCTCAAAGCGAAGGACGAGAAGATTTCAGCGGAAGAATCACTCAGATATAATAATGAGCACAGATTGAGCAAAGCTATTGCAAACTTGGAGGATTGTAGGTTGAGAACGGACACTAAGAGGTGCAGACTTGAGGCGTGCTTTGGGGAAGGAGCCTGGGAAGACCATGTTGATAGTCTACAGCGCACCATTAGCTGGCGAGAGCTACTCATACAGGGTCTACTCGCTAGACCAGATCATACCGAGACGCAGAAGCTGCTAGAGGATTTCCAGTCTCGCCACTCAGCTTGACTGTCTTTCTTTGTATCTTGTTGTTTTGCTTATATTTTGACCATCACCAGGCTTATTGATTGAGGTCATTTCTATTTGTACTCAGTTGATATATTCACACTATCTGTTGGCCTGTTATTATATGAGGAGTTATTTTTCTATCTGCTCGTCTGTGGGGTTTTTCATGGTCGTTTCTTCTTTTGGAAACTAGAATCGAGGGGGAAATCTCCCTGTTGCATATATACATGTCTGCATTTAGCATCCTTTTTGTATTGCAGGTGCATCAGAACTGTTTTCTTATCTCCTGTCTTCTTCTAGTGTGTTTCAGGATTGCTGATAAAACAAATCACCGATACACGACTAGAGGGAATTAGAAGAGGATCATGGAACAGATGCAGGAGCAGATGCAAGAAATGAGAGATAGAATGGCTCAATTTATGGAAGTAATGCAGACTGTAGCTAGTGGACAAGACCAACTCAGGACCTTGGTGCAGTCTTTGATTGCACGGGTTGATAATGACGGCGTATTACATGGAGGAGTTGCTACCAACCCACCTCATGTTGAGACTCAGCATGCTAACAACGCTATCCCCAATACTGGCGGGAATGGAAATTGCAATGGTGCTGGAAATGGGAACACAACTGGGAACGGTAATTGAAATGTTGAAACCAATGGTAATGTTGGTGGAGGCAATGGAAACACTAGATTTGGTAACATTGGAGTTGGTAATGTTGGAATTACTGGTCAGGGCAATGTGTATGGGCCTGAAGCTAACGGTGATATTCATGGCAACCTGAATCAGCAGTTGTTTGAGGACAGACAGGATAAGATCTTCTCAGTGAGAGATTTTGGTGGTGAAATGCCTTCTGAGACTAATAGAATATTTAAATGGTTGGTGTTGCACCCTAAAATTTGCCCAACCTACTTCACTTGGTTTATGTCTCATAGCTTTAGCATTTGCATATTAGGTCATGTACATAATTAATTCATCTGCATAGCATAGCATGAGCAAGCCATCCAACAAGGGACCAAGTGCAACTCTTATCCCTATGGGCATATCAAGTGATTCTTATTCAAATTCAATCTTAGCCAAGTCATCAGAAAGAAATTGAAGCCTGAGAAGTTAGTGGACCAAGCAGTGGATCTATCTCCTATCTTGAGGGTATTTGAAGATCATCAAAGAAGTTGTGAGCTATGAATTGAGGTCATGGAGGGTATATAGCCGTCATGGAAATCCTAGAGGGTCATTTTGAAAGTGAGACAAGTCATTGATGTGATTACAAGAGCTGCAGTTGAAGACAGTCAACTAGGGTTTCATCTGGGTCAACCCTAGGTCAACCCTAGGTCAAATGCTTGATTGAAGGGCATCAAGGCCTGTTTGAAAGATGTGGGAGGCCTCATTTGACATGTATATATGGGTGTGGTGTTGTGCCAAGAAGAAATCAAGAGAAATCAAGAAGAAGAGAAGTTTCTAAATTAGGGTTTCCTTGTAAAATCCCCTGATTTAGGGCAAACTTCCAAGCAAGATAATTCAAAATGCAAGTCTCAAATGGATCCTTGCCCAACATGAAACTTGTAGAACATATCAAGACCTTTAATTTGAGTGGTGGAAGACATCAAGGAGATTTATAGAACTCAAGTTATGGTTCTTGCAAGTTACAGGTCATCAGAGGCATCTGAAATTTGTCTGTGAAAGTTACTTGACTTCCAAGCAACTTTTACCCCTCAAGGAACTTTCAAATGGATTTCTGGCAAACATGAAAGTTGTTCCTAATGAACTTAGATTTCTAGAAAGGTATGGTATGCCTTCATCTGATTTGTGGAACTCTACTTATGACTTTGGCAAGCAAAGGGCATTTTGGTCATTTGGAAATTATAGGTCATTTCAAGCATATGGCCATATCTCCTACTTCCAAGCTTCAAATGGAAAAACCTTAAACATCAAAGTTGCTTAGAATGATGTTTTAAGGCTAGTAGGGTGGTCATGAGATGTTGGAAAGGCTCATAGCAAAAAGTGATAAAAATAGCCTAAAAATGAGACATAAGTTAATTCAAGTGAAATGGAAAATCCTAAAATCCAAGTTCCAAATCCAAACCATGGCATATGATAGGTCATTTTGATTCCCAAGGACATTTTAAGAATAATGGTTCAGCCACAATTTTGATTTGGGGCTTAAATCTTGGGGTTGCTTTGTAAAAGTCTTGCTTGCATAATGGCATACCAAACCAAAACAAGGAAAAGTTTCATAAACAAGGTGTTTAAGCTTTGTATCTTGTCCAAAATACCACTTAAGGAGAAAATCAAGTGAATTACTCAAGTTGTAAGGATTTTGTCATGATATCTCATGTGGTGGGAAGTGAAATGCAAAATATCTTCATGAAAGTTCAAGTTGCTACTAGATTGATCTAGATGATTCTAGACCCTTCCAAATTAGTCTATATATTGATTTCATTCTCCATTGGTGAAAGGTTGGTGATTGTTGATGTTAATGGTGGTAGAGAAAAGAGTTTGAACCAAAAATTCTCCATTTGCAAATTGAATTGAAACTTCATTTTTCTCTTCATTACCCTTCCATTTTCTTCCACAAATCATCTCCACAAACCTTCCTGAACATGTTTATGCTAGAGTGAGCCCCCATTGTTGCAGAATTGGAGCTTTCCAAGTGAAGTTGCAAGAGAGCAAAAGGGATTGAATCTGAAGATACAAGCCATCTCCATCAAATCTTGTGCAAGAAGAGTGTTATTCATCACATAGAGACCATTCTTGAAGATCCACAAGGCCTGGTTCGAAGCTTTTCAACACTTGCCATTGTAGGGTCAAGGTATGCAAAATATTTCCCACACTTTGATTTAGGAATGGCTAGGATTGGTTCTTGTTGTGAAACTATTAGAGACCATTAGGGGATTCATTTGGATGAGTTTTAGACCAATTAGTGAGGTTTCATTAATGGAGGTTGATTCTTGATGGAGGTAGAACACATGATTTAATGGATGATAATGCATGAGAATTGGTTGGTTGTGATCAACATAGCATGAGGATTAATTATATACAAAGATTGTTGAATTTTGTGATGGTCAAAAAACTGAAGAAAGTTTGAGTGCATGGAGTTGTACTGTTCGGTTAGCATGATAGAGAGAGTGTTAATACAAACTATTGGCATGGTTGGATTCTACATAAAATTTTAGTCAAATTTGATTCTTGAATCGTGTTAAATGGTGGAGTATTGAGAGAGAACAAGGAAGAGGAAGTTTCATGCATGGGAAGTTTGTTTTCATGGAGTTTCAAACCCTAACATTCCAAGGAAGAAGACAACATGAGAACCATTGGATGTGCGCTTGAACATTTGACCAAGGGACCATCCAACGGTCCACAATCACGCCTGAATTTTTGAGGGGGGGGGAGCTGCACTAAAACGCATCGTTTTAGTTAGTATACCGTCATGGGCTTTGTGCTCATTTTCGCTCTCCACACCCCCTGTGTCCAAGGCCCACTCGTTTTAACTACGAAAACTTGCTATTTACACCACAGTTTTTTCTTTTTCTTTAGTTTTTTTATGATTTTTCTGAATAATCATTGGGCCACACGCGAAATACTTCCAGCACCCCCATGTTCTGGGCCCAGTTCATTTTTAACTGCATATTAATACTAACTGCACCCCTCATTCATTTCCATATTAAATTTTACTCAAAATTTTATTAAACTTCAAAAATTCATAACAAATTGAAAAATGCATATTTTTTAATGGGACTTTTTTTCCCATTTTCCATATTTTGTCTAGAAAAATATGAAAACATAAAATTGTCATTTTACTTCATTTTCATATTTTTTGCATATTTTTACATTTAATAGCTTTTTTTAATTCTTTTGGTTTGTACTACTATTTGTTGAATTTAGTTTGAGAGTTTCCTTTAGGATTTTCATCCCATTCTTTTTAGAATAACTAGATATGGATATTAGGTGCCCCCCTGATTTTTGTACCAATTTTTTAGGAGTTATTTTAGTTAGTTTAGTTAGAAACTATTAGGCTAGTGAATTAGGGTTTTGAATATAACATAGGTGTAGAAAAACAAGTTTCTTTTTGGGTTTTCTTTAGGACAAATTAGAAGAGGGGACTATAGAGGTATTTTGGGTAAGTGATAGATCCCTTAGAAAATGCTAGGAGTTCCCCTATTCTATTATTAATATTAGTATATTTTCTGTAATTGATTGATTGTGTGGTGTGCCCTTCCTGGGGTTATTGTTTGATTGTGTGGGGTATTGGGCCTGCTTGGGGTTTGGGTTTGAGATGAAGACTTTGCTGATGAAGCCATTGAAGACAAAAGGAATGAAGATCAATTTCCAGAGTTGATGAAGAGTATATCTTGCTGGCAGCTGTTGAAGGTTATAGGATCTAGGAGTTAGGTAGAGCTCTAGAATAGCAACTTGATTCACAAACATGGAAGGTCTTGTTTGCCTCCATCCCTCTCTATGATGCAGAGTCTCTCTAGGACACTCACCCCCTTCCTTTGGAAGGCTTGGTAGCAGTGTCTAAGAGATTGAACTCTTGAGAGAAACATTCTACATGTTGTTAACAGTCTGTTTGCCACCTTTGGTGGTCAACTAACTGTTTAACATTCCAGTTCATCCTCTTAACTGTTCCTCATCTTGGAGAGTGAGACTTGAAGAAAAGCCCTGAGAGATTGAAGATAGATGCCTTGCTTGAAGCCTATGAAGATGAAGACTGATGCTTGCTTGAAGCCTGTAGATGTTTGAAGATGACTTGAAGACAAATGTTGATGAAGACTGCTGTTTGCTGTTTATTTTTTCTATTTATAATTTTTGATGTATTGTTTGAACTTCTCTGACTGTATTGTTTGATATTAACCTGTTAGGTTGAAAGCGAATTTTGTTCGCTTTTGCCTGTTGTTTTCTGGGTTCGAGGTTGAGTGGGACTCCCTTGCCTCGCTTGTATTGTTGCATCCATGCATTTTACTGTTTTATTATATGCTGTTGTTTCTGTTTCCGTTTATCCCTTAGGATCTCTGTTTCTCTCTGCGCAAGAGAGGAGCATGATAGACATTAGGTCTTAACCCATGCATGATAACATTAGGTTAGTCTGATTCCCTTTGCAACCATAAGTTAGAGTTATGTCTCTTCTTTCTCAAAACAAACAGAAAACCACAATAAATATTTCAAACACAATAAAAGACACTTCTTTCGTAAAAGAATGTGAACTCATCAAAACGTCATTTTTTTGTCCGCTTGGACCAGTAATCAGGAAAACCCTTTTTCAGAAGGAGATAAAAACAATCAAAACAGACGTGTGTTGTACGTGGCCCGAACTACGTTTGCTCTGATCTTTCATGTTGTATGAAAGTACGTAGGCATAGGATGCGATATCCTAGCGAGCAACCTTCCCCTCCTTTCCCGTAGGTAGGCGAACTACGTTGACTCTGATTTCTCGTTCCAGACGGGAATACGTAGGCATAAAGTGCGATACTTTGCCGAATCATTTTATTTTCTTTTAACCCCTGACCTGTAGAGTAGATAGAATAACAATCCTTACTAGAAAACAAGCGTGGATCCCGTCGAGTACGACGGACGTGAGGGGTGCTAATACCTTCCCCTTGCGTAACCGACTCCCGAATCCAGGATTTGGTTGCGATGACCATTCCTTTCCCGTCTTTGCGGTAGGTTTACTTCGAGCGTTTCCTTTCCCTCCGTTGGGATAAATAACGCACGGTGGCGACTCTTCTGTTCAGCCGGCGCTGATTTTCGCAGTAGCGACAGCTGGCGACTCTGTTGGGGATCCAACGTCCCCTGGCTGCTAAGGACTGCGATAGTTCCTTATGCATTTGGGATCCAACGTACCTTAAGCGAGTCAATCCTAGCGCTTGTTTTCCCGTCGAGGATTTTGTATGGATTTACTTTTCAGTTATTTACTTTCAAGCATTATATTATTGTTATTATTGTTGTATTGGGGTGTGACGGGTGTTCTATGATTGAGAGATAAGCCGGACCTGGGCTTGAGTGCACCTAGAATTAGAGTGGAAAGTAGTGGGCACGCACGTGCTTTGCATGTCCTAGTGTCCTGCGAAATCCACACTCAGACGAGGTTCTTCTGGTTGGCCTCCTGTCCTGCCCTTTGGGTGGCTCGGGTTGCTGGTTAGTTGGATTGTCGACTCTGGGAACCGATCATTTGGATGTTGGCTAAGTGAGGCCTCTTCAGGATTTGATGATGCCACTCCTTTTGGGAATCGTATCATCAACCCTGAAAGTCTGTGACGCTGACGACCGCATAGGATGCCATACCATTGTCAGTTACTAGGACACCTACCTGTGAGAGGGTTTGGGGCATGCAGGTAACTTGACCTCCAGATTACCGGTTTTCTTGATTGAGATTCAGTAATATGTGAAGGCAGCTTTACAGGGTCTGTGGAATATCAGGTTCGAGCAGTGTTTTGGTTTGCTGACACCAGGTGCAAGCAGTGTTATGGGTCTGACTAAGACCAGTATGGTGGATTCTTCTCAGCCAGGGGCACTTGGTCCCTTGTGTGTGCATTTTGCATTTTTGCATGACTGTTTGCATTTGCATTTCATTTTGCATATTCATCCTCATCCGAAACAGGGAGCTTACCCGTGTTTGTCCGCTTCATCAGTTGATTCCCCGACATTCGCATTGGACTTGAGTTAGTATTGGGATAGATCATGGCTTCAGGAGAGCAGAACTTGGTTATTACTCGGGCGGAGTTTGAATTGTTGAAGTACCAGGTGAGTCAGATCATGGAAGCCGTCACAGCTATGAATGGAGGAGATAACAACAGTCAAAGGACTCCAGTGGATAATGTTGTCCAGCCTGTGCAAACCCCTGTCAGAGGTCCATGACGTAGAGTAACACAATTCCACTTTCTCTACGCCAAATTCCCCAAGGATTTTGCCACCTCCAAGAGTTGTTCCGCAGGTTAATATTCAGGACCCACTGACTGCTGAGTATATGGGAAGACTTCAGACGTTGGAAGACCAGATTGCTGCCTTGGTGAATAAGATCACTCTTGATCTGAATGCTGCGAGCATGTGTTTGGTGCCAGGTCTTGTATTGCCTCCAAAGTTGAAAACGCCCAATTTCGAGAAGTACAAAGGGGATAGCTGTCCGAAGCTACATTTGGTTATGTTCTGCCGGAGAATGACTTCGTTCGTGCATAACGACAAGCTGATGATTCAATGCCTTCAAGATAGTTTGACTGAGGCATCTCTGAGTTGGTATATGCAGTTAGAGAGTGATCAGATCCGATCATGGGCGGATTTAGCCGATGCTTTCCTGAAGCAGTATGACTACAATCTTGATGAAACTCCTAGTCGCATGCAGCTGCAAGAATTGTCTCAAGGGAACAATGAACCTTTCAGGAAGTATGTTCAGAGATGGAGAGAATTTGCTGCTAGAGTGCAACCACCGCTTCAAGACCGAGAGTTGAAAAGCATGTTTGTAGACTCACTGCAGAGTTCGTACTTTGAAAGAATGCTTGGAATTGCGTCAAATTTCTCTGACTTGGTAGGATTTGGAGAACGCATTGAGCATGCCGTAAAAATTGGGAAAATTCATATTGTTTCGGACATTCAGGCTAGTGAAGCTGAATCTCTTTATGACTATCAGAATGAAGAAGGAGCTGTGATCAATGCAATCATGTCAGATGTTGGATATCCTCGAGATGGAGTGGTGAAATCTGTTGGATTAGTATCTCCTGTGGCTTGTTACGTTGGACAGACCACTGTGCCTGGGGCACCCTATCAGGAACGTTATGTCGCTCCTCATGCTAATCAGCGAACTCGTGGTCGGGGTTATCAAAATCAGCGTCAGAATCAGAATCGACCTCGCAACAATTTGGAACGAAGGAAAGCTCCTTCTCACCCAGTGCCTATGACGTATAGCCAGCTGCTACCATCTTTGATCCAGAGTTCTTTGGTGGAACCTAAAGCTCTTAAGCCAGTTCCAGAACCTTACCCTCCTGGGTACAATCCCCACGTTCAGTGTGGTTACCATGGTGGCTCCCCCGGACATTCGACGGAAGATTGCAAAGCTTTTCAGGAAAAAGTACAACAGTTGATCGACCAAGAGTACATTTCCTTTCCAGAAGGAGTTTTGTTTGTTCATGCCAACCTCGCAGCTGTCTAAGCTCGTAGATTCAGAGGGTCCTTTTCAAGAAGCCAGTGGTCCAGACAGGAGGGCACCCTCAGCATTGGCAGTCCTCGGACTTTTTATCATTTGCATTTGTAGTTTCTTTTCTGTTAGTTACTACTTGCTGTAAACATTGTTTGTTTCGAATGGTGATATTAATAAAGTGACTATGCATTTTTCTGAATTAATCATGTCGTTGTCGCTCATTTATTGCATTGCATTGACAATTGCATTTTATTTACTCCACTTTATCACTGTGATTAGCAAAGATTGGAGGGAGGATGACGAAATAAACTCATAACCGATGATCGTATGCTTTCAGATAAAACCTTGCCGATGACGTACAAGGCATTGTTTCAAATCCCCTAAACACTGGAGATATAAGGAGTTAGTCCCTTGTTAACCATTTCGAGCCAGGAAGTAGAAGTTTTTCGGACTTTTAAACCCTCACATCTTAACCCGGGGCAGGGTAGTTGTCAGTTAGCTTGACCGAGCGTTCAAGTCTTACAGAGGAGTGTTGCCTTCCAAAAACCAATTGCAGTTTATACCCCTCGAGAGGTTGCATCTCGCCAACCACAATGGTTAAACCTCACCAACCAGGAGTGAGACAGTTACCATCTTTTCGAAGCAATCAAGACAATCAGTGTCACACGACTTTGTTCCAAGGAAAAAAGAAAAAAGAAAGCCCGCTAAGTAAAAAAGAAAAAGAAAAAGCTGGAAAGCTAATACTTAGGCAAAAATTAGGGCATCCCGCTGGACTTCAAAAGAAAATCGAAAAGAACTCAAAAGGAGTCAGTCTAGGCAAAAGTTAGGGAATCAAAAGAACGAAAAAGAAAGGATATCAAAAGAAAAATCCTCGAACAAGGACAAGGTCGTGTGGATACAGACACCGAAAATGAAAAGGAGTAACTGTTACTCCGAAACCTTGTGAGTTCCTTAACTATGGTCCTTACCATTCAACATACCTCCCGAAGAGGCGAGCGCTCGAGCCACGTTAACTGAACTTTAGGATCGGAGATCATCACGTAGAAGGGGGGTACAAAACATAATTTGAGCCAAATATCCTTTGTTTCACGAACCGTGAACCCGACCACGATACAACCCTTAAAAGACCTAATTGAGGCAAGGTTTATTCTGAAGGCGCATTACGGTAAGGTAGTAACCTGACTCCCTCTTGATTTGCTATTCATATCCTTGTTGTATTTTTCACTGATCACATAAGCACTACGTTTGAACTTTGGTTCATTCATCACTCACAGTCATGACACGTAAATGAGTGACAACACAAATTTCTTCAAAATCTGCATGAACACTGCATTAAAATTACCATTCGGGACTGAACAATTTTACTTGCAGGTTAATAGTTGGTAGGAAATAAATTCCAACAGGGAATAATCGAACAGGACTGAATAATTCAGCAGTCTGGATCAGAATGGTGAATGTTGTGAAACCTTGTAAATCTGGGGCATCGAATTCCAATGAGTTCGGGATCAATTAGTCTGAGGAAAAGTCCCGAAGCATCAGTTGATTTGAGAAGCAGTTGATCAGAGGCGAATCTTCTCGAGAGCCAATCAGGAGCAGCTATCCATAATGCTATGTTTGATCAGGGCAGGTTAAGTCGCTTGACGCTCGTCCCGGGGCAAGTCACGATGCTGATAGTTGTTGAATTGAGGGAAACACAGGGGTAAGCCACCGCAAGGTCGTATTGTAGCAAGGTGCTTTCGGTTCAGAGTGGGTTTTTCCGAGAACCAGATTAAGGTAAAGTCATTGCAGACAGGGGCATGCCATCCCAAGAGTGTAGGGATTATTCTTTATTCGAGAGATGTTCGATTCGAAGTATCTCGCTGAAGTTTAGAATGCTGGGGCAGTTCATATCAAACCATCCGGGTACAGATTTTCAGACTATCCCACAGAGGTTCCTGCAGGCCGGGGCATAACAGAGGCGAAAGAACTGTTCTTCTACATCAGAGTTACTCAGAGCTACTGGAGCGGATTCAGCCAATATTCAAGTTTGAGACGAATGGCGGGAAATCGTGACCCTTCTACTAGAAGCCGTGAATTCAGACAGGATATTGTCCAGCATCGGGCGTGTATGACCCACCACGGATGTACAGAAGTCCAACCATATTTGGCACGTTCGTTTATCCCCAGTAAAGTCGTACATTCGAGAATCAGTTCATCTGGGGCAATTAGGTCGAGATTTGGCAAATCTCTCGCGGCTATGGGCGCTACTCCATGAATCTGTCAATCAGGGACAAAGGATTATCGCAAGACCGGGGCAGAACACCCTAAACACAAAAGATGTTGTTGGGACATTCTTTTGGGGTTTGACGTACAGAAACAGTTCAGATCTAACCGTCAGGGTACAGAGATCGAAGAGTCCTAACCAGAAGCTCGTAATGAAAAGGCTTGATCATTACGTGAAGTGAATCCCCATGCAGGTCGCGCTTCTGAGATAGCAATGTTCCTTACTAAAGAAGGATCAAATTCTCCAGCTAGTCGCAGCTTATCCAAAGGACATTCTCCAGCAGGGTCGTTTACCCTCAGCAGAGTTTGGCGATTCCAAGATTGTAGGCTGTATTCAGACAGCGTGGTGTCCCCCAAAAGGATCCCCCATCCCGAGCAGAGTGGTTTAGCCTCAGAAGATTAATATTTCAACTTGTGAGTTGTACTCAGACAGTTTACCCTTCCTAGTAGGGTCATTTACTCTCCCCCAGCGGAGTCAGTTAATTTTCCCCAAGAGAGTCGTTTCGTCCCCAGCGGAGTTCTCTCTTTTCAGCAAGTGTTTTCTTTCCTCCCAGTGGAACTCGAAGATTAAGACTCTCCCCGGCAGAGTTGGTTGGATGTCCTGGCATTTATTTTGTCGGAATACCGTGTGATACCCGTTCACTCTCTAGCAGAAATCCAATCATGATTGGCGCATTCAGTTATTCCTCAGCGAAGCGGGCTTCACTCTTCCAGCATTTATTTTGCTGGAATAATTCTGTAACACCTGGTTATCCCCAGCGGAGTTGGCGTTGTCCTCAGCATTTATTTTGCCAAAGCGGTTTTCTGTATCCCGGCAGTTCGAGTCTGCATTTGCATCGGCATATAGTGTCATATTTGCATCCACCAAATAAGAAACGCGTAGCATTTCCATGTCGAGTGGAGCATTGCGTCATTGTCAAACATATGCATTTTGAAACATAAACCAGGTTGGTTAACCATTTATTTTCAAGAATTGTTTCCCATGCAGGTGGAGAGAGCTCTTGCTCAAGTTAATTACCAAACATTCAGGATCTCGACGTGAGATGTGTAATGATAATGTCTATTGTGGCATTATTCCCCACAGAGTTGCTTGATTAAGTTTCTCTTACCCCTCCAGCGGAGTATTTCTTCAAGGTTGTTGTTGTGACAGCATCAGAAGATTTCGTGAATCGATCTTTCGAAGTTGTCTGGCAGTGTGGATTCAGAAAATCCCCAGTAGAGTCCTTCTGAGATTTGCTGCCATGTCAGCACTGAAAATTGGAAGATTAGACTCAGATTGTGTTACCCATGTGATTGATGGAGCTAGCTGCTGCAAAGATAGGCAGAAAAGTTGTACCAGAGTATTACCCGTAGCAAAGGCGGAGTTATTTTCCTGTAGTTGGCAGAGTATGTTTCCTGTGTTTAGGCAGATGATTTTCCCGTATGGATAGGCGGATGAAATTTCATGTGTTTAGGCAGATGATTTTCCCGTACGGATAGGCGGATGAAGTTTACTGTGTTTAGGCAGATGATTTTCCCATATGGATAGGCGGACGAAGTTTCCTGTGTTTAGGCAGATGATTTTCCCGTATGGATAGGCGGATGAAGTTTACTGTGTTTAGGCAGATGATTTTCCCATATGGATAGGCGGATGAAGTTTCTTGTGTTTAGGCAGATGATTTTCCCGTATGGATAGGCGGATGAAATGTCCTGTGTGTCGCCAGATGATTTTCCCGTATGGATAGGCGGATGAAGTTTCCTGTGTTTAGGCAGATGATTTTCCCGTATGGATAGGCGGATGAAGTTTCCTGTGTTTAGACAGATGATTTTCCCGTATGGATAGGCGGATGAAGTTTCCTGTGTTTAGGCAGATGATGTTCCCGTATGAATAGGCGGATGAAGTTTATTGTGTTTAGGCAGATGATTTTCCCGTATGGATAGGTAGATGAAGTTTCCTGTGTTTAGGCAGATGATTTTCCCGTATGGATAGGCGGATGAAGTTTCCTGTGTTTAGGCAGATGATTTTCCCGTATGGATAGGCGGATGAAGTTTCCTGTGTTTAGGCAGATGATTTTCCCGTATGGATAGGCAGGTGGAGTTTCCTGTGTTTAGACAGATGGTTTGCCCGTATGGATAGACGGATGGAGTTTCCTGTGATTAGACAGATGATTTTCCCGTATGGATAGGCGGATGGAGTTTCCTGTGTTTAGACAGATGGTTTGCCCGTATGGATAGACGGATGGAGTTTCCTGTGATTAGACAGAAATGTTTTCCCAGCGAAAGCGCCGGGATTTTTTTCGTGATGTGAGTCCTGACGTGGACAGATTTGTGTTTATTCGTGATTTGGCGAAATTTGGGTCCAGATGTGGACAAGGTTACTCCTGTGACAACAGAATCTCTATTCGTGTTGACGAATTTGTCTCTCTTCTTGTGTTGATAAGGTTAGTCCAGTTGTGGACAGAGGTGTTTTGCGAAAAGTGTTCAGTACCTGTGGCGTTACATATGTGGTTGAAGTTGAAATCGGAATTATCAGACGTCGGATCAGTTGTTGCCGTAACAACCAGATTCAGTTGGTGGATGTCGTTCCCTAAACAGTTGTGCAGTTTATTTCTGCGGTTGGCAAATTTCCAGGTTCTTAGTATTCAACCGTCTCGTACCTCGAATGTTTGAAGGCCGTTCGCGCTTCACCCAGTCGGGTCCAAGTCGCTTGAATAGGGGCAGCTGTTGCACCCTAAAATTTTCCCAACCTACTTCACTTGGTTTATGTCTCATAGCTTTAGCATTTGCATATTAGGTCATGTACATAATTAATTCATCTGCATAGCATAGCATGAGCAAGCCATCCAACAAGGGACCAAGTGCAACTCTTATCCTTATAGGCATATCAAGTGATTCTTATTCAAATTCAATCTTAGCCAAGTCATCAGAAAGAAATTGAAGCCTGAGAAGTTAGTGGACCAAGCAGTGGATCTATCTCCTATCTTGAGGGTATTTGAAGATCATCAAAGAAGTTGTGAGCTATGAATTGAGGTCATGGAGGGTATATAGACGTCATGGAAAGCCTAGAGGGTCATTTTGAAAGTGAGACAAGTCATTGATGTGATTACAAGAGCTGCAGTTGAAGACAGTCAACTAGGGTTTCATCTGGGTCAACCCTGGGTCAACCCTAGGTCAAATGCTTGATTGAAGGGCATCGAGGCCTGTTTGAAAGATGTGGGAGGCCTCATTTGACATGTAGATATGGTTGTGGTGTTGTGCCAAGAAGAAATCAAGAGAAATCAAGAAGAAGAGAAGTTTCTAAATTAGGGTTTCTGTGTAAAATCCCCTGATTTAAGGCAAACTTCCAAGCAAGATAATTCAAAATGCAAGTCTCAAATGGATCCTTGGCCGACATGAAACTTGTAGAACATCTCAAGACCTTTAATTTGAGTGGTGGAAGACATCAAGGAGATTTATATAACTCAAGTTATGGTTCTTGCAAGTTACAGGTCATCAGAGGCATCTGAAATTTGTCTGTGAAAGTTACTTGACTTCCAAGCAACTTTTACCCCTCAAGGAACTTTCAAATGGATTTCTGTCCAACATGAAAGTTGTTCCTCATGATCTTAGCTTTCTAGAAAGGTATGGTATGCCTTCATGTGATTTGTGGAACTCTACTTATGACTTTGGCAAGCAAAGGGCATTTTGGTCATTTGGAAATTATAGGTCATTTCAAGCATATGGCCATATCTCCTACTTCCATGCTTCAAATGGAAAAACCTTCAACATCAAAGTTGCTTATAATGATGTTTTAAGGCTAGTAGTGTGGTCATGAGATGTTGGAAAGGCTCATAGCAAAAAGTGATAAAAATAGCCTAAAAATGAGACATAAGTTAATTCAAGTGAAATGGAAAATCCTAAAATCCAAGTTCCAAATCCAAACCATGGCATATGATAGGTCATTTTGATTCCCAAGGACATTTTAAGAACAATGGTTCAGCCACAATTTTGATTTGGGGCTTAAATCTTGGGGTTGCTTTGTAAAAGTCTTGCTTGCATAATGGCATACCAAACCAAAACAAGGAAAAGCTTCATAAACAAGGTGTTTAAGCTTTGTATCTTGTCCAAAATACCACTTAAGGAGAAAATCAAGTGAATTACTCAAGTTGTAAGGATTTTGTCATGATATCTCATGTGGTGGGAAGTGAAATGCAAAGTATCTTCATGAAAGTTCAAGTTGCTACTAGATTGATCTAGATGATTCTAGACCCTTCCAAATTAGTCTATATATTGATTTCATTCTCCGTTGGTGAAAGGTTGGTGATTGTTGATGTTAATGGTGGTAGAGAAAAGAGTTTGAACCAAAAATTCTCCATTTGCAAATTGAATTGAAACTTCATTTTTCTCTTCATTACCCTTCCATTTTCTTCCACAAATCATCTCCACAAACCTTCCTGAACATGTTCATGCTAGAGTGAGCCCCCATTGTTGCAGAATTGGAGCTTTCCAAGTGAAGTTGCAAGAGAGCAAAAGGGATTGAATCTGAAGATACAAGCCATCTCCATCAAATCTTGTGCAAGAAGAGTGTTATTCATCACATAGAGACCATTCTTGAAGATCCACAAGGCCTGGTTCGAAGCTTTTCAACACTTGCCATTGTAGGGTCAAGGTATGCAAAATCTTTCCCACACTTTGATTTAGGCATGGCTAGGATTGGTTCTTGTTGTGAAACTATTAGAGACCATTAGGGGATTCATTTGGATGAGTTTTAGACCAATTAGTGAGGTTTCATTAATGGAGGTTGATTCTTGATGGAGGTAGAACACATGATTTAATGGATGATAATGCATGAGAATTGGTTGGTTGTGATCAGCATAGTATGAGGATTAATTATATACAAAGATTGTTGAGTTTTGTGATGGTCAAAAAACTGAAGAAAGTTTGAGTGCATGGAGTTGTACTGTTCGGTTAGCATGATAGAGAGAGTGTTAATACAAACTATTGGCATGGTTGGATTCTACATAAAGTTCTAGTCAAATTTGGTTCTTGAATCGTGTTAAATGGTGGAGTATTGAGAGAGAACAAGGAAGAGGAAGTTTCATGCATGGGAAGTTTGTTTTCATGGAGTTTCAAACCCTAACATTCCAAGGAAGAAGACAACATGAGAACCATTGGATTTGCGCTTGAACATTTGACCAAGGAACCATCCAACCGTCCACAATCACGCCTGAATTTTTGAGGGGGGGGGGGGGGGAGGAGCTGCACTAAAACGCATCGTTTTAGTTAGTATACCGTCATGGGCTTTATGCTCATTTTCGCTCTCCACACCCCCTGTGTCCAAGGCCCACTCGTTTTAACTACGAAAACTTGCTATTTACACCACAGTTTTTTTCTTTTTCTTTAGTTTTTTTATGATTTTTCTGAATAATCATTGGGCCACACGCGAAATACTTCCAGCACCCCCATGTTCTGGGCCCAGTTCATTTTTAACTGCATATTAATACTAACTGCACCCCTCATTCATTTCCATATTAAATTTTACTCCAAATTTTATTAAACTTCAAAAATTCATAACAAATTGAAAAATGCATATTTTTTAATGGGACTTTTTTTTCCCATTTTCCATTTTTTGTCTAGAAAAATATGAAAACATAAAATTGTCATTTTACTTCATTTTCATATTTTTTTGCATATTTTTACATTTAATAGCTTTTTTTAATTCTTTTGGTTTGTACTACTATTTGTTGAATTTAGTTTGAGAGTTTCCTTTAGGATTTTCATCCCATTATTTTTAGCATAACTAGATATGGATATTAGGTGCCCCCCTGATTTTTGCACCAATTTTTTAGGAGTTATTTTAGTTAGTTTAGTTAGAAACTATTAGGCTAGTGAATTAGGGTTTTGAATATAACATAGGTGTAGAAAAACAAGTTTCGTTTTGGGTTTTCTTTAGGACAAATTAGAAGAGGGGACTATAGGGGTATTATGGGTAAGTGATAGATCCCTTAGAAAATGCTAGGAGTTCCCCTATTCTATTATTAATATTAGTATATTTTCTGTAATTGATTGATTGTGTGGTGTGCCCTTCCTGGGGTTATTGTTTAATTGTGTGGGGTATTGGGCCTGCTTGGGGTTTGGGTTTGAGATGAAGACTTTGCTGATGAAGCCATTGAAGACAAAAGGAATGAAGATCAATTTCCAGAGTTGATGAAGAGTATATCTTGCTGGCAGCTGTTGAAGGTTATAGGATCTAGGAGTTAGGTAGAACTCTAGAATAGCAACTTGATTCACAAACATGGAAGGTCTTGTTTGCCTCCATCCCTCTCTATGATGCAGAGTCTCTCTAGGACACTCACCCCCTTCCTTTGGAAGGCTTGGTAGTAGTGTCTAAGAGATAGAACTCTTGAGAGAAACATTCTACATGTTGTTAACAGTCTGTTTGCCACCTTTGGTGGTCAACTAACTGTTTAACATTCTAGTTCATCCTCTTAACTGTTCCTCATCTTGGAGAGTGAGACTTGAAGAAAAGCCCTGAGAGATTGAAGATAGATGCCTTGCTTGAAGGCTGTGAAGATGAAGACTGATGCTTGCTTGAAGCCTGTAGATGTTTGAAGATGACTTGAAGACAAATGTTGATGAAGACTGCTGTTTGCTGTTTATTTTTGCTATTTATAATTTTTGATGTATTGTTTGAACTTCTCTGACTTTATTGTTTGATATTAACCTGTTAGGTTGAAAGCGAATTTTGTTCGCTTTTGCCTGTTGTTTTCTGGGTTCGAGGTTGAGTGGGACTCCCTTGCCTCGCTTGTATTGTTGCATCCATGCATTTTACTGTTTTATTATATGCTGTTGTTTCTGTTTCCATTTATCCCTTAGGATCTCTGTTTCTCTCTGCGCAAGAGAGGAGCATGATAGACATTAGGTCTTAACCCATGCATGATAACATTAGGTTAGTCTGATTCCCTTTGCAACCATAGGTTAGAGTTCTGTTTCTTCTTTCTCAAAACAAAAAGAAAACCACAATAAATATTTCAAACACAATAAAAGACACTTCTTTCGTAAAAGAATGTGAACTCATCAAAACGTCATTTTTTTGTCCGCTTGGACCAGTAATCAGGAAAACCCTTTTTCAGAAGGAGATAAAAGCAATCAAAACAGACGTGTGTCGTACGTGGCCCGAACTACGTTTGCTCTGATCTTTCATGTTGTATGAAAGTACGTAGGCATAGGATGCGATATCCTAGCGAGCAACCTTCCCCTCCTTTCCCATAGGTAGGCGAACTACGTTGACTCTGATTTCTCGTTCCAGACGGGAATACGTAAGCATAAAGTGCGATACTTTGCCGAGTCATTTTATTTTCTTTTAACCCCTGACCTGTAGAGTAGATAGAATAACAATCCGTACTAGAAAACAAGCGTGGATCCCGTCGAGTACGACGGACGTGAGGGGTGTTAATACCTTCCCCTTGCGTAACCGACTCCCGAATCCAGGATTTGGTTGCGATGACCATTCCTTTCCCGTCTTTGCGGTAGGTTTACTTCGAGCGTTTCCTTTCCCTCCGTTGGGATAAATAACGCACGGTGGCGACTTTTCTGTTCAGTCAGCGCCGATTTTCGCAGTAGCGACAGTTGGTAGACAGGGATAAAGAGCTTTGAGAGTCAGAACTCTATGGGCCTTGATATGGCCAACCTTGGACTTATTCCTGACCTAAGAGTACCGCAGAAGTTCAAAGTCCCTGACTTTTATAAGTACAAGGGTACTACATGTCCTAGAGTTCACTTGCGCTCGTATTACAGGAAAATGTCTGCCTACTCAGACGATGAAAAGCTGTTGATGCACTTCTTTCAGGACAGTTTGTCCGGTCCTTCCCTTGAGTGGTACATGGGGTTGGAGCCTACTAATGTCCGTAGCTGGGAGGATTTGGCTGAGGCATTCATGAAGCATTATCAATACAATAGTGACCTTGCTCCAAACAGGGTTCAGTTGCAAAATCTTACCCAGAAGAATAATGAATGCTTCAAAGAGTACGTCCAAAGGTGGTGCGAATTGGCCGCAAGAGTTCAACCTTCGATGGTGGAGCGTGAGCTGATCGACATGTTCGTGGCTACTTTATCTGGCATGTATTATGAGAAGCTCATCAAATGTATGTCTGGAAGCTTTTCCGACATGATAATCACAGGGGAACGCATAGAGAATGGTATCAAATTTGGGAAGATTCAAGCAGGCGAAAGATCCTCAGTTGGAGGAGGAGGAAAGAAAGTCTTTGGCAACAAAAGGCGCGAGGGAGAAACCAACTCAGTATCTAGTTTTCAAGGAAGATGGAGAAGCCAGCCTCATAATCAATATCATCAACAACAGATTGCTAGCATTACGATCCCTGTACCACAACCACAACAACAAAAACAACAACAACGGCAGCAGCAGCCACCCTAACAAAATCAACAGGGTTATCGAAGATATCCGGTTCGGCCAGTAAATAGAGTATTTGATCTGCCACCGATGCCATATTCCCAAGTGCTCCAAACTTTGTTACAATTACAGTTGATCCAAAAGAGGACTATGGCTCCTCTGACAGGCCCACCACCACCCGGCTTTGATGTGAATGCATGATGCGAGTTCCACTCTGGAGCACCCGACCATACTATTGACAACTGCAAGGCTTTCAAACATAAGTTGCAAGATCTGATTGATAGTAAAGCAATAGATTTTTCACATGATGCACCGAATGTTGTGCAAAACCCTATGCCAAATCATGGGTCGGCTAGGGTTGGTGCTGTTCTGGTAGAGGAAGGGTTAGATTTGATAACCGACGTGAATGAGCTGAAAACGCCATTAAGTTTTGTGAAGGAAAAACTGCTAAAGGGGGGAGTGTTCCCAGGCTGTAGTGAAGGTTGTGTCAACTGTTTGAGCCATCCTGAGGGATATGATGATCTGAAAAAGTGTATTCAAAGCATGATGGATGACGGAGTGTTGCAATTTGATCAGACCGCTAAAAGGAAACCCGTGGAAGTAGTAAAGGAGGAGCAGGATGAAATTGCGACGATTTCAATCCCATATAAAACTATCACTATTTCAGCGCCTCCAAGGCCACCTACAATCATCATAACTAAAGCAGGCCCTGTGCCATACGAAATTACTAAGGCTATCCCGTGGAATTACGGAGCCGAGGTGTTTTGTAACGGGCAGAAGGTAGAATTGAAGAGTTTTCCTATCGATTCGGTGGATAATATGGTTGGAGCTGGAGGAATTACCAGAAGCGGTAGAATCTTTTCATTGCCCGAAGTGGTGGTCGAGAAAATTGATAAAGGGAAAGGCAAGACAATGGTAGAAGAAATTCCTCGGGTGGGCGAGAAGGAATCTCTGGCAAATGATATGGAAGAGTTCATAAAGTTGATTAGAAAAAGCGACTACAAGATAGTTGACCATCTGTAACAAACTCCTTCCAAGATTTCTATATTATCACTGTTGTTGTGTTCAGAAGCGCATCAAAATGCGTTGTTGAAGGTTTTAAGCACTGCTTACGTGCCACAAGAAATATCGGTTAACCAGCTCGAAGGAGTTGCGGCGCATGTAAATGCAGGAAACAGTCTGGGGTTTATAGATTTGGACTTGACGCCAAAAGGCAGAAACCACAATTTGGCATTGCATATTTCACTTGAATGTCAGGGAACAGTGATGTCACATGTCCTTGCTGATACGGGGTCGTCCTTGAATGTACTTCCAAAGAAAGCATTAATGAAGATAGATCATCAGGGTCTTTATTGTACACCAAGTGATTTGGTTGTACGAGCCTTTGATGGAACCCGAAGATCTATTTTTGGGGAAATAACTCTGCCTATCCAAGTGGGCCCGGAGGTATTTGATGTGGTGTTTTACATCATGGACATTCAGCCTGCTTACAGCTGTTTGCTGGGTCGTCAATGGATACATTCTGCTGGGGCTGTTACGTCCACTCTGCATCAAAAGCTGAAATATATGGTCGGAGGCAGTGTTGTGACGGTATGTGGGGAGGAATATATCATGATTAGCCACTTGTCATCTTTCAAATACGCTAAGGTAGACGGAGAAATTCATGAGACTTTGTGTCAGGCCTTCGTAACTGTGCAAGTGAAGGACAAATCTCTAGTTGTGAACAAAGAACCAGAAGTGGCTATGTCATCTTTCAAGGAGGCTCAAGCGGCAGTACAGGCTGAGGCATCGCAAGGATGGGGAAAGGTTCTAGACATACCTCAGAAGCAGGACAAGTTTGGGTTGGGGTACCACCCATCATCTTCATCATCTTCGCAGAGCGCTCCGCGCTATAAGGGGCCCGTCAAGTTCACCAGTGGGGGTGTCATTTTTGAGCAAATCAATGTTGTTTCTGATGATGAAGTCGGGGACAGTGATTGTGACATGGACACTTGGATCCAGCCGAGCGCTCCCAGACAGAAGCTATGCAACTGGTCCATTGAGGAATTTGTCCAAGTGACACGTGAACATTAATACTTTGTTTTCTCAGTTATTGTGTAACCCTATGTTCTGCCCGGAGCATAGCGGTATTCTATTCAGGGCATGCTTATTTATGTTTGAACCATCTTTTTATCATTAATCAAAAGGCGTTTTTCTCATTCAATTTTGTAATCCTTGTTTTTCTTCTTTTTGTTTCCTAACATTAAAATGGCAATCTGGTTTGTGTTTGTTTTGTTTGCATATCATTTAAGTATAAAATCATCATCATTACAGGTTACGCATTTCAGACACCACCGACTCAGACTCGTCTATAACTCGGTGTGACTTTGACAATCCGATCTTTCAAGCAGAAGAAGAGATCGATGAAGACGAAGACCTACCAGAAGAGCTTGCTAGATTGTTGAGACAAGAGGAGAAGGTCATCCTGCCTCATCAGGAGGAAGTTGAAGTCATCAATCTAGGAACCGAAGAGGATAAGAAGGAATTCAGAATAGGAGCCGCGCTACAAGATAACATCAAGCAAAGACTGGTTGAGTTACTCCGAGAGTATAAGGATGTCTTTGCTTGGTCACATGAAGATATGCCTGGACTCGACACGGATATTGTAGTCCATCTCCTACCTCTTCGAGAAGAGTGTCCTCCTGTTAAACAGAAATTGAGAAGAACCAGGCCTGATATGGCAGTGAAGATCAAGGAAGAAGTCCAAAAGCAATTGGACACTGGATTTCTTGCTGTGACCAATTACCCTCCGTGGGTTGCAAACATCGTGCCCGTGCCTAAGAAGGACGACAAAGTCAGGATGTGTGTTGACTATAGAGACTTGAATAGAGCGAGCCCAAAGGATGATTTCCTGCTCCCTCATATTGACGTGCTTGTTGATAACACCGCACAGTACTCAGTGTTTTCTTTCATGGACGGTTTTTCGGGCTACAATCAGATCAAGATGGCACCGGAGGACATGGAGAAAATGACTTTTATCACGCGCATGGGGGACATTTTGTTATAAATTAATGCCTTTTGGTTTGAAGAATGCAGGAGCAACTTATCAACGAGCAATGGTGACACTGTTTCACGACATGATTCATCATGAGATTGAGATTTATGTCGATGACATGATTGCTAAGTCCCAGACAGAGGAGGAACATCTAGTCAATCTTCTAAAGTTGTTTGAGAGATTAAGGAAGTTCAAAATTAGGTTGAAACTAAACAAGTGTACTTTCGGCGTACAGTCAGGAAAGTTGTTGGGGTTTATTTTTAGTGAGAAAGGAATCAAGGTTGATCCTGCAAAAATCAAGGCAATTCAAGAAATGCCAGCACCAAAGACCGAGAAACAAGTTTGTGGTTTCTTAGGTAGATTGAACTACATTTCTCGGTTCATATCTCACCTCACAACCACTTGTGAGACATTATTTAAGTTATTAAAGAAAGATTAGGCGGTCGTTTGGAATGAGAATTGTCAGAAAGCATTTGAGAAAATAAAAGAGTATTTGCATGAACCTCCGATATTGATACCTCCAGTAGCTGGAAGACCATTGATTATGTACTTAACGGTTCTTGAGAACAGTATGGGTTGTGTCCTCGGTCAACATGACGAGACTGGAAGAAAAGAGCATGCGATTTACTATCTGAGTAAAAAGTTCACAGATTGTGAGTCTCGTTACTCAATGCTTGAGAAAACGTGTTGCGCACTTGCTTGGGCTGCCAAACGTTTAAGACAGTATATGCTTAACCACACAACCATGCTGATTTCGAAGATGGATCCGATCAAATATGTCTTCAAAAAACAAGCACTTTCAGGAAGAATTTCCAGATGGCAAATGGTACTGACAGAATACGACATTCAGTATGTTTCTCAGAAGGCCATCAAAGGAAGTGTTCTGTCAGAGTACCTTGCCGAACAGCCTATCAAAGACTATCAGCCAATGAAGTTTGAATTTCCTGATGAATACATTATGTTCCTCAAGATGAAGGATTGTGACGAACCACTACCAGATGAAGGTCCTGAGTTTGGCTCCCAATGGCAGTTGATATTTGACGGTGCCGTCAACTCATACGGAAGTGGAATTGGGGCAATCATCACAACACCCCATGGGTCTCACATCCCATTCACTGCCAGATTGACATTTCCGGTCACCAACAATGAGGCTGAGTATGAAGCGTGTATCATGGGTCTCGAAGAAGCTATTGATTTGAGGATCAAGAATCTCGATGTATATGGCGATTCCGCGTTAGTTGTGAATCAAATCAAGGGAGAATGGGAAACTCGTCAACCTAATTTGATTCCTTACATGAATTACGCAAGGAGGTTGTTACCTTTCTTTGACAGGGTAGAGTTTCACCATGTGTCGCGAGCGGAGAATCAGATGGCGGACATTCTGGCAACGTTGTCTTCGATGTACAAGGTTAATTTTTAGAATGAAGCTCCCAAAACAGTTATCTCCCGCCTTGATAGACCTGCTTTCATATTCGCCATTGAAGAGGCCTCCGATGGCAAGTTGTGGTATTTTGACATCCAGAATTTCCTTAAGAACCAGGAGTATCCGACTGGGGCATCCAGTCGAGATAAGAAGACTCTAAGGAGATTGTCTGACAATTTTCATCTAAATCAGGATGGTGTGCTTTATAGAAGAAACCATGATTTGGTGCTGTTGAGATGCGTGGATGAAAAAGAAGCAAATCTACTTATGAAGGAAGTCCACGAGGGTACTTTCGGCACGCATGCCGACGAACATGCCATGTCTCGAAATTTGTTGCGAGCTGGGTATTATTGGCTTATGATGGAGTCGGATTGTTTCAAATTCACGAAGAAATGTCATAAATGTCAGATCTATGCCGACAAGATTCATGTGCTGTCGTGTCCTTTGAATGTCATGTCATCTCCATGGCCCTTTTCCATGTGGGACATTGATATGATTGGAAAGATTGAGCCTACTGCATCCAATTGACATCGTTTCATCCTAGTAGCCATCGATTATTTCACCAAATGGGTTGAAGCAGCTTCTTATGCCAACATCACCAAGCAAGTTGTGGCCCGATTCATCAAAAGGGACGTCATCTGCCGATATGGAATACCTGAAAGGATCATTACTGATAACGGATCTAACCTGAATAACAAGATGATGAAAGAGCTATGCCAGAACTTCAAGATTGAGCATCACAATTCGTCTCCCTATCGTTCAAAGATGAATGGCGCGGTCGAGGCGGCTAACAAAAATATCAAGAAGATAGTGCAGAAGATGGTTGTGACTTATAAAGATTGGCATGAGATGTTACCCTTTGCTTTACATGGATACCGCACCTCGGTGCGTACTTCAACTCTGGCAACTCCCTTCTTATTAGTATATGGTATGGAAGTTGTCCTGCCACTAAAAGTCGAGATACCTTCCTTGAGAGTTATGGCTGACGTCAAACTAGATGAAGCAGAATGGGTGAAGAACAAGTTGAATCAGCTCAGCTTGATGGATGAAAAGGTTGTCGTCCATCGGATACGGTCGTCTATACCAAAGCAGAATGAAAAAAGCCTTCGATAAAAAGATACGTCCTCGAAGCTTTCAGGCAGGTGATTTAGTGTTGAAGCAGATTCTCCCACCACAGAACGATCACAGGGGCAAATGGACTCCCAATTACGAAGGTCCGTATGTTGTAAGGAAAGTTTTCTATGGAGGAGCCTTACTACTTTTGACTATGGACGGTGAAAATTTCACGTCCCCTGTGAACACAGACGCAATCAAAAAATACTTTGCTTAAAGAGACTCGCTGGAAAGAAAAAGAAAGTCCAAGCAAAAATAGGGCATCCTGGCGAACCATAAAAGGATAGGTTCGGGCAAAAATTAGGGATAAAAAGAAAAAGATGTAAACCCGCAAAGTTGAAAACCTGAAAGGGCGACTTTGGCAAAAATGGGTATCCTGGTGAATCGAAAACCTGCGAGGGCGATTCAGGAAAAAGTTAGGGATTTGAAAAGCAAACAACTGCGATCTGTGTTTCGGTCTTCAGAACATAATGGATTATGGGAGGACCCGCGAGAAAACCGTTCAAGTCAATCTCTTCCAAAGACGAAGCATCGGAAAAGCATCGAAGTCATGCGAGTCATAGATGAGTCGTCCCATGGTGGTTATCTGTACCACATTGCCGACATTTTGTATATCTTTGTGCATTTCTTATTTGTCTTTGGCGCAACTTTCTCATTTTAGGAGTTGCGTCCTTTGTAAATTTGCCTATTTTCAGGCCGTTTATCAATAAAACATGCTATTCAGAAAATCTTTGTGTGCTTGGTTTTAGCTTTTACTTTTGTTTGTGAAAAAAACGCCTGATGCTTTTGATGAATTTGCACATACATAAACTCACAGGCCTTGGCCAATAATTGTTAAAACTTTGACTTAATTGAACAACGTCATGGATGATGACCAAGATAGCCTTTGTTGTGTAGTATTTTGTCTGTTGCTTTTGCAGGTTTGTTACCCCTCGGGCATCTCTCTAAGAAGGTATGGATGGAGCTGTTTTCCCCAGCCAGAGTTTGCTCCCCAACAATTAGAAGTGGTTTCTTCATCCCAGCATGGTGGTGTGCGCGTAAGTATACGGTTATCCCCAGCAGTTGGTCGATACACGTTTCTAATCCCCACAGAGTACAGGTGCTTACTTACTCTCCAGCAAATCAAGATGACAGACTGAGGTCTCCAGTCGAGTTAATTTCCCCGCAGAATCATAGGTTCCCCTAAAGCCGCCCAGGGCTTATCTCCCTAGTTTAAGTCCAATTGTTATTGGCATGCGAAGTTCATCTCCGGCAGAGTAGTTTTCTTTTCCCAGCAGGAGGGATCTTTTGTTTCTAACATTTATTTTGTTGGTTTGGCTCCGTTGCATCTGCATGCGTGCATAGCATCTACCTAAACGCGTAGCATTTCCATTTCGTATGGAGCATTACGCCACTTTCAAACATTTGCATTTTGAAGCATAAACCAGGTCGTTACTTTTCAGTTTTCAGGTGGTGGTTATCCCCTACAGGTGATCTTCAGGCTTCGGTTTCTACGTCGAGCGTTCAGACTCCGGCTCCTCCGTTGAACATATAGGTTCCGACATTTTCTATTTGTGATGTTTTGCTTTACCCGTGAAGTGCCCAGACTTCGTTTGGTTATATTAATCCCATTAAGTTTTATGATGGTATCTCTTGCTCCGTTGAATATCCAAGTTCCGGTGAAGGCTCAGTTCATGACATATCCCTTTGTCCATTAGATACTCCAGTTTCTGGTTTGTTTCGTTGAGTGTTTAGGCTCCGGTTGGTTTGGTTTCGTTGAGTGTTTAGGCTCCGGTTGGTTTGGTTTCGTTGAGTGTTTAGGCTCCGGTTGGTTTGCTTCGTTGAGTGTTTAGGCTCCGGTTGGTTTGCTTCGTTGAGTGTTTAGGCTCCAGTTGGTTTGCTTCGTTGAGCGTTTAGGCTCTGGTTGTTTTGGATTCGTTGAGTGTTTAGGCTCTGGTTGGTTTGCTTCGTTGAGTGTTTAGGCTCCGGTTGGTTTGCTTCGTTGAGTGTTTAGGCTCCGGTTGGTTTGCTTCGTTGAGTGTTTAGGCTCCGGTTGGTTTGCTGCACTGAGTGTTTAGGATCCGGATGGTTTGCTTCGTTAAGTGTTTAGGCTTCGGTTGGTTTGGATTCATTGAGTGTTTAGGCTCCAATTGGTTTGCTTCGTTGAGTGTTTAAGCTCCGGTAGGTTTGGATCCGTTGAGTGTTTAGGCTCCGGTTGGTTTGCTTTGTTGAGTGTTTAGGCTCCGGTTGGTTTGCTTTGTTGAGTATTTAGGCTCCGGTTGGATTGCTTCGTTGAGTGTTTAGGCTCTGGTGGGTTTGCTTCGTTGAGTGTTTAGGCTCCGGTTGGTTTGCTTCGTCGAGTGTTCGTACTCCGGCCAGTTTTCATTTGTTGATGTGCTCCTCATCTCGTTGAGTATCCAGGCTCCGGAAGATTTCATTGATTCATTTGGTTCGTTGAATATCTAGATTCCGGCAATTTGAAATATTCTCCTTTTTATAGTTTGCCCCAAGCAGAGTCACTCGTCAAGTTTTCTTTCCCCCAGCGGGGCATGTTTGTTATCAGAGCAGTTATCTCCGGAGATTCTTGTTTGCAGTTTTATTTTCTGCGGTTGGCAAATTTCCAAGTTCTTTGGTATTCAACTGTCTTTTACCTTGATGATGTGAAATCCATTCGCTTTTCACTCATTCAGGTCTAAGTCGTTTGAATAGGGGCAGCTGTTGTACCCCAAAATTTGCCCAACCTTTTCTTTACTTGGTTTATGTTTCATTTCATTGTTCTAGCATATTGCATTGCATATCATTTTGCGTTTTACAGGGGATCAAGAGATGTGTGTACAGCAAGAGGAATTTTCCAAGGGTTCCAAGCCTAATCAAGAGTTTGTATTCAAGACAACAGGGGAGTTATCATCATCAGAGGCAAGTCAAAGCCCTTTTGGATAGGCAGATAAGTATGTGGTTCACCTCCTGTCTAGGAGGCCATTTGAAGGTCATCTGAGGATCACAAGCCCATGGTTATGGAGGGAGATTATCATTTAAGCTCATTGGAGGCCTTGTAGGTCATTGTGGAGCTCATCCAAGTGTTTATACCAAGTGCAAGTGGCTACAGTTGAAGATGGTGCAATTAGGGTTTTCATCTGGTCAACCTTAAGTCAACTGTGAAATTGAAGGAGATTAAGACTCAATTCCAAGTATTTATGGTCATGGAATGTTGTGTTGAGATACATGAGATATCATTTCAATATCAATTCATCAAGAAGCAAGAGTATGAGGAGTATCTAAATTAGGGTTCTTAGTGTAAAATCTCCTATTTAGTGCCCAACTTCAAGACCACTTATCTCAAGATACAAGTCTCATCTCATCTTGACCCTAACATGAAGCTTGTAGACCATGTTTCTAGATTTCTTTTGAGTACTAGAAGTGATTCATCGGATTTCTAGAACTCAAGTTATGATGTTGGCAAGTTACAGGTCCTCAGATGAATGTGATTTTGGTTAACAAAAGTCAACTAACTTCCAAGCCACTTTTCACCTAGAAGGATGTTTCTCCTCAACTTTTGATGAACATGAAAGTTTTTCTTCATGATCTTAGCTTTCCAAAGATTACTAGAAGTCCTTCATCTGATTTGTAGAACTCAAGTTATGAGGCTCGCAAGGCAGGGGTATTTTGGGAAAGCAGGATTACATGTCATTTTCATTATAGGTCCATTTCACCACTTTGCACACTTCAAATGGAAATCTTTCCAACATCAAACTTGCTCCGAATGGGGTCATTCGCTTAACCAAACATCAAGGCGTCATGGTTTTGGCTTGGATTGAAGAATCCCTAATGAAATTTCCATGAAAAAGGCCTTAAAAGGGGAAAATCAAATTAAATTCATTTGGGATCATTTTGTACCAACCCTATGCATTTTTTGAGTGCCAAATACATTTCAAGCACAATGCCAATTTTGGATTTGAGATTTGAGCTCATTTTGGTCGCCATTTTCATGATTACTTCAAGATTAAGTAACATATGCAAACCTTGCCATAAGATCAAATTGAGGAGCCATTTTCATCCCTTGGATCAACCTACCTCAGATGCAAGCTAGCTGAGCCATTTTTTCAGCTTGACAAGGTGATTTTCGTGCACTTTTTGAAGTGGTCATGAAGTGAAAAAGTGAAATTCAATTGGGCTTAAGGAGCATAGAATTGGGCCTACTTGGTATCAGAATCCATCATACATATTCTCAGGATTACACACAAGCCTTCAGAACTGATTTTGGTGAGAAATTGGACAAGAACACATTGAGAGAAAGTGAGGAAAAAGTCAAAATCGTTTTTCATGTTTCATTGAGTTTCAATCAAAATAAAACATCTAAAAAGGTTCCTTGAGGTTCATAGAATATTTTTGGGTGGTTTATTTTAAGCTTCACTAAGGAACCAAGCTCTGTTGAAGCTTTCTCTTAGGTTTATTTCCAATCCAAATATCTCACTGTTTATGCATCCATATTGCGCCATTTTTATATATTTGTGAACCTCTTGATGTGTAGATAGTTTTTGGATTGGATTAATGGTTGTTCATGAGTTTTTATGTTTTGAGCTCTTTTCTTTTTCTTTTCGTTTTGGCTTATTTAAGCATGATCAAATAAAATGGGTGGTGGATTTGAAATCTACTGACCTGGAGATCATTTTTGACTATTTATTTGCTCATTTTGATCAAGTTTTCGTGCACCTGCATTTTTGGCCGTGGCTGGTTTGCTTGGGTCATCGGAGAAGACGACCGGAACAGTGGTTCCGGCCGTCTGGTTTTCCCCCCAAGTTTGAATACTTTCCCAGCCACGTGTGTTGTTCATATCCGTTTGATTTGCTTACTTTTTATTTGCACGGTTCTAATTGAGACCTACCATGCACTTTGTTTGACTTGCCACACACAATCACCCCAAAACTCACTGTTTCACTTAAGCTTTGGCCTGATCCACGTGTGTTGCTGTGTGCCCTTGGATTGGCATACTTTTTGATCCAACTGCCATGAATGCTTTCCACCATGCGCCTGGGTTGACCTAACACACCTGATCCTTTGGACTTCTGCGCCCTTTTGTTGGACTTGGGCTCTTGTTGCTCTTGGCACCCCCCTTTTTGTGAGCCCATTTGTTTTCAACGTTACTTGGTTGCTTTCTGCACCCAACTTTTATTTGTTTTAATTTCTTTTTCTTTTTGTTTTTATTTTATATCTGTTTAGATTTAAATCATTTTAAAATACTTCCAAGAGTGATAAAATTCCACAAAAATATGTTTTAGATTCCTTGAGATGTCCTCTGATTTTAGGAAATTTTTATTTTATTTTATGAATTATTTCTCAATTAAAAATGGAATTTAACATTGGAAGTGTTTTATTTGACCTAAATCTTGACATGTTTTGGTTTTTATTTTTTCTTTCATTTCCTTTTGATCCAATGAGTAACATTCAATCCTCGTATCAATGATGAGTTAATGAATTTTGAGGACCATTTTGCCCCTGTTGGTTGACTTTTGAGTTGACTTTTGATGCACTTCATTTGACCCTTGACAATCCTCATTCACAATGGAACACCCTTGTGAATCAATTTCTTTGGTGGTGTTGTGAATTGATTTTGATTGTAATCGTTTGGCCTCTGGTTGCCAACATGTTTATGAGCTTTTTGCATTTTATTTGGTTATTTTTGAATCATTTTCCTAATTTTAGAGTAACTTGCAAGTCAAGTTACCCTAAAGGGAGGTTCATACAAACATCTTGACCTAGTTTGACTTGGATATGATATTTTTGGATCCTTTGAGCTCTTATTGCCTTTTGATTCATGTTGCTAACATGTCAAGGATGATGTTTGCTCATTTTTAGGTCATTATATTTTGTTTTGCTTGCCCATTTGGTTGTTTGCTTTTGAGTTCCCAATTAGGGTTTCTATGTGAAACATGTTTGCTTTCCTTTGGGAATTTGCTTGCATTTCCTTATGGTTTATTTTCTTTTGATTTTGAGCACTTTTATTTCATTTCCCTTGCTGTCCAATGACTTTGGAATCTCAATTAAGGTGGCTTGGTCCCTCCTTTGGAGGTACTTGAAGCAAGCCTAAAATGATGAACCCAAGAGGACTTCTTTGTGCTTTCTCTTGCACCTTTCTTGTGATGCTCATGGTTGAGTTCACATTATGAGTTCCTTGTTATCCTCATATAGCCTCCCATCCTCACTTTGTTTTAGGTTTTCTTTGCCTTTCATTTGTGTTTGGGTTTTAGCATTGTGGTTGATGTTTGAATGGTCTAGGCCATTCTATCCCATTTTAGTGCACTTTTGTGTTTCTTTTGATGCATTTCTTTTTCCTTTCATCTCTTGCATTTATCATATTGTTGCTTGAGGTTGAGATGAGCTTGTGGAGTCTATTTCCCCACACCAATTTCCTCCCTCACTTGCATTCCATGTTTGCATTCTTGCATGTTTATGTTGTTTCTTTTTCCTCTTTTGTCTCCTTTGCCTTAGGATCTCTAATCTCTCTTGTTCAAGGGAGGTTGTGATAGATATTAGGATCTTAACCATGTATGATAACATTAGGTAGCATTCTCTTATCTCAATCTTAGGATCACCATTGCATGACAACTTTAGGTTTGAGTTTAGTCCCTCTTTTAGTGTCCTTTCTCTTCTTATCTCAAAACAAACATAAAACACCTAATAAAGGTTGGTGATTGTTGTGCGTTATGAGCCTTAAGCACTTAGGAAAGGGTTGTTGAGGAGTTTCTCTTAAATGGCTTGAATGTTTAGTATAGCACCCTTTGGGTGATATGCGACGCATTCACTCCTAAGTCATAGTCTCTAGTGTGATATGAATTGCAAACCATTCAAAAACGCTTCTTCTCTAAAAACACAAAAACAAATCATTCAAACTTCTTTTTTCCCTTTGGGGCCTTTAATCTTGGAAAATCATTTTCATAAGGAGAGTTTTGTTAACTCTAGGTTCTATCGCAAACGGTAACGCCTAAGTCTCCAATGGTCGAGCTGCATACACCAAACTGCTAGAACTGATTGTTAACCCTACTCGGGTAAAAACTGTTGAACAAATCTGTGTTCCCTTTTAGCCCGAACTACATTTGCTCTGATCTTTCATACCAGATGAAAGTACATAGGCACAAGCCACGATGTCTTGGCGAGCAACCTTCCCCCCTTTCACCCATAGTTAGCCGAACTACGTTGACTCTGACTTCTCACTTCAGATGAGATACGTAGGCACAAAGCGCCATTTGTAACAGCCCAATTTTCATTAATTAATTATTTATGTTAATTAATTGATTTATTGAGATTATTGGATGATTATTTAAGTGATTTGGTAGATAATTGGGGAGAAGAAAATATAATGGAAAGAAAAGAAATAGAAGAGAAAGGGATATAAGAGAAAGTGGAAGGAAAAGGAAATAATAGAAAACATAAGAGAAAGAGAAGAGAAAGAAAGAGGAAGAGGAGAAAAGAGAAGGAAAAAGAGGGGAAAGCTTGGAAAGCTCAAGAACGGCTTCTAGATTCCGATTAATCAAGGTAAGGGTGTGAAATCTTATTATTCCATCAATGTGTATGATTATGTATGAGTTTGTTGAATTGGTTTGGATTGTTGGAGAGTTTTTGCTCATTTTCCATTTTAGGGCAGAAATGAGTGTAATCGATAGAAACCAATGTTTTTGCGGATGAAACTCAAAATAAATTGTGTAGCTTAGTCGGCTAATGTTTAGCCGTGATTATTGGATTTCGTTTGATTGAATTTGGTTGAATTTGTGAGTTTTTACATTTTTGGATAATTGGAGGTTAAGAATTTGGATGATTTAGTCGTAGAATTTGCGTTTTATGATCCTAAATTGTTACTAGATGATTGGTAATGATGAGTAGGTATTTAATCGGGAGAAAATAATTAAATTGGTCGGGTTTTGGGGGGTTTTAGGCACAAACCCGTAGCTTGTTTTTCCAAATTTTGCAGGTGTTAACCGATTAACCCTATGGGTTAACCAATTAACGGTATTAAAATGTCCTGAAAAACTGAGTTTTTGAGCCGTTAACCGGTTAACGGAATGTGTTAACCCGTTAACGCTGTAAGTGTGAGAAAATATTATTTTTTTGAAACTTTGAAAATTCATAACTTCTTCACTGTTTATCGGATTTTGTCGTTCTTTATATCAAACTGAAGCTAATAATATGTTCTATAACTTGGTGAAAAGAAATATTATTTTTAGCCGACTTTTAGCCAATTTTACCGATTAATCGAGATTAATTATTTTAAGTAAGTGAGGCTTAAATAATTAGAGCGTTCAGTTGCCGTTTGACATGATGATGTGAATACACAATGATTTCTATGTGATTGTATGTGAAGAGTGCATGAGAACATATTGTGAATATGTGTGCATTGCTTGATAAATATGGTCTTTTGACAAATATATGCATTGTTTAAAATTGATTAAAAATGCATGATGATTTATGATGAGGTTCGTTGCCTTTCGGCACGATATTGTGAATATGTGTGCATTGCTTGAAAAATGTGGTGGTGGTATTGAATTGTGAATGCATATTGATTGTATGCAATATTGTGAATAATGCATGAGAACATATTGTGAATATGTGTGCATTGCTTGATAAATGTGATGATGTTGAAAGTATGAATACTTTGATATGATGTGTGAGTGTGCAATCATGTTATAATTCTTATGTGATGAATTATTTGAATATGCATGAGATTAAGATGCGAGAACGGTCTTAAGTGCATATGATTGCTTTATGAAAATATGTGTATGTGCAAAACTCGTACTCACTGGGGTAGAATAACAAGATGTTGTTCCTAGTGAAGTAATCACTGGGGTAGAATAACAAGATGTTGTTCCTAGTGGAGTAATCACTGGGGTAGAATGACAAATGTTGTTCCTAGTGAGGTATAGTGACATTGTCGTATACACTGGGGTAGAATGACTAAGATGTCGTTCCTAGTGGAATAATCACTGGGGTAGAATAACTGAGATGTTGTTCCTGGTGGGGTGCTCCCTGGGGTAGAATAACTGAGATGTTATTCCTAGTGGAGTATACGTGATACAGTCGTACGCACTGGGGTAGAATGACTATGATGTTGTTCCTAGTGTTGGTGTTCACTGGGGTAGAATGACAAATGTTGTTTGTAACAGCCCAATTTTCAATAATTAATTATTTGTGTTAATTAATTGGTTTATTTGGATTATTCTAATTATTTGAATAATTAGATGATTGTTTAAATGGATTGGTAGATGTTTTGAGAGAGGGAATATATTGGAAAGAAATAAAGGGAAAGATATATATATATATATATATATATATATATATATATATATATATATATATATATATATATATATATATATATATATATATATATATATATATATATATATATATATATATATATATATATATATATATATATATATGAGGAAGTGGAAAAGAAAAAGAAAAGAAAAAGAAAAAGAAGGAAGAGAAAAGAAAGGGAAAGAAAGAGGAAGAAGAGAAAAGGAGGAGAAAAAGAGGAAACTTGGAGAATCATCAAGAACATCCTCTAGCTTCCGATTAATCGAGGTAAGAGTGTGAAATCTTACTATCTTAATCAATGTGTATGATTATGTATGTGTGTGTTTGGATTTGTTGGGTGTTTCCTACATTTTCCATTTTAGGTCGAAATGAGTTTAATCGGTAGAAACTGAGTTTTATTGGTTAGAATTTGGAATAGACGGTGTAGTATAGTCGGGTGATAAGTGGGCCATGCTACTGGAACTGATTTGGATTAAATCAGTGGGTTTGTGAGGTTTGGGCTTTTGGACAGCCATGGGAGTTCTGAGTTCGTAGGTTCGCCAGGCGAAGCCCAGCGAACAGCAGCGAACCAAGTCAGTAATAAACACCCTGTCTTTGCTGGCAAGTTCGCCAGGAAAATGAGTGTGGCGAAGGTTCTCCAGGCGAGTGTGCTAGCGAGTAATTCCAGAGTAACTCCTAGTGGTCTTCGCTGGCAAGTTCGCAAGGTGAACGAAGTAGCGAAGGTTCGCCAGAGGCTTCGCCAAGCGAAGGTCAGTGAATGTGACAGCATTTGTTTTATTTTGGTTGGTTCCATCCAACGTTGATGTATTTGATATGATTATGTAGCGTATAGCATGTGCGCTGATATATGATGTGTTGTGGGTAGCCGTATGGCGTGAATCCTAGATTATGAATCGATTATGAATATGTGGCCTTTTGGCATATGTGATACATTGTTTAAATTGATTGTAATTCATGATGAATGTGATTGAGTTTGTTGCCGTTTGGCACGATATTTGTAAGTGTATATTGCTTGTATGCGATGGTGGGTGAAGAATGCATGAGAATATATATGGCGAGTACATGTGCATTGTTTGGTAATGTAAGAATGGTGTGGGAAATGTGTATATGTGTTGAGTTGTACTCACTGGGGTAGAATGGCAAGATGTCGTTCCTAGTGGAGTAATCACTGGGGTAGAATAACAGGATGTTATTCCTAGTGAGGTATAGTGTCGTGGTTGTATACACCGGGGTAGAATGACTAAGATGTCGTTCCTGGTGGAATAATTACCGGGGTAGAATAACTGAGATGTTGTTCCTGTTAGGGTATAAGTGATGTACCCATACTCCCAAAAAGGGATTGGTGTTAATTGACGAGTTTTATATGAGCCATATGGCAAAAATATCATTGTTGTATGAAGGATGCTGATGTGTATGAATTGTTGAATTGTGAGTTATAAATGTGAATCTAGAATGAAGCGATATGTGATGTATGATGATTGTAAATGTGAACCTTGTTTGAATAGTGTGAATGAAATGATGAATATATGTATATATTGTGAGTGCATAATGAATATATGTGATGAATGTGACGAATGCATGAGTATATTTGTAAACATGTGTGCATTTCAAGAGTGTCATGAGTCATGTTGCATGTGAAGCATCATGGTATGCATTCTTGTGTTGATTGATTCCTCGGAGAATCTGCAGAACCTCGTATGTTGCGATGGTTATTTATTGATTCCTCGGAGAATCTGCAAAACCTCGTGTGCCCTTTTGGGGTGTGAGCGATGGTTATTTTTTGATTCCTCGGAGAATCTGCAGAACCTCGCGTGCCCTTGTGGGGTGTGAGCGATGGTTATTTTTGGTTCTTCAATTGAACCTGCTGAATTGAGTCGGTACCGCATTTGCATCTGCATAGAGTCGTGAGTCGGTCTCTATGAGTTGCATGATTCATCTTTATATGATGCATTGGTGAAATAAACATGTATGTGTATGTTTGTGTGAATTGGTGATGAAAAGAACATATTTTGTATGTTTATATGGATTGATTAGAATTGTGAATGTATGCATGATAAGATGCTTGGTTATATATATATATATATATATATATATATATATATATATATATATATATATATATATATATATATATATATATATATATATATAAATATATATATATATATATATATATATATATATATATATATATATATATATATATATATATATATATATATATATATATATATATATATATATATATATATATATATATATATATATATATATATATATATATATATATATATATATATATATATATATATATATATATACACACACATTGTAATGTATGTTAGTGAGTGGTGATGTATTGTGGTAAGAAGTATAATATGGATATTCTATGTAATAGAAATATATTATATGCTTTGTTATTGTGTAAATATGCATTGTGGTGAGAAAAGGTGGGATATACGTATTATGTACTTGTGCATTTATATATGATTATGTGCATTGATTATTATGGTAATGTTTCTCACCCTTCTGCTGGAATGATGTCCTATATGACATCGTGCAGGTATCAAGGAGTAGTACTGCTTGTAGTTGTGAGTTCTCTGTTGGTGTAGCTGTTTAGTATTTAATTATGTTGGGTCAAGTCATGCTCTGGTTATGTAACACTGGGATCGTTGGGTTTATGCCTTAGAGATATATTATGTATTCTGAGTTGTGTTTTAAATGTATTTTGAATATGTGATAATGGCCTCTGTGCCTAAGCGTTGATGGTTGTGTGATGAACATGAATGTTATGTGAAGGGAATTATGTAAATAACTTGAATCTGCTGCTACATGCAAAGTGAACTTTAAAAAGCATGATTATTTTATTTGAGTGTTAATAAGCATGACAGAAGATTTGATGTATTGGAATTATGTGTGACGCCCTTTTGTGAAAGCATGTTAATTTACTCTGATTAATTATGTATTATTCCGTGGGGGTTAGAAGGGTGTTACATTGTTCCTAGTGAGGTAGAGTGTCATGGTCGTATACACTGAGGTAGAATGACTAAGATGTCGTTCCTAGTGGAATAGTCACCGGGGTAAAATAACTGAGATGTTGTTCCTGGTGGGGTATAAATGATGTACCCATAATCCCAAGTAGGGATTTGTTGCACCCTAAAATTTGACCAACCGGGTCTCGCATTTGGCTCGATGTTTCGACGCATAATAGCATTCGCATCTGCATATTGCATACATTGCATATTTTCATTTGTGTTGATTTTATCAGGGATCACAGCTCCCGTCTCGTGTTTCAGGTGTTTTTGATAGGTAGAATTGATGTTTGGGATATTTCGGTGCCCGTTTATTTTTACCGATTATTTTTGTGTCGTTCGGTGCTTATTTTGTCCCTCTGGGAATTATTGTGATTTTTCTGGAATTTTATAGGATTTTTTAGGGTTATTAGCTTTTAAATCATTTTTTAGGTTTAATAGAATTTTTAAATAGATTTTTAATCATTTTAGATATTTTTAAATAGCATTTTCTCTTAATAGTTTTAAATAGAGTTTAATGGCATTTTTTAGAATATTATAGATTTTACTTTGGTTTAGATTTTCTTTCAATTAGTTTAATAAGAATTTTTTCATTTTTAGACAATATAGAGTAATGTAGAATTTATTAGAGAGTAAATAGATTTTACTATTTTTAAATAATATAGAATAGTTTTGTTTTTAGAATTTAATTGTTTTTTAGAATTTCTTTTATAGGAATAATAAATGTTTAGAATTTCTTTTATAAAAATAAATAGGTTTTTATTTTTCTGTTATAGATTTTAATAGAAATTTAATCAAGTTTAGATTTAATAGAAATTTAGATTTAATTTTCTGATTAGTATGTTTGTTAGGGTATTATTAGTTTAGTGGGATTAAGTGTTGATTAGTTGTTTTAATATCATAATCCAGTTTTTGTGCAGATTTTTAAGTCATTTTCGTTGGGCTTAGTCCATTTTTCGCAGGCCCAATCAGTGAAATAAGGTCCAGAAAAATCCAGCGTATTCAGCAAGCTTCACCATTTTCCAGCACAAGCCAGCAGAATCTGGAAACTTCCAGAAAGTGCCAGCGAGAATCTCAGCAATAAATATCAGCTGCACACACGTGTCCAATAAGGAGGGTCCCACGAATTTCATCATCCACGCGCCACGTACCCTCAGCCACTCCTCTCTCTCAGCCACGCTATCCCATACGTGGCAGGCATGCACACACTCCCTCCACCGTTCATCCACGCGTCCTTCTCCCACGCCTCGCCTGAAAACTTCTCCGGCCGGCCTGCATGGCCGGCGGCCACCGTGCAACTCCCCACCGGCGACCATAATCCCAGATTCCGTTCATAATCTTCATCTTCTTCCTTCTCCGGCCACCAGAAAACTCCATTTCATCAACCTTCAACACTGATCATCATCAATAATCATCTAACCTTCAGCGAACTTCCAGAACTCATCAGTAACTCAGCAAATCTTCAAAGATTTTCTTCATCATTCGTCATCATTTTTCCAGATCAACGTTCACATGTTCATCCACCTTCATCGAACGTTCATCACGTTTTTCTTTATTCTCAAGAACTTCAACGAATCTCCATCATCAAAGTTCATCAACATCACAATAACTTCATCAAATCTCCAGTTTGTTCATCAGCGATCTCCAGAAGAAATCTCTGGTCCAGTTTCATTACTTCACCAACCTTCAAGAAGTGTTCAAGAACTCTCCAGATTTGTTCATCAGACCTTCAACGGGACTTTCATATCATCTCCAGGCCTTCATCAAGCTTCATCAGAACTAGGTTCAGGATCTTCATCAAGCACGAACAAGATCCCAGATCTTCATCCAATGTTCAAATCTAGGTTTTCGTCCAACAAACTTTCAAGAAGAACTTCATCATCTTCAAGAGATCATCAATGCCTTCAGTAAGATTGTTATGGTTCGTTGGTGATTATGATTACGTTGGTGAGGTTTGTGAGGAAGAGATTGAGAGAAAGAGTGAGAACGAGACTGAGAGACGAGAGAGACGGAGGAGATAGGACTGGACGGCGGCGGCGCTGGGAAGAAGGAAAGGGAGAAGATTAGGTTTTTTCTGAAACTTGAGAATGGAGAGAGACGATGGAAGAAGATTGGGCCAAGGCCCAGTTACCATTTTTTTTGGCACACCTCCCTCACATTTTTTGGGCAAGCGTTGGGCTGGGCCCAACACCACTTGCTGGCCAGACGCCCCAGGATCACAACACACACCCCCTCTGCATTTTTTTGGGGAATCTTGGGCTGGGCCCAGTTTAGTTGTTTTTATTTTTTCTGCATATAACCCCTGTAAACAGGTTGCACCCCCCAGCCCATTTTCTTGTGTTCTTTTATTCTTTTTAAAGATTTGAAAAATATATTTGAAAAAAAAGAAAGAAGAAAAAAAGAAAAGAAGAAACATATTTGAAAGTGGAGAAAAATATGGGAAAAAGAAATAAGAAAAGAAAAGAAGAAAATATGTTTGAAAAATATTCAAAAAGAAATAGTGAAAAATATAAAGAGAAATATTGTGAGAAAAAATAGAGAGATATTGTGAAGAAAAATATGGGGAAAAATATTGTGAAAAATAAAAGAAAATATTTTTTGAGAAAAGAAAATAGGAGAAAAGAAAAGGAGAAAAAGGAAAAAAATATTAAAGTGCCGATTTAATATTTTTCAAGCATTTCTTTTAGGGATATTTTCATAGAGAGTATTTTTTCGACTTTTAGGAGAGTTTAGAGGCCCATTTGTTAGGGGGCTATTTTCATTCGATTTTTCAGGATAGAATAGGATAGCGTTTCCTAGGAGATTTATTCCAATATTCAAACCATTGTAACCATTTTTCAGAGATTAATAAAACGAGATTTGAGCTGTGGTCCGATAGTAGCCGAACTACAGCTGCTCTGATTCTTCGTACCAGACGAAGATATGTAGGCATAGGATGCGATATCCTAGCGAGCACACTAACGACTAACCTGTTGTTCTCTCGCGGCTGTGCGATCGAGACTTTCCCGCTGACGATTAATTGAGTAACCCTTTTTCTCTCTTGCCCAAGTGCATTTGAGACTCAGCCATAGTTTTGACCATAGGTTCCCGACCCTGTGAAACCAGTTGTTTTTCTCACTGCTGTGTGGGACTGTTTTGTTAGCCGTAGTTAGTCTGAACTACGCAAGGCTCTGATCTTCCATCCAGTGGAAGTACGTAGGCACAAGACGCGATGTCTTGGCGAGCCAATTTTCCCTGTAGTCCCGAACTACGTTGACTCTGACTTTCTCTCTTGAGAATACGTAGGCATAGAGTGCGATGCTCTATCGAGTCAATTCCCTTCCGTTTAGATTTAGCAGCCGTAGATAAGATTGTTTTGCATCCAGTAGACAACCAAGCAAGCGTGGATCCCGTCGAGTACGACGGACGTGAGGGGTGCTAATACCTTCCCCTTGCGTAACCGACTCCCGAACCCAGGCTATGGTTGTGATGACCATACCTTTTCCCCGTTTTTTGCGAGGTTTACTTCGAGCGTTTCCTTTCCCGCTCTGAGGGATAAATAACGCACGGTGGCGACTCTTCTGTCAGCCGGCGCCGATTTTCGCAGTAGCGACAGCTGGCGACTCTGCTGGGGATCCAACGTCCCCTGGCTGCTAAGGACTGCGATGGTTCTTATGCATTTGGGATCCAACGTCCCCTAAGAGAGAGTCAATCCTAGCGCTTGTTTGCTTGTCTATTTGGGGCTTATTTATTGATATTATCTGTTGCTGTTGGGCTGTTACGGGTGTTCTATGATTGAGATAAGCCGGACCTGGGCTCGAGTATGAGTATATACCTAGATATAGTTGCGGAGAAGTAGTAGACGAACCTGTCTGCTGAGCAGGCGCAGTTCCCTACGAAAATTCGCACTCGGACGAGGTTCTCGCAGAGGTGCTCCTTTCCGGTCCTGAGGATCTGAGGGGAGTCCAGACGTGAGGATTGTCGACTCTGGGAACCGATCAATTGGAAGTCAGCTAAGTGAGGCCTCTTCATGAGATGACGATGCCACTCCTTCTGGGAATCGTATCATTCCTCATGAAAGTCTGTGACGCTGACGACCGCATAGGATGCCGTACCTTGGCAGATATAGGTCCACACCTGTGAGTGGGGGGGGGGTTTTTTATTTGCAGGAAACTTGACTTTCAACCTACCCGTTATATTGGTCTTCTTTTCAGAGAACGTCTCCGTCAGCAACGCAGCAGTATTCAGATTTTGTGTGGGGGCTGTGGTCCCATTGTTTGCTGCATTTTGCATATCATATGCATATCAGTGTTGCATTGCATATCATCCTCCAGCTAGCCAGAGTTCTGATCCAGCCTTTGTTTCCTGAAGGTGATTACCCGGAGTTTGGATTGAGCAGCTGTTGATTGTCAGAAGACATACCTAGGGGTTGAGTAGATTTGAGCAGAATCAAGTGTCGAAGTCAGCTGAAGATTATTGGTAGCCATGTCTGAAGGCAATTTCCAGTCTCCTAACACCTTGACAGGGTTCACTATGGCGTCCAACCCTCTGTATGATTCCATGGAAGACTTCCCGCAAGTAAACAACATTGCTGCAGACCAAGTTGTACAGCCTTCTGTTGAGAACCGAGATCGACATGAGCAGTTTGTTGCCCAGAATGAGCGTCCTCCTCCTGCCAACAATCAAGGTGTTGCTTTCCCTGTGATGAATTACCGAAGAGATATTCCAGCAGCTGGGATGGTAGATTCAGGAGCTCTCGAAAAGGCTAGAAGAGTCCGAGCATTGGAAGAGCAAATGAAAGCTTTGAAAGCCAAGATGCTGTTAACCTAGATGCTGTAGGCATGTGTTTGGTTCCTGACCTGGTGTTGCCTTACAAGTTCAAAGTGCCGAAATTTGAGAAGTACACGGGAGATAGCTGTCCGAAGCTGCATTTGATGATGTTCTGTCGAAGAATGACTGCGTTTGCGCGAGATGATAAGTTGATGATCCATTGCTTTCAAGATAGTCTGACTGGGGCATCTTTGAGGTGGTATATGCAGTTAGAGAGGAATCAGATTCAGTCATGGATGGATTTAGCCAGAGCTTTTCTGAAGCAGTACGATTACAATTTAGACATTGCTCCTTATCGCATGCATTTGCAAGAGTTGTCTCAAGAGATCAATGAACCGATCAGGAAGTATGCTCAGAGATGGAGAGAATTTGCTGCTAGAGTGCATCCACCGCTGTTAGACAAGAGCTGGCAAGCATGTTTGTGGATTCCCTACAATATCCATACTTCAAAAGATTGCTCGGAATTCCGGCAAGTTTCTCTGACGTGGTAGCATTAGGAGAACGCCTTGAGTACTCCATAAGAATGGGGAAAATTCAGATTACTTCATATGATCAAGCTGATGAAACTGAATACCCTTGTGACTATCAGAGTGAAGAAGAAGTTGTGATCAACTCAGTCATGCCAAAGATTGAATATCCTCGAAGCGAATCAGTGGAATTTTGTTGGTTCATCATCTTATCAGAGATCAGTACCTCCCGTGGCTTGTTATACTGAACAGACAGCCGTGCCTGGGGCACTCTATCAGGAATCTTATGTCGCTTCCATTGCAAATCAGCGAACTCGTGGCCGAGGTTACCAGAATCAGCATCAGAATCAGAACAGACCTCGCAACAACTTGGAACGAAGGAAAGCTCCTTTTCACCCAGTGCCGATGCCGTATAGCCAGCTGCTACCATCTTTGATTCAGAAGTCTTTGGTGGAGCCTAAAGCTCTTAAGCCAGTGCCAGAACCTTACCCTCCAGGGTACAATCCCCACGTGCAGTGTGGTTATCATGGTGGCTCTCCGGGGCATTCGACTGAAGATTGTAAAGCATTTCAGGCGAAGGTACAGCAGTTGATTGATCAGGATCGCATTTCCTTTCGAGAAGGATTTCTGTTTGTTCATCCCTAACCGCTCAGCTGTCTAAGCTCGTAGATTCAGAAGGGTATTCCCCAGCAAAAGCCAGTGGTTCAGACAGGCAGGCGCCTCAGCAGTGGCAGTTCTCAAGCTTTACATCATTTGCATCTGTAGTTTCTTTTTCTGTTAGTTACTACCTGCTTAAGCATTGTATGTTTTGAATGGTGATAATAATAAAGTGATTATGCATTTTCTGAATTAGTCATGTCGCTGTCGCTCATTTATTGCATTGCACTGACACTTGCATTTTATTCACTCCATTTTTCGCTGTGACTAGCAAAGTTAGGAGGGAGGATGACGAAACTGAAACTCATAACCAATGATTGTATGCTTTCAGATAAGACCGTACCGATGACGTACAAGGCATTGTTTCAAATTCCCCAAACACTGGAGATATAAGGAGTTAGTCCCTTGTTAACCACTTCGAGCCAGGAAGTA